>CM043113.1:30721700-31321700 GCA_023701765.1 Hylyphantes graminicola
TGTGTGTGAACAGGATATTATTCATAAAAAGTGTAGTTCTGATTCGGACAATTCTTATATGTGTTTGCGTGTTTTTTTTAAATTTTGTATCCCTCTTTCAAAAATTCTGATAAACCCTTATTGTGCCGAGAAAGTTCAGATCGATTCAAATAAACTTTTAACTTAAAAAAAATTTCCATTACTTTTTGGGGTCGATGAAGTTTTTCTTTTTCATTCTCTCAATACTGGCCATCTTTCTAAATTTTTATTGAAAATGATTTTATTTTGACTATCCCTGTCATTTTCTATTTCCAACTGTGTCCCCTTGCATTGTGTACAACGCTAGCATAGAGCCCGCCATTGCACCCCAAAGTATCTACCTCGAAGATGACATGACCCTACAACTCATATTGAGAACACTTGCTTTCAAAAAAAAATGATAACGTAATCTCGCATTTCAACGCCAGCGCATAAATTTTAGCAAGTGTACCCTAAAAAAATAAAACTAGTTTACACTTCCACTCCGTGACTAGAAGTACTACATAACGAAGGAACCTTTATGGCTCGTTTTTTGAGTTACCCAGTTTATTAACAGAGGGGCGACATCCGTCCACTAAGGAATGTCACCAAACCAAAATAAACCAAAGGCAAAACAACAAAACAAGATGGACAATCATTCAGAGAAGGTCCCTGTCTTCGATTTGGTGTGATTCTTCCTCCAGCTGATCCTGAAGGAATTCCTGAATGTCATCTCATCTGTCCCGTTCGGATGATGTCGCGTTTTCGTCGTTTCCTGTAGTCGTCCTGGCTGGTTTGGCCTCGATGCAGAGGGACGATAAAGGAGATTGTTGCATGAGTATCTTTCCTGGTCCAGCAGTCTTCCCCTGAGCAAGCGAGGGCTGGCCCATGCCGGACTTTGCCCAGACCGGCAGAGTTTGCCAACGCGTCGCGTAGGATTCGAGATCGCGGACGCCATGTTTTGTCCGAGCCGTGCCACACCAGTTTCTGGGACACTGTTTGACAACGAAAGATGCTCGATAACAAGAATACATACAGAAAAAATTACAGGTGGTTTCTGTTTAATTTTCTGGCATATTCCATTATAATGGCAGCAAAAACTAGTACCAAATTTTTAAGAATATGCAGGTTTCCAAAGCAGTCTAATCCGGATCGGCTGATTTAAGTTTTATACAAGTTGTACTTCAAATTATGAAATTTGGTTAGAACATAAACACAACAGAATCGAATAATTTTAAGATATAAAAGAACCACAACAAAACTATGTTTTTTGTAGTTAGAGTTCCCTAATCAAAATAATGTAACATAATCTCACGAAGATTTGATTGGCATAAATTTCATTGCAAAAATTCTACGTTCTACTTCAATTAAGAAGCAGTCGTTAAAAAGTTATTGACATTGATCGTATGACTGCTTAAATTTTTTAAATTGAAAAAAAATATTTTCCTACAACCCCCCCTTGTAATAACTGTGATAAAATACATTAGAAAATAAAATAATCATATTGTATTTTTGTCATGTTACTTACCACCCTGTTATCAGCAAGAACATTTCTTCCCATCGAAAGAATAAAATTCGCGGAGGATATGGGAATGGAGCTCCTGCACCTGTGTATACATCTTTCCAAGCATTGAAAGATGAATTTTCTCCCTATAATTTACAGAAACATACTTAGGTGAAGCTATGCTCTTCATGAATATATTAGGTTTCTTACACTTTTAGTAAATCTAAGTTATAAATATTTACATCATTTTTCATTTGTCTCTTTTTGACAATCTTTTTTTCCCTCGTTTCACGTAGGTGTCACTTACATGATTATTCTAGTCAATGCGCAATACTCTCAGACACAATTTTAAACTGAATTAACGATAGTTTTACTTGAAGCATTTTTCACGACATCGTTTTCGTCAGAAATGACTAAGATAAAAAACGATGAAATTGTTGCGAAATTAAGCATAATCATTTCTAATAAGTGTATTCTGGATCTAGAGAACGACAAATTGGAGTTTACTGTTTTGTGACTGGTCTTTAATGTCTTTATTAAATCGTAGATCCAGAAGAGTGAACTTCAGTTGTTTTAGATAGTGTCCAATCTACTGATGCCCTAGTACAGAAAATCTCCATTAAGATGTACTTTCATACATAGATTAATAAAAAGTATATTATATATTACATCAGTAATTTTTCCTCATGATATAATAAATGTAAAACTTCCAACAAAACTACTGGAAAATCCTATTTTTGTTAATAAGTCACTTTACAAGTTGACCCTGAAGGCTGCCAGAGATAACTCAGGAATGTACTGTGTAGCGCCATTGGCGACTAAAATCGCAGGCAATTATTCCCTTTTGGAAAAAGGTGGTTGAATTATTCCCTTTGGTTATAAAGGTGGCAAAATAGCAAGAATGTGTCAACAATCAAGTGAACAGGATCTCACCTTGAGGT
Organism: Hylyphantes graminicola; assembly: GCA_023701765.1. Taxonomy (NCBI): domain Eukaryota; kingdom Metazoa; phylum Arthropoda; class Arachnida; order Araneae; family Linyphiidae; genus Hylyphantes; species Hylyphantes graminicola. The sequence goes on from CM043113.1 coordinate 30,724,143, forward strand.
TGACGACCGCAATCCAGCGTCTTGGAAGCGCACAATGCTATCGAGGTTCTGAACCCTGGATGCCAGGAAGGCGCGGAAAGTGCCCCGCAAGTTGACCCGCCTGGACTGTCGATAACATTCGTAGTCGGCTCCCCGGACGCCGTGCATGTCCCCGCTGAACGGCTGGTTTAGGGCTGCCATGCGGAGCTGCATAGATCAAGGAACATGTTACGTTAATTTATGTTGAAAGTTAAAGTAGATAATTAATGTGATAGATAGGTTTTTTTTTATGTCACACAATCCTAATTAATATTATCTCGGCTGTGGGAAGGTAAAGCTGCTGTATCTACATGAATGACTTAGAAAATTTTATCTTAAGAATAATGATTAGTTACAATTAAGTGCATTAGTTTTGAAAATTCCAACTTCTGCGAAAGTATTGCTTTTCCAAGTAAGCCTTAGCATAAGGCTAAACCTTAGCATAAACCTTAACATAAGGCTAAGAAGTTGGGAATTTTGTATTTTAAAACTGATGCCTCTGTGGGGATAATCATCTTTTTTTAAACACTCATCAACTAAAACCAGTAAAAAAAAGCATACTAAAGATTATTTCAGGAAAAAAGATGGCCCCTGTCATTTTTGTAAATGCGGTGCCTCACCAGTCCACGCAGAGTCCTATACCATGTATACAATTACCCAATCGAGAAAGCTTAAGGAAAATTTCTAATTGAAAATAGACTGATTTAAGATTATAAACACAAGACTTTAAACTTCAGGGAAAATCAAACTTACTTTTTTCCACATCTTTTCAAGGAAAGCAGTCCAAAGATAAAATTAAATGTTAAGTGTCGGTATACACAATTAACACATTTATAGAATATTAACGTACATTGCGCATATGATAATGAATCATTCTTAAAATACTTTTAAACATATATTGAGAAAATACCTACCCTTGGAGCTTTATCCAACCTTAAAGCATCTACTGGAGGACTAAAGGGTGCAGGTGTTGTAGGTGGTTTCTAAAAAAATATTTTTATTAATTTATAGGTAAAAATTTACATTGGTTTGGAACTTAATATAGTTTCGAAATATTGGAAAACTTTACTCACTGTAGGACTAGGTGTGGATTGTACAACAAGTGACCCCAGCTGAAATGTTAATCGAAAATTAAAATGGATTAGAATGCATATATTGAAACTCATAAATTGATTAACATAATAAAATTGTAACTTCATATTTGTTTAACATTAAAGATCCATATTAAAATAATTTCGTTTAATGAGTAAAGAGTTAGTGGATTATTCAGTAATTCTTCACTAATTCTAAGGAAATTGCATAAGTTTACTATTTTTCTAGAAAAAGAGTATTCTTGATTTCGATCGTGAATAAAACTTAAAAAAAAAACTCATTAATCAATGCAACAAACAGAACATTTAAATTCTGCATGTTTAATTAGAAACAGTAAAAGATTTGCTTTAAAAAAGAAAACTAATGTTACAACCATTTTCCCTTACAAATTCCCAAGTAATGTTACAGATGTCAAATCATTCATGAAATATCATCATTCATGAAATATCATGATTCAGGAAATCATTCGTGAACCATCAACTTTCCTGATATCATTCGTGAAATGTCATCAATTTGAAACCATACTGGAATAAGGTTTGCTTTGAGATACAATACCAACACAAAAAAATATAATAACTAATACATAACATACGTACCGCTACATACTGCCACCCTTCACTAACTCGCACCAGAAGCGACTCCTCTTCTAGGACGAACGCCAGTGTGCCCAAAGGACTGATGTCAGACATCCTCAGCAAGGTGTCCATGTTCTTGAAAGTCACGGCCTGGAGAGGATACATTATTTCCTCAATAATTCATAAAAAGTGGAATTACTATTCTTAAATACACCAAGGTTCATGGGACAGGATTGTTTGATTTTTAGAGTGTTGGGCTGACATTACTTAGGTTGTCCTGCCGGCTGTAGACTCTCCATCTCCATGTACAATACTAACGGTGACTAGTGGTCACAATGTCCTCAAATTCCCATACCAAATTGAAACATCTGAGGGTGATATGCCAAGTCTGGGATTCTCTCCTTAGTCTCTGTCTCTAAATTAGAAAATCCCCTTACGAATCCCCCCCCCCCCCCAAATAGGATGTCACTGATCGATACGTTTGGAAACTTTATATTATCTCTTGATCATGGTTTGAAATTAAAAACCTGCCCTCATAATCAATTTGTAGCTCCTTTAAGTATTACCAATATTTTTGAACCGACTTAATATATCCAATCGCTTTTCAATGTCTATTATCTTATACTTCCCTCCCCACATCCAGTAAAAATCCTAATAAATCCTCTATATAAAATTTGTGAAATATTTTCTACTATTATTTTAATGTTATAAAATTATTACGTTTATTTTTTCCTCGAGTGTAAACTTGTTTTGGACAAAACTTGAGCCGAATTATTTAATGACTATTAAAAATAGACTTAACATATTTCGGATACCATGAGAAAATATAAACATAGTAAATAAGAAATTTAAGAACTTTTATCAAGGAACTGTTTAACAATTTAAAATCTCAATGAATATTTAAGGCTATGGGTACTCAGCGAAATGTAAAAGCATTGTTTGTAAAATAGAATCTTTACCCCCCACGAGCCCCAGGGACTACCGTTGGCCTGCGAAGTTCTTCTGGTGAGTTGTTGTTTGATTTACATAACACATACATTATTACATAACATTTTTCGGATACCATAAGAAAATAACATAGTAAGTAGAAATCTAAGAACTTTTATCAAGGAACTGTTTAATAATTTAACATCTTCAGTAATATTTAAGGCTAATGGTACTCAGCGAAATGTAAAATCATTGTAAAATAGAATTTTTACCCCCGGGACTACCGTTGGCCTGCGAAGTTCTTCTGGTGAGTTGTCGTTGTTCGATTTACCAGGCGGGCCAGGAGGTCCTGGTGGACCTGGAGGTCCAGGTGGTCCCGGAAACACTTGCACACCTTTAAAAAATAAATTTACTTGATTTTTTTTTTTTGAAATTTCAATAAAATTAACATGAGTGCTATTGCATTCTATTTCACATTGATAATTAGGAATTTCTTGTTTTTGTCTAATGAAATATATAAGACGCATACTTACCCTTTGCTCTTGTAAATGCTCGTAGCCCTTTAATTCCTCGATATGCTTGCAATGAAAAATTAGTTTTTCAAGCGTTATGTTTCGTTAATTATTATATCCTTCTACTTTCTCAAACTAATATACAAGACATAGACGCCAGGTCAGGTTTTAGTCTCCAAAAAATAACTTGGGATTTTTTTTCTCGCATATACTTAATATTTATATTACACTTTCTTATGATGATCATTCATATTTAATGATATTTTCAAAGTAAAAATTGTCTAAGCCCTTTAACTAGATACTTCGACTGAACAGCTTGGAACTGATATTAATTGAAATGACAGTACTCAATGTTATCTGTATCATGTAACATACATTGCAACAAATCGCGTGTTTGTAAACAACAAATTTTTTTGTAAAGCTAAAAGATGATATGAAATTGAAGAAAAAGTTTGCCAAAAATGAAACAAGTAGGTTATTAATAGAAACTGACACTTTGAACTGCTTCCCACAAAATTAAAAGAGGAACCATAAAACACTAAATTTAGCTATACTTTAAATCTTTACAAGTCGAAATTAGGCAAACTATTTCTCAATAATTATTCTTACTAATTTTAGCTGAATTATTTGTATTTTAAAGAAAATATATATGTTATATTTCTCACACTTAAATATTTCATATCAATATACAAAATTGAAACTATCACGTTCAAAACTTAACTAAACGAACTAATTTTTAAATATTCTTTAAACGACGCAATTTTTCTAGATGAACATTTATTTTTGAAGACGTCATTTTTCTTTAATAAATACTCAAATGTAAATGAAAGATTTTGCCTCCATTTTGAAACAGTAAAAAAAAAAAAAAATGAAAACCTTGTGGTTTGTAAAAAAAGATATACAAACAATCAAAGTCTCATTGTGACATGGATTAGGACATCATTCAAAACTGATTTATGTCACAAAAAATAAATGTTCTTTAAATTTGTTTAATATATATAAAAATAATACAAATAAAGCTTAGCAATTGCAAGCAATTGTTAAAGGTGATTTAACTTAATTAAAAATGGCCTTCTTGAACTTTTTAAATGGGTATTGAACTGTGCAACTTAAAAAAATAATAATAAACTACTTTAAATTCAATTCAAAATTAAACCCGTAGAGCGACGATTATTCAAACTAACCTAACTAAATTAAACTCTTCCTTTTAGTCCCGATTCTATACTAAATGTAAAGAAACTATATTTGACTTACCTCTTCTTCCGCCATTGTCGTTCCCTGTCCAGAATGGATTTCTGAGTCCACCTCCTCCCGCTGATCCCGGAGGGCCTGTAGACCAGGGGGTCCAGGTAGACCCTCACCAGGGGGTCCCTAAAATTAAAGGAAAATAGTAAGTCTGAATGTGTATTAGGACAGATAGAATACACATGATAACAGTTGCTTTGGGTGCCCTAAGACTTAAGAGGACTCCCTTGGAATTCGACATCTTAAAAATCGTAATGATATTCCTATGGAAAACATTCGCAAGTCAATTACCGCCACAATTTTATTAAAAGGTTACCAGTTTCTTGTATCATTGAAAAGAACGAAAGGAACTAAAATCATAAAACTAATTTGTTTTGTGAAAATCACATATATAGTATTTTTTAATAATTTTTTTAAATTAGAACTAATGCTTACTCCATTTTTACTAACTTCAAAAAATTATTAAAAATACTAAATATGTGATTTTCACAAAGCAAATTAGTTTCATCCTTTTAGTTTTCCTTTCGTTCTTTACAATGATACAAGAAACTAGTAACCTTTTAATAAAATTGTGGCGGTAATTGACTTGCGAATATTCTCCATAGGAATAACATTACGATTTTCAAGATGTGAAATTCCCAAGGGAGTCCTCTTAAGAACTTATTTAAGTTTTAGTTGGGTCGACGATTCTTAATAGAAAATTAGGGTTTCTTTTAAATTCTCAGTTTTTGATGCGGCAAAGAAAATTCCCGAATTTTTTTCAGTTTTGAACGATTTTTAAAATGCAATTTCTTGCTCAGTGTTTGGTACTAAACAATAACCCGTTTTATAAACGTTGTTCTCAACTTTTAACGGTTTTTTCCCAAGTGAATATCACAAAAATTAGCGTTGTTAGAGAAAAATTGATTTCATATTTAGAATCAGGAAATCTAATAAAACGAAAATAATTTCTAATATCCTAGGCACCAAATTGTGCCCCCCCCCCCCCCTTTCGATTAACGTGGTAGGGTCAAATGTTCTAAGTCCTGGTGTAGCTGATTTTGCTGGTATAGTTGATGCTGTAAAAGTGTATAGGTGCGAAATATGATGCAATGGAACATATCTATCACGTGTAAGAGAAATATATATATTCCTCTAAAAATTCAAATTTTATAGCGAAAAAGCGTGCGTTGTAACGACGGCACAGCTTCAAGTGCTTTGTGGTGGTGCCCTCTATCAATACTTCTCTATGTAAGATTGTCTTCATTTGTAAGATTGTAGTGCTGCCATCTATCTTTACCGTAATAGCTAAATAGCACATTTTTTAAAAATATAATATCTAATAAATGATTACCTCACATAAGAGACGCTATATTGATATAAGAACAGCATGAAAAGCTTAAAACAATATTGAGAAAAGAGTGTGCTTACCCTAGGTCCTGGTGGTCCAGGGGGTCCAGGTATTGGCACGAAGCTGCCACTTTTGGCGTCCACGACTGTTCCAGGGGGTCCCGGGGCGCCACGATCACCCTAAAAAACATTTCGCAATGAAACAGAAGTCAGTATATTGAATAGATTATAATAATGAAGCTATAAAAGTACAAAAACGACTGACTTAAAATTTTACAAATATTCAGGACAAATGTTTGAGAGGTATTAAAGAAAATATCCATAATCCATAGGTGGTTTAAAGGAAAATATGCTATTTTGCACTAGCCATTGGGAAATTGATTTAAAAACTTGGGCATGGTTGGGTTTCAGACTTTCAGACATTCACATTGAATACCATATTTGGCACTGACATCCTTTATACAAATAGTGTCGTCAAAAATTTAACCAATTTATTGGTCACATACAACACTTTATTGTTCATATACAGCAATTAATTGTTATATACACAATCTATTGTTCATATACAACAATCTATTGTTCATATACATCAATCTCTTGCCCACACATATACAACAATTCAATTATTCCTATAAAGACATTTCTTTTCTGCTTTCGGGGTTTCTGTCTAGCCATTTTTAATAGATACTTCTACTGAATAATCTGGAAGTGATATTAATTGAACTGACATTACTCAAGGTTATCTATAGTATGTAACATACAATGCAACCAAGTCGTAAGCTCCACCAAATTTTCTAAACTAAAATAATGGTACGGGAAAGAATAAGGCTTGACATAAGAGAAACAAATAAGTTTGTAACCAAAACTGACACTTGGAACCGATTCAAACAAATTTAAAAGAAGCACCAATAGCATCCTTACCTTAGCACCATCTCTTCCGGGCCTGCCCGGTTCCCCTCTTTCGCCCATCAGCGTCCAGAGGGTCCGATGGGGCCCACGGGACCGAGATCACCTTTCTCACCTTTGGGGCCTGCAAGGAATTCGGATTCTTAGTGGAAGCAGTGTGTCTTACTACGTCAATCAAAGCAATAACGTGTTTTTTTTAAAAAATAGAATGATGTAGTTTTCTTTCAACTTACCTATGCTAACAACACTAATACCGTCCTGAAAAAGAAAAGAACTATGAATGAAGACGATATTCTTTTGAATAAGAAAAAAAATCGAATTTTTTTAATAAGAAAGAGGATAAATAAGAGTAAAACGAAGTAAATCGGCTCTAGATGGCCTAAATAAACAACCCAATTATAAAATCATTGTGAATTTTAGACACTTACTTATCGAAATTAAAATAATTTATATAATTAAGAATTTTTTTTTATAAACCTTAAATTTAACATTTAAGGGTTTCATTAAAGGGTGACATTAAAAAAAGACAAACTTTAGAAATGAAATTTAGGACTCACAGAGTTATTTATTGGTTCAACAAAAATAACATGTTATTCTCTCTAGTGATTCTCAATACAAATTATGGATGTCTTCAGAATTTAAAATAAATATAACTATTTTTAATTCAGGGCTTTGAAGTTAAAATATTAAAAAAAAAACTGGAAATAAAGCGATAAAAAATCAGAAAATGAAACTTCATGTGCTAGTTCTGCCTCACCGAATCCAAGTAGCCAGCGATTCCGGGGGGTCCGGCTTCTCCCTTCTCCCCCTTCACGGCCTCTCCTGGTTCGCCCTTATCGCCCATGCGACCGGGGGGACCAGGACGGCCCTGCAAACAAGAACACAGATTACCATCATGACAATAAAACACGGAAAACATGTTTTAATGCAGAAGCAAAAGTTTTTTTTAACCCTCTAATGCATGAATTTTTATTTTCATCCCCAAAAAAGTTATATATGTATCTTTAATACTCAAACATTATTTGAAAAATACTAAAAAAAATTTAACTGCATTAGAATTTAAATAATTTCAATTTTTACAAATTTTTATTTCCGTACGACCAAAACCAACTGCAAAATTCCAATTTTGATAATAATGACTAGAAAACTACAAAAAATATTTCAAAATAACCCTTTTTAACTATGAATAATTTTTCAAAACAATTTATTAGTACTTAGTACTAATATTATTATTCTTTGAATACTGCCAAAAACGTAATTTCACAAAAGTTAATTTAGATCAAATAGATTAGGTTACTTGTTACCAAACGGTAACAGTATGCATTAGAGTGTCAACCTTGATCAGTCTGTCAAAAACCAATCAACAGCTCAAACTAAACGAGCTACGGATTTTAAATTTGGTACACGAGTTCCTATTACATGTCGGACATCGACTTAACAGAAAATCGAACATGCCCAAAGTGTGGCTGCCAAGAACTTTTTAGGTTTTAAGGTTATGTAAATTTCCTTAAGGGCTAAATTAACCTTAAATGTTATGATTGATTGAGCGGTAATTGAAAGTCGTCTGATGTTACACATCCCTAGTTTAAGATACTTCTTTAATTAAACATAAATTTTTTAAATACCACACTGGTTATTTCTTTATAATGAAATTTACCATATTTTTATCGATACAGTTAAAATTTTGGCGCTTGGCTTCTCCAAAAATATGGTTTCTAGTAGCTGCAACGGCTGTGTAGTGAAATGTTTTTTCACCATATTTTCGGTATTCTGCTCAACCATTTCTAAGGTTTTTGTTTTCAAAAAATATGAAAACTACTAGCTATGCTAGCGAAACTAGCTAGATACTACACTCCGTGCCAACCTAACGTGGGGCAAAAACAAAGAGTAAAAAGGAAGAGGGAAAAGCGCTGTGGTTTAGTTAGTTTGGAAACTCTTGTAAGGTAATACATATTTATTATTTACATACAAAATGATCTGAATACAATTTAAACCAAAATACACTTTTCATTCTGATAAAATTGTCGAATTTTCTCAAATAATATTCAAATCTGTTAGACCTTAAACGAAATTAATGTTTTAAACATGTTTTCTGGATGGATTCACAAATAATTTATGGAACTCTTTACATGCACGAAGGATCTTCTCCATTTCATATTTCTATATACCCAACTTAGGTTGGCAAGGAGTGAAGGAGCTATTTTTTTGGTTGACAAAGTTTTCAACAGTGTAAGTTTATAAAAGTAAAATCTCCTTGCCGGAAATCCAGGTAAACCAATTTCACCAACGGGTCCAGCGGCTCCCGGAGGTCCAGGTAGTCCGATTTTGCCTTTTTTGCCTCTGCGACCTCTTTCGCCCTTTTCTCCTTTAATTAGCTACAAGAATAAAAAAAAATCAAAAAATGGTTCTAAAATAAAAAAAATGAAAACTCAAACAATATTTAAAAAAAAATACAATAAAAGGTTAATTATTTTAAATTCCTTTTTAAAAATTAAAATTTGAAATATTTTTAAAAAGTTAACTCTTTCCACAAACAGGCTTATTTTTTTCAAGTAAGAACCTATAGACTAGGTTTGCAAAGTTTTTTTGCGTTTACTGTAGAATGAACGACGTACGCAGTGTACGTCCTGGATGTTGATGATAGAATTGAGAGGCGTTTTGTTCTGGTAGTGAATAAGTTAATATATTTTATTATAAGAAATTTTATTTTTTAATATTTGTTTAACGAACTTAACAAGGTGAAGTCTTGGGGTACTTCCACTAATGGATTATTAATCAACACTTAAAGTTAAAAAAATTACCAATGGTTACAATTGGTCTTACCAATGATATTTCTCCTTCAGAATTAACCACCGAACTGGCACCTGGTGGTCCCGGAGGACCAGATGGTCCTTCGTCACCTTTGGGACCAATTTTGCCTTCCTTGCCACGAGGACCACGATCGCCCTAAAGTATGAATAACAAGCTTGATTCATATTTTGTAAATTTGTAAAATAAAGCTAAGTATATTTGTGCATAATTCCAATTGTAAGTTGTTGTTCTTTTCATATAAAATTTAAAGTTTTCCTTGACAATTCATTAAATTTAGAAATGAAGCTGCATTTGAGTATTTTTGTTTTTAATTGTAACTAATTTTAAATAATAGTGAGTTGGTATTCTCCTTTAATGTATAATGATTCAGTTATTATCATATATGAAGGTTCTAGTGGCAAAATTCACATTCTCCAAAGTGCTGTACTAAGATATAGGGTTCTTTTATTTGCGAATTTTGACGTCGTAAGTTCAATTTGACGAAGTCACCAAATTAAGGACTATACTCTGGTTCTCTACCAAATATTAGTCATACTTTTAAAGTTTTTCTATTGTTTTCTACTTTTAATATAACTACAGTTAGTTTTTTTTTTTAAATGTAACTGTAGTTTAGTTTTATCATTCTAATGTAGGTGGCAGCACCACAAATTCGAGCGGTTCTAAAAGTGTACTGCTAAAAAATCACAATACAGTAAGTATAGCTTTCCGATTCGATCACTCAAAATCTTGGAACATCTGCTAGATGTTTATTATATATATTTTAAAATTTATTTTTGAAAAGCATGCTGACGTAATAATTTTTGACTACATTTTGTTTAAATATTAATGATGCAATAAAACATATTACTATTTGACATCAATATTACTATTTGACATCATTTTTCACATAAAATCGAACTTACTTTAGGACCTGGTTCTCCAGGCTTTCCATTTTCTCCTGGATCTCCCCTGTCTCCCTGATAATGATACAAATTAAAACATAGAAAGGGAATCTTTTTGAAGAATGGAACTATAAGTGACAGAATGGTGAAAACTTATTTCTTACATAGCAGGTATTTAGCTATTAAAAATATTTGAAATTATCATAGAAAGCAAACTTTATAAAAAGAGTTTTAAGTATTATTTACCACGCCAATCAACTAAATAAATGGGTATAAATGCAAACTTGTTTTTCCTGGATGAAATTATAATTTAAAATATCAAAAAGAAATATTTTAGAAGCATTTTTAAAAACGACGTTTCTTTAGTAAATAATCAACAAGCTTGAATCTTAATACATTTATACGATTAATGTATCCCATTTTACCTTTGGTCCAGCAAAAGGCGATCCTAACTCCACGTTCATATCGCCGTCTGAACCCCTATAGATAGAAGATAGTCCGGGAGGTCCGGGTGGACCCGGGACTCCAACACCTGGGGGTCCAGTGTCACCCTAGAAGAAAATTGGAAATAAATATCAAACTGGGTTCTGAAAAGTGGTGTCAACTTTTAGAATTTAAATTATGTAAGTGTCCGAATTTCGGGTCAATCCTTTTATAGCCCACCTCTTAACGACTTTTAGAATATCGCCAAGCAATCGGCGATAACGTTGCCAAGGTGGCAACTATATCATAGTAAAGGTAAAATGTCTTTATTCCTAATATAAAATTCAAATAATTACAATTTGACGAGATTTTCAATAAGTCGCCAAGGGGTGGGCAGTTCTTGGATTTTACCCGATTTTTTTTAATCTAAAGAGGATATAATTGAAAAAAAATGGTACAATAGTTAGGCTTCAACAAACAACTGATTTTTTTTTAACGAGCAGTGAAAACAGCAAAGGTTAGATGATTTTTTTCTGGAATATATTATTTTTCCATTACTAAATTCCTTTTCGAAAACAAAATTTTCTTTGTAGCCTACAGTGGAATGGATGGTGGAATTCGGTCAATCTCAATTAAAAATTTTGCTGTGCATTTTGCATACTAACTTTGTCAAGCTTCATTAATTATAAATATTTTTACTACAGTTTTTTCAAAGTATTTGTATTCAAACTTTAAAATGAAAAAAAGTTAATTGCGTCCTTAAAACGTTGTGTTGAGAAATCTTATGCAATCAAAGAAGTTGGGTGTTTGTTTAATGACACAAAAATTAAGATATTAAAAAACAAAAAAAAGTTAAAACAACTACGATCGAAATGTAGATAATGTAAACAACCACTCAATCAAATTATTAGTTTTTGCTTTAAACTAAAAAAAAAAGCCAGAAAAAAGGGAACTAGTATTTAAATCACAACCACTCAATCACATTGTTAGTTTTTGCTTTAAACTAAATAATAGCCAGAAAAAAGGGAACTAGTATTTAAATATGCATACGGGCTTCATGTTCATATTTTAGTTTTTGTTTAATTACCCAATTATTCGAGAGTTGTGAAACCTTTGACTTTGCGAGTTATTGCGCTTTCAACCATACGCATTTTCAACAGGGGTCTCACCCTCATAAAAAGACACAGGATAATAATAGACTACTTCAAAAATGATGGATGGGTATAAAGACATCAGGGTAACAAGCTACTCAATAGCATGTAAACGGAAGTAATAAAAAAAATGTTAATGTAAAACATGTGAAAACGTCTATTTCTGGTATGCGACAGATCCTGAGGTTGTATTACAGTAATGACTATGATGATATGTTGAAGGTTATCATCTGGCTATAACATTAACTGTAATAAGTAAATGTAAAAGTAAATATTACAATTACAAATATAGAAAGTAGTTAAGGAACTCGTTTTTTTGGTAAACTGGTTTGATGATGTGGATGAGCGACTCAGATTATATAAAAAGTGTAAGGCATAATAGTGAATGTGAATATATTATTTCGTACAATTGTCAATGTACATACAAAGCTTTGCATCACTGCATGAACAATTTTTTGTAAAATGGAATGTTGTATTGTTGTTGTCTCTTATAATATTTTATCTCAAACACATCAACAGTAAATATTTTTTTAAAAGTACTTCTAATTTTTTTAATTTATGAAGATTTGTAAAAGGTGCTTATTAAAGGTAACTCATGATTAGCAATGTTAATTTGCACCACTCACTTTTATTATGCAAAACTTACAATTAAATTGAATGAAATTTTTAGTTTGGTATGAAGTATTTTTTTCCCTTCTACCTTTTTTTATCTCTTGTATCTAAGCTATAGTAAAAAAAAATATTAATACTGAAGTGATACGATTCACATAAAGATAAACATTTCGGTTGTTTTTGATAGTTTAATGAATTAATTAAGACATTGAGGAATGTTTTAATGCTTTAAGTCAAGATGCGATGGTAAGTTTGATGTATCTCGAATAAGATTTTTTTTTATTTAAGCCTAAACTTTCTACACATCAAAATTACGAGTTTGTATTAACGGAACAGTTGAAAAACAGTTACAAAATTTCTAAAAAGACTCTTAATTAATCATTTATGATTAATAGTTTAGTGAGATAATCAAGTTAGAAAAATGGTTTAAGTAACAGATATTAGCACGATTCACTTAGTATTCCAAGTGGCGACAAAGATTAAAATATCATTTATATTCATAACTAGATTATCTTTCGAATTGTGCTTCAATAATGCTAAATCTTAATTAGGGTTTCAAACAACTTTAGCCCACACTGTTATTAGGCCATCAGAGTATTCTGATATAAAGTTTTGATAATATCAATCAATTGACGACGTCTCATTTATATTCAAGTTCCTTTTTATGATGGTTGGTGTGTTTTTTTATTGTGGTGACTCCTTTCATTACTGGAATGTTATAAGGTGTTCATAATAAATGAAGAATTAAAATTCAAAGTTGCACTAAACAATTTTAATCAAGTTCTAATTGGTAAAAAAGTTTTGAAGACGTAGAATTAAAATTTATTTAAATGGTTGAAATTTTCTGCACTTTACAATAGGTCATCCATATTTTTATATGTTTGCTTTGGGTAAAACGTAAGCTAACTGCTAAGTTGTAAAAAATAGTTGCGGTAGACATCCTCTTTTTACCGGTCTAAATGGGTCTGAGGGTAAACTGGTTAAGCAAAAATGTTGTTAAACCGGAGAAGTGAAAAAAAAAATTAAAGTTTGGATATACGTAACTTTGATTGTACATATCCGAATTGATGATAGTTGCCTTTATAAACAAACGCAAAATAGAAATATTGCGTTATTTTATTCAATGTTTTTAATCATTATAAGTTGCACAATATTAAGTTTTGCTACTTGCCGCATTGCACTGCCGTTATTTTTTATTCGCATCAATGAGAATCGAAAACAAAACCCGTGATTTTTTAACTACTTTTTTTTTACAAAAATTAAGAGATTTCGACCGGTTGAATATGAGATCCGATTAAATTTAGTCCACTAAGGGTGGAGACTACTGTCAAATAGTTTAAAGTAATAATAGTTAAATCTTATACTATAATACGAGGAATTGGACCCAAGTCGAAAATCGCCCCAGAATTAATAAACTCTGGTAAACTTAGGGGTCTGGGGCTTTTGGCCACGACGAATTGATTGGCACAGGTTTTGAAGCGCTACGGTCAAGCAGTTCGGAGTTACAGATAGGATATTTTCAAACTTCATTAGTTCGCCATAATGGCTACTTTCGTGATGCCATCTGCTAAAGCTATAAGCCTCTGCTTAAGCTATAAATGTTTAGTTAAGATTTTAAATTTTTTAAATATAAATAAATTTAACCTTGCTTTAAACTTTATTGAGTTTTACAGAAAGGGTAACATGAATATTTTTTTTAGTTCCAATCAGCGGACGATTTTAGTTCTATTCTGTTCATTGGCGATTTTTGGCGATCTTGAAAATTTAACGTATGGTTGCTCTATCGAGTTGAATGAAGTATGAAATGGAATGTTTACCACATTTCGACATTTTCGTTGCTTTTCAACGAAACGCCAATTATTAATTACATTTCATTTCCTATGACTTTTAAAACTTTACCTTTGTATAGAATAGTTCCCTTTCCAAACTCTAACTTTCTTTACAATGGTGCACTGTAACTAATGTGACCAGACGTCCCGCTTTTGGCGGGACAGTCCCGCTTTTTGTGTTACTGTCCCGCGGGCCGAATGTCTCGCCAAAACGTCCCGCTTTTTTGTAAAAGTCCCGCAATGTCCCGAAAAGCGAGGAAATTGTAAATAAAATAGACTTTTTTTTATGAATAATCGTTGTAAAACGCTATGGCGTGTTTAGAAATTGTTAAATGAAGTTAAAGTCATCAACAAATTGGTGGAGTATGGTTTCTGTTTGCCTGGAACCACTGCTGCTGTTGAACGCGCCTTCCTTATCTTTCTTATACCAAGTGTGTAATTGTGTGAAGGGACTATTATGTGAATAAAAAAATACTTAAAAAATAAACCGGGGGGGGGGGGGGGGGTGATGGAGTGTCCCACTTTTTGATTTTGAAAATCTGGTCACATTAACTTTGACCGGTTATCTTTTCACCAATGGTTTCACAAATTTTCTTATTATATGTATTGTTTTGATAAATCACAATTGAAAATTTAAATCTTCGAGTTAACTTCGATACCTGTTTTCTCCGAGCAGAGCTCGGTCACCCGCTGGTAATTAGTAATACGGGTTTAAATAATTAAAAAAAAATTAATATCTCTTTTCACCTTTTCACCAGCTTCTCCTTTGAGACCAGGAAGACCTGCCACTCCATCTCTGCCATTCAAACCCGGATCACCCTTCTCGCCCGGAAAACCCGATATGCCCTGAAAATTAGAATTAAAATAAATATTTGCAAGTATTGTCGTAAATGTATGTGCTGTTATTTAGTACGAATAGATACGCAGAGGAAGGGATGTCAGTGCCGAAACCCAGTTTTTTATAGGTTGTAAGAAAACAATAATAAATAGTTATTTTAACGAGGATATTTTTAATAAAAAAGTTCTTATGATGTTAGAAATAAAAGCCTAAAGAGCCTGTGGTTTACGTCCGATGAATTTATTTCCGCGGCATTTTAAACAAACACACGTACAGTTAGTATTTACAGTAATAGGGTAAAGCTCCTTGCTGTCTAAATACCTTAGATTTCCTCATTTACACTTAATTCTTTATATTTTAGGGCTCAACCTTTAAAAGCCTCAGTCTCTAATACCTGGGAATATCTGCAATATAGGACAGGTATCGGTTATTCGATTTCTGTTGTGATGCTAAGCAACAAAAACTCGTAAATTTGGGAAACATTCCCGTAGAACTTCATAGGTATAAAGACCCAACTTAACAATTTATGTGATCACCAAGAGACGACAAGGAAGCGGACCAGCACCTGTATCACAGCTGTACTGCGAAGAGAATTTGAAGAATGTTACTTGTACAATTAGAGCCCACATTTGTTCTGCTTTGTTCATTCAAAAACGTACCAATTAAAAATATTATTTTATTAATTCCTGCTATCAAAACCTCCTGAGATTTTGGTTCGAGTTGGGTTATTTGAGTTAATTTATGATTATTAATTGTATGTATGCAAAAAAAAAACCCGTTAAACATTAACATATATTGTAAATTGACTTACCTGGTTTCCCTTTTCTCCTTTCTGGCCAGTATCTCCTTGTTCCCCTTTCTCTCCCGGATATCCCCTCTCCCCTCTGACCCCTGAAGGTCCCGGTAGACCAGGGGGTCCTTGGACTCCAGGAGCACCAGGGCGACCAGCGAAAGGCCCGAAAGGTCCGTCTCCTGAACTTGGATAGAGGCCTGAGCCATAGGCACCGTCCAACTGCACATGAATAAGGGGAAGAGAGGTTATTAAATATAGAAGATTGAGTAAAATGATGTCGTAGTTTTTATTTTGTAATAATTCGCACGGGGAGTTAGTATTGGAAAATTGTTGTTAAAAATTAGTGTTGTAAAAATAAAACACATTTGATGCAGATTCACTGCCCTCATTCTTCTTCATTTGATAGCAGCTGGTGTTTGATTGTACAGCACTATGATCTTAAAAAATATATTTCATAAGGCTTTTAATTTTTCTTACAAAACATATTTTTCCTTACAGGCTTGCAAATGGATCGACCATGATATGTTGATTCAACGAATAATATTGCATCACTAAATCTTACATTGTTTATCACTATCAAATTAGCAAAATGGCCTCCTTTATTTACGTATATCATTTTCATTCAACTATTTTTGCTATATAACCAACTCCAATGTGCTACTAATATTTTAAACTTATCGATCAAACTTACATCGAACGCGTGAGAGTTCGCTAGCCCTGGTGGTCCGGGCGGCCCTGGCAGACCTCTAGGACCGATTGTTCCGGGAACTCCATCCAGTCCAGGTTCTCCTTTCTGCCCTTGAGAACCGGGAATTCCCACTTTGCCTTCGTCTCCCTAGAAAAGTAGGTGCATGAGAAATTTGTTAATTGGTACAAACTTCAATGTTATTATTCTATTAAATAGATGATATATAGACCATTTCTAGGAATGTAATTTGACTCTCAGACTTAAATTTTATTAAATACCTGCAACCTTAATTATATCTGAAATGAGATATAATGGAATAATTAAAAGATATATGTATTTCATTATTTGTTGAAATCAGTTTAGGTGAGGCAACTAATCTCAATCTTTAGGATGTATTAAAAGTTAGAGTAAACCAAATGTTAATGCTTAGAAACTTAAATTTGAATTGGCTTTACTTTTTATGGATATTGACAAAGTAAAAGACTTTTAGTTGACTTAAAGGAAATGTGTCACTTGAGCTATACAACTTTCATGTTATTTTTAATGCAAAAGGAAAATTATCTAAAATCTTTTTTTTTTCTTACCTTAGGTCCTGGTGAACCAGGCATTCCAATACCAGAAGGACCTGGGAGCCCTGGTGCACCCTAAAAACAAACACAGCATACAAGTAATTTTACTTCAATTTTTTTTTAAATGACATAATATCGTATTCTATGAAAAGTAAAGCTATCAATATTCATTTCACTGATGAATACTCACCGTATCTCCTTTCGTTCCTGGCATTCCGTCTCTGCCTCTCATGCCAGGAATGCTCTCCAAGTGCTTCAGGGACACGTTGCACACACAGGGCCCGCCTGCAGACCCTTTGTGCAGCACTCCTGGAAGCGGGCTCTGCAAAAATCGAATAAGAATAATCACTGAATATCAATATTACTAATACATACAGAAAAGCCTCGTAGATATTGTGAGTTGGCGAACCGTTGATTTCACGTTGAACCGGTCCTTTTTGCTATTTAGTGTCAATTGAAGAGCTTAGTGGAAGAACGTGCTAAGTGACATCTTTTAAAAAATTGATATTTTTGTGTCAATCAACATATTACTAAATTCTTTAACGATAAAAAGTTTGCCCTTTTTCATAAACTTTAAGTTTAGTGTATTTTTTAGAGCACTCACGTAACGTTTTCAGCAGATCTGAATGCAAACTGAAAACTTTAAAGCTCATTTTAACCTTTTTGTCACTTAACACGTTCTTCCACTAAGCTCTTCAATTAATTGTCTAGGTTGACTAATAATGATCCATGCCAATTTGTATTCTTTTTTCTCTACCTGTCTACGCCATTATTTGGGGCTCTGCAAAAATTGAATTAGTGGCACTCAATATCGACTTGTAGTAATAGGTACAGAAAAGACTCGTAGATTTGGAAAACCCTTCATTCCAACGCAATTGGCTATTTAGTGACAATTATGTGCGATAGGTAGACAAATAATGATCCTTGTCTATTAATATTATTTTTCCCTGTGTACTTTTTTTAAAGGCCAACGGTGATCCACTGTGCGTTCACCAAGCTACTTTGTTAAATTCGGAATGCCATTTCAGCAAGGATGTGATGGCTCTGACTACTTTAGTAGAGTTCCTGTACTTCTGTCACTCTAGTTTGAAATGAGGTTAAGAACCACCCTCGTTTTACGAAGTGAAGAATGTCATTTAGTTTACAGCATTTCTCTTTATGATTCAGAGAGGATACATTTTTTAGAATTAATTAGTAAGTAAATTACCTGATCATCTCCGGATCCGTAGTCTCCTTCGTTCCATAATTCTGAACCCCCTCCGAAGATCATCCTGTTTGTTGTATAAATACATTCGCCCTGAAATAATAAAAAAAAACGTGAGAAAAACGTAAGTACATATAAATTTTTAACAAAAATATTTTGAGCTGAGAAAACTCTGTGTTACCTACTGCAATATTCATAGAATATCTTCAACTTTGCGCGTGATACATGAGAAGATTCATGATCAAAGCTACACTCTTAAAACAAACACTCCTAATTTAACTCAGTCTGAGTGGATTTCACTCCTCCAGACTGGAAAATGCACTTCTCCTTTTGGAGTGGATCCTTTGTGTGTTAAACCTCCGACAGGATCACTCCAAACGAGTGATTTTAACTCAGTCTGAGTAAATATGCATGCCTTTACGGTGTCGAAAATGCACTTCTCCAACTGGAGTGGATTTCACTCTTTTGTTTTAAGAGTGTAAGTTGATTATTAGCGCAAATAAATAACACTGAATAAAGTATTTGAGCCAATAATCAACATTGCTTTTTGCATGAACCTTCTCATACATACTGTAAGTCAAGTTTATAATTCTTTTTAAATGTAGCACATACTTAAATCCATTTGAACACGAAATGTAGAAAAAAAACCCTTTAATTTATATTAAACAAATACAGAAGACATTTTTATTTACTATCTTATAACTCAAATAATACCGTGCATAATTATTTTTTTAAAAAACTGCCCTTAATCAAACACAAGCAAGAACACACAAAGCAGTATGTACGCCCAGTCCAAGTCACTCTTTACCACCCTAACATGATGATAGTTTATTTTTTTTTTATCACAGAAATGCTGTTAATATTTATTTTTGTATATTTCATCATTCTCTTACGAATTTCTAATTTAAATTACTTTTAATGGGTGTTTCTTATATTATTTCGACTGAAAAAATTGCCATCCACCTTTTCTCCTCGGGGCCCAGTCGGTCCAGGCGGACCCGGTTCTCCTCTGTCTCCTTTCAGTCTGGGCTGCAACCTTAGAAGGTCTTTTTCTGTGATTTGACTCAACTCACCCTGAAATAAACGTCCAGTAGAAGGAATTAATCACATATTGTAACTTTGGGGTTAGTAGACACTTGGTCCTTGGGGTAATAAATGTACACCTCTATTATTATTATTAAACTACTTTGAATGAAATCAATCTTAAATTCTTAATTATATACTTAATTGGTAACCGATACCTTAAACCATACCCACGATAAACCAACATTGGAGCTTCTATGACCAAATGATGGGGAAAGTTCAATTTTTTTCTACATACAGTGGTGGAAATTGATTTATGAACTAACATTCTTTTCACCAGATATCGCTTTGTATTAAGCGCTAACAATTCAAATTTTGTGTGTTAGATATTCAGAGCACAATAAAGGAATTTCACACATAATTTTTTTCAAAAAATGATATTAAATAAAAATATATATAATTTTAGTTTTTAAGCATGTCAAATGATGGAAATTGATTTATGAACTCAAATTTATTTTGAACCCAGATACCAAATATTTTAACTAGTTCTTCATTTGAACTTCAGGGGAGCTTACTATCGGTGTTTTAAAATAAGATTAAGGCCAAATTTGCTGAAATTTATCTGTTTTATTCTCATTTTACTAAATAGGAAAGCTTGCGGGACTGTCTGAAGCCAAAAAGGTAAAAAATGACCCTTATATAATATTGTAACAAATCTATAAGAGAAATTAGCATATTAATTAAACAATCAATAAATATAATTCATAAATAATTGAAGAATCATTCTGACTACGGTAAAATCCATCATTAAAAAAGGTGTAACAGTCGTTGGACGAGGGAGAAAAGCAGGATTATTGGACTTGTATCCCAAAAAGTTACCATTTGTGTCAGCATTTGTGCTATTCAGGGCGAATTTGTTATGAACAATCACTTCCTGTAATTCTCAGAATAGTAGGACAAATATTAATATCGTCGTCGAACTTGAAATGTTCCAAAATGAAGGCTGGTCCAAAGCTTACTCTTCACCATAAGAACAGGCTATTAAAATATAGTCGTAACTGCATGAAAATGGATTGGGTGGGGGTGGAGGGAGAGAAATGAGAAAAAAGTGACATTTGCTGATGAAAAAATGTTCAATTTGGATGGACGGGATGGTTTAAAATGTTATTCAAAGGATCTTCGGAAATAACCAAGATCTGTCTCCAGCATAAATGTTAGTGGTGGAAGTTTGATGGTTTGGGCCCCGATATCTTATGATTGAAGAAACAAGGTTTATGTTTCTGAAGGGCTGGCAAACATCACTTTATTGCAGATTAGTTCTAGAAATTTTTTTAATTCCTTTTTGCATGGCAAAACTATGCTTTTGATTAGATTTTTATGCATGATAATGCAAGTATCCACATTTCAAACGAAATGGAAGACTGGTTAAATGAACTAAGTATTGTTCATTTAGATCATCCTGCCAATAGTCATGACTTGAACCTCAAGAATAATGTCTGAGATCAATTGGTTTGAATAATTTACTCAAATGGAGTATGGTTTTAATGAAGTGGGCATCAGTTATGGAATGGAAGGACTTAATCATTAAAAACTGCAAATTGCTTGACCAAAACTTGACCCAAAGTTTTGTGTTGTCTATGAAAAACAAAATCAAGGAAGCATTAGCGACAAAAAATAGTTTTAGCAATTATTAATCGAGATTGAATGTAAAAGTTCATAAATCAATTTCCCTATGCTAAAACTTAAATATCAACAAAATAAATTGTTAACGCATTTATATAAAATTTTATTTACGTGTATAATTTATAATGCAAAGACTGTATAGTATATAAAATTTAAATCGATAAAAATGCATTTATTAAAGAAATACTGTTAAAAAACTGTCAGTTCATAAATCAATTTCCACCACTGTATTACCCCCTCCCATATACCCTATTTAACTAGTTTACTGAGTTCCAAAAAAGTTTTATTTAAAGAACTATTCTAAGCTCTCCTTAGGGTATGATTTTCATTAAGTTATTAAAATAGTTTCTGTACAAAAAAGTACTTGAAAGTTGAGAATACAACTGTGATCACGTTATGTATACTTTAGTATGGTAACATACATAAATATATTCTTTATTATTCAATTTACACATTGCAAATTAAACTGTAAAAATAGTTAGCTGTTAGCAAATTAAACTTTTTATAAAAAAAATTATTTAAAAAAATGTGAATAGGTTACTGTACCTTTAATCCGGGTTTCCCATGTCTACCTGGTCTACCTTTTTGCCCTTTTATACCAGGAAGTCCTGTTGAAAATTACGATTCAGAAGTTCATTATAATTAACAAATAATGACATTTCACAAGTGAGCAATACTTTTTTTGTAATATAATTGTTAACTTGTATATTTTTACAAAGCAATTTCACAGGAATATAACTAAACCGTTTAATTATTTTAAAAGAGAAATAAAGTTTTCACATTTCTCTTCGCATCTTTGAAAATATTATGACTTATAAATGTTTTTAATAGTATTTTATATCGTTTAAAATGTTAAATTACTCGTTTTTTCAATCTGTAGATAAATAAGGTAGTAGTTCGTAAGACAGCCGATAATATACGGAAAATAGTTAACCAGAAACAAGGAAAGGATAAGAGAAAGGATAGAGAAAATTCATTGAAAACTATTGAGAAGAATTTCAAATATTTCTTAAAAATAATTTGTCATTAGAAATATACTTGAGATGACTGATAAATTTGACAGAAGAAATGCTTAGTTGATGTTTTAAGGCGTAGCACGGGAGTCACAATAGAAAAGTTTATTATCTTTACACAGTAGCGATATTTACTTATCCCCCAGAAAAACATTGTACCTTTCTAGAAAAACAACCCACGACTTTTACTATAAAACTACACAAGACATTGCCTCTTTTCTATTGCAATATTTTTCATCACCACAACCCGCAAAAGCAAACAGAGTGGAAACAGAAGAAGCATAACGAAACAATAAAAAATAGCAACACAAAAGGGACATAAAATAGCAACTTAAAAAAAAAGGGACACAAAATAGCAACTTAAAAAAAGGGACACAAAAGCACACAAAATGGCCACCACCCTCTAGACTTACTTTCGAAAGAACCAGGCCCGGGTGGTGGGGGCGTAATGAGCGGGGGAGGACCTGGAAAAGCAAACCAAATCAAATAGCTGCTGGCTGCTGCGGGGAAAAGGATTAAAATAATAATAAAACCTGGGATTTTTTTAATGAAATAAAAAGCATATAAATGAAGGCAATTTGATATGAAGTCCTGTGGGTGGAAGGAAACACGCAAGAAACACCCGTAAAAGCCGCCACGGAGGCGCAATCGTTAGAATGCTAGCCTTTGGAGCTGCTGGGGTCGGGTTCGAATCCCGGTCAGGCATGGATGTTTGTGACCGTCAATAAATGTTGTTATTTGTCTATGTGTTTGGGTTGACCTTTCTTTGTGCGTCTCTTATGCTTGTAAAAACTCTTTCTGTGTCTGTCCCACTTGACGAAAGCTTTTAAGCGGTTCTCTGAACAAGCACACAAGCTGGAATATGTATGTACCTACCACACCATACCACATGTAAAAAGATTTTGTAATAATAGTGGCACTTTCTTTTAACCGGCTTGAGAGGTACCCAAGTTGGTTACAAAAATTGGTAAACCGTGAAAGCAGAGAGAGACAAAGAAAATATTTGTACGGTAATGTTTAGATGCATATTGCCTGGTATCAAAAATGTAATTCATAACATGTTGAATTAATACTCAAATCAAATATGCACAAGACTACTGAAATATTTCAGTTTGCTTTAAATCGAATAACCTTGAGCCTAATTACCTACATAAATGTAACGCACGCTCTAGCTAATAAATCTTCGAAATTTTGTTCTGAGTTTTCCACCGAGTCGCAACCGAGCAATAATAAAGTATAATTAGCCATAACAACAAATTCTAAAAACATGAAGTATGTATTAGAATTATTATGTAACTAAAAAAACTTCTATGTCTGATTAAATGATTCTAAAATTAAAACTAAACTTATATAAGTCTTCATTTCGATTTCAAATTTTGATTTCCCATCAGTTCTTTCTAACCACTGCAACAAATAAAGAACTAAAAATAATATAACAGCAGGTGTTTTATTATATAAAAAATAAAAGGAATGCACTTTGCTGTGTAGCCCTATAGGTGGTATAGGCGGTTAAAAGGAACCCACGCAGTAAATCGATTTTTTAATTACTTTCCTTGACATTCACTCTTTGGAGAGCTTCTTCTGGTACCTGTTGCAATCGGAGCATCTTAACCTAAAAGGTACTGAAGGACATTTTATCGCTATGAAGTCTTTGTGTTGCAGAAGTGCAGATCTATTTTGCTCAAATAAAGTAATGTGGTTGATTTTTTTTTCTTCAGTTAGGATATCGTAAAAGCATATTCAATTTTGTCTATACCTAGACACATTACCTAAACTACCTACACTCTTAAAACAGAAGAGTGAAATTCACTCATATAAGAGAAGTGCATTTTCGACACTGGAAAGGAGTGAAAATTAGCTCAGACTGAGTTTAAATCACTCGTTTGGAGTGATCTTGTCGGAGTTTTAACTAAACAAAATAGTGGAATCCACACCAATAGGATAAGTGCATTTTCAACACTGAAAAGAGTGAAAATCAACTCAGACTGAGTTAAATTCACTCGTTTGTTTTAAGAGTGTAGATACCTACATAGATACATTACTAAAACCACCAGTCATCGTAATTCTTCTGTTCTTATCACAATTTCGATGTGTGGACATGGGTTGTGAATTAAATGAGCTTAAAAGATTCATTCCAAAGCTCTATCCTGATGACCAAGAAGCAATTTAAACCTTTCAGTCCCAATGACAATTTGGCATCATCAATTTATAATTTTTTTCTGGTCGTCTATAGCTATGATTCGGATCGTCTATGTCAGTCCTATTATTTTTTTTTAAAAAAAATATGATCAAAAACATGATAATGCAAAATGGCATCACTGGGACTGAAAGGGTTACTATGGTTTTGCGTGATTCATTCATTTTCAATTGTCCAAAATTAATTACTTCAATCATTAATTTGTTTGAAATTGCTTACTTGCCTTTTGTCATAGTATAACACTACATTAGAATCTTATTTAAAATAAATATTTTTGTATAAAATTGTGGTAAATGATATTTATAAGCCCTTGAGAGTATAATTTGAATATTAGATGAGGTCTCTAGGAGGACAGCAGGTTTAAACGTTTAATTTAAAATGAAATGGGACTGTCAGTTTCGTTTGGCCCATATGAACCCCAAATTTCAGAAACGAATTTGGAGAAATAATGTGTGTGTGTCTTGGCTATTAGTTCGTTTCGGAAAAACAAGATCCACTTGTGAGTTCGGTGTTTGCAGTGGTGAATTGATAGATAAAGATAACGATGCGTGTATCATGAGAAATTCGTGTTAAATTGCGTTTTATTGTATTTCCCAAAAGGTGGTCGTTGTAAGACTTTTTTTATACTTTGTTGTGAGTTATTGTTGGGTGTGAAATACAACCACCTTAAGTATAATACATACGACCACACACGATCACTACATTCCGACATCACTGAAGAAAAAGGATAAATAATTGACTATTTGGTATAGACTCAAATTCAAGTTCAGGTAATTAATCAAAAAATCTAAAGTGACTTTTTCGACAACAAATTATTGAAGAAATAGGATTTTTTTTAAATATTGAGGTTGTTTTTGGCGAATGACTGCTATTTGAGTAACGAAAACAAGTTTTAAAGAAGCAATCGGCCATCATAGGAACGCTTATTGTTTTTTTTTTAAGTGTTGAAGTTTGGCGAATTTGAGTCAACAGACACTAAATACATCCCGATCATTGCAAGTCGTTTGTGATTGCAAGTCGTTTTTTCCCAGCTAATTTTAAAAAAATTAAAAATTACTAAAATTTAATAAATAAATTTTCAACAGAAGAGTTAATCGGTTTTCAGATTCCTGATAGATTTTTTCTGTGAAGAAAATCTTATTAAATGAAAATTTATAATAGTTTATGATTTCCTATTATTTCCACCATCATGGGAACTCAAAGCATTATGCCGACGGAAGCCTTCGACTTTCAGGTTATGCCCTGGATGCACACGACAACAACAACAACACATTCCCTTGTATGAAAAAGTTAAAAACTATTTCTGGTTCGCATGTTCAAGTTACTTTTGTCACATGGTCACATCAATCGTTTAAAAATCATTGCAGGTAATTTCAAACTTTTAAAACGAAATAAATGATTGCTGTTAGGTGATCCGTATCATTTACAGCAACTTTGTCATTGACGTATGAGAGATATATGAAATCCTTCTTACTTCAGACTATTCTAAGCAACAATGCAATGGAGATGGTAAATGGAGACGTTTTTCGGTAAAGATGACAAGTTCGTATAAAACTGGTGACAGCCGCCAATTTTTCTTGAGTTTTTTCTTTCTATTTCCTTATTTTGCGACGGAAATTGGGGGACTCTTCTAAAAGCGACTCAATAATTAAGTGATAAGAATGTCGTGGAACGTTGTTCTAAGAGTTATAGAAAAAAAAATCCTTAGCAGTTTGTTTTAGGTAATTCTAGATTTTTTACATTGAAAAATGAAATCCAACTGATTTCAAAGGCTAGCCACATATTGGTTATTGATTTTATATGCTGCAAATATAAATAAAGTTTTTGTTTTCTCTTTGAAATGTACACTCTTAAAACAAAAGAGTGAAATTCACTCATATAGAAGAAGTGCATTTCCGACACTGGAAAGGAGTGAAAATTAACTCAGACTGAGTTAAATTCACTCGTTTGTTTTAAGAGTGTAGATACCTACATAGATACATTACTAAAACCACCAGTCATCGTAATTCTTCTGTTCTTATCACAATTTCGATGTGTGGACATGGGTTGTGAATTAAATGAGCTTAAAAGATTCATTCCAAAGCTCTATCCTGATGACCAAGAAGCAATTTAAACCTTTCAGTCCCAATGACAATTTGGCATCATCAATTTATAATTTTTTTCTGGTCGTCTATAGCTATGATTCGGATCGTCTATGTCAGTCCTATTATTTTTTTTTAAAAAAAATATGATCAAAAACATGATAATGCAAAATGGCATCACTGGGACTGAAAGGGTTACTATGGTTTTGCGTGATTCATTCATTTTCAATTGTCCAAAATTAATTACTTCAATCATTAATTTGTTTGAAATTGCTTACTTGCCTTTTGTCATAGTATAACACTACATTAGAATCTTATTTAAAATAAATATTTTTGTATAAAATTGTGGTAAATGATATTTATAAGCCCTTGAGAGTATAATTTGAATATTAGATGAGGTCTCTAGGAGGACAGCAGGTTTAAACGTTTAATTTAAAATGAAATGGGACTGTCAGTTTCGTTTGGCCCATATGAACCCCAAATTTCAGAAACGAATTTGGAGAAATAATGTGTGTGTGTCTTGGCTATTAGTTCGTTTCGGAAAAACAAGATCCACTTGTGAGTTCGGTGTTTGCAGTGGTGAATTGATAGATAAAGATAACGATGCGTGTATCATGAGAAATTCGTGTTAAATTGCGTTTTATTGTATTTCCCAAAAGGTGGTCGTTGTAAGACTTTTTTTATACTTTGTTGTGAGTTATTGTTGGGTGTGAAATACAACCACCTTAAGTATAATACATACGACCACACACGATCACTACATTCCGACATCACTGAAGAAAAAGGATAAATAATTGACTATTTGGTATAGACTCAAATTCAAGTTCAGGTAATTAATCAAAAAATCTAAAGTGACTTTTTCGACAACAAATTATTGAAGAAATAGGATTTTTTTTAAATATTGAGGTTGTTTTTGGCGAATGACTGCTATTTGAGTAACGAAAACAAGTTTTAAAGAAGCAATCGGCCATCATAGGAACGCTTATTGTTTTTTTTTTAAGTGTTGAAGTTTGGCGAATTTGAGTCAACAGACACTAAATACATCCCGATCATTGCAAGTCGTTTGTGATTGCAAGTCGTTTTTTCCCAGCTAATTTTAAAAAAATTAAAAATTACTAAAATTTAATAAATAAATTTTCAACAGAAGAGTTAATCGGTTTTTCAGATTCCTGATAGATTTTTTCTGTGAAGAAAATCTTATTAAATGAAAATTTATAATAGTTTATGATTTCCTATTATTTCCACCATCATGGGAACTCAAAGCATTATGCCGACGGAAGCCTTCGACTTTCAGGTTATGCCCTGGATGCACACGACAACAACAACAACACATTCCCTTGTATGAAAAAGTTAAAAACTATTTCTGGTTCGCATGTTCAAGTTACTTTTGTCACATGGTCACATCAATCGTTTAAAAATCATTGCAGGTAATTTCAAACTTTTAAAACGAAATAAATGATTGCTGTTAGGTGATCCGTATCATTTACAGCAACTTTGTCATTGACGTATGAGAGATATATGAAATCCTTCTTACTTCAGACTATTCTAAGCAACAATGCAATGGAGATGGTAAATGGAGACGTTTTTCGGTAAAGATGACAAGTTCGTATAAAACTGGTGACAGCCGCCAATTTTTCTTGAGTTTTTTCTTTCTATTTCCTTATTTTGCGACGGAAATTGGGGGACTCTTCTAAAAGCGACTCAATAATTAAGTGATAAGAA
This sequence comes from Hylyphantes graminicola, assembly GCA_023701765.1. Classification (NCBI taxonomy): domain Eukaryota; kingdom Metazoa; phylum Arthropoda; class Arachnida; order Araneae; family Linyphiidae; genus Hylyphantes; species Hylyphantes graminicola. The sequence continues at coordinate 30,752,265 of CM043113.1, forward strand.
TGTCGTGGAACGTTGTTCTAAGAGTTATAGAAAAAAAAATCCTTAGCAGTTTGTTTTAGGTAATTCTAGATTTTTTACATTGAAAAATGAAATCCAACTGATTTCAAAGGCTAGCCACATATTGGTTATTGATTTTATATGCTGCAAATATAAATAAAGTTTTTGTTTTCTCTTTGAAATGTACACTCTTAAAACAAAAGAGTGAAATTCACTCATATAGAAGAAGTGCATTTCCGACACTGGAAAGGAGTGAAAATTAACTCAGACTGGGTTAAAATCGCTCGTTTGTTTTTAAGAGCGTAGTAAAACCAATCTATTGAATGGATTTAAATTTAAATCTATAAAAAGATAAAAGTTTTAAAAATTTTCCAAGAAAAGCTGAAAAGAAATTCATTAAACCTGCAGACTATTTTGAACATTATGCCATTATATGATTGACTAAATTCTGTAAAATATTTGATTTGTGTTTAAGTTATCTCAACTATCTTATTTCTATCAACCTATATTAATTAAGTAAAAAATTAACAAAAGGTTAGCGAAACCTCGAAAGTGCTAATCTATGTGAATTTTCTTTTTGAAGTTCCGTCAGTTTTGAAGTCAGTTTTATACTTACCTTCTTCTGCTTTTCCTGGGATTGCAAGAGGATAGGCTTGCTGATCATCATCTCTGACCTAAAAAAAGCATTTGTAAATTAAATTTTTGTTCATTTTTAAACTTCAATAAACAAAGCAAAGAAATCACATTTAACAAAAGTTTATTCACATTAGTTTCACTTGAAAGATAAATTGTGTATTTTACTTTGTTTTGGAATTATAACGTTTCATTACTCACAAAGTGTTTTGAGTTTATAGATTGTTATGATCTTTCCAAACGCAGATAAAAAAAATTAAATTCATAAGTGATTTCCTCTTTCAAACATTTCGATTGACTTGTTGTTGAATTCCAGAAAAATGTGACTTTTAGCTCAATAAAAAAAGTTTCAATCAAAAATTATTTTAACAAAATTCAGTAAATGATAATTTTCTAAGTTAAGAGAAAAATTACATTTATCCTACGTTACAGGACACTGTCTTTTTTCTTTTGAGGTATGGATAATTAGCTACATTTTGATGATTTTTATTAGCTTACATTGTCTGTAAAAATGAGGCATGGATTGGTTTAACAATGGGAAGCAAACACCATTTATAAGTGGATTCTTAAGACTTTCACTTTAAACCACTTTAACTAGATTTTTAATAACTTTGTTTATTTTTCTTCCTTTTCAAAATACTTATCCTAACATTCCTTTTCATAGTATTTTACCATTGTCCTCGGCAATTCATTATAAAAATGTCCTTTATCCGTAAAATCATAAAATATTTCCTCCTTCGTAGACAAATCAAACTACACAAAGAATCGGCACACCCTCTGATCAAAAAGCGCACCATTGTCAGCCCGTGTATTCATAATCAAGTACATTATTCCGCCACAAATATATCCTTCCATTAATGTCTCACTTTACAGTTTCCAATAATGCAACAAGGGCATGTAATTGTTTGGAAGCACTTATACATCCGGAATAGGATTATTATTGGGCTTCATAACACGGAGTGGCATTCATCTGCTTGTATTGCATTTCTATAATTGTATAATAACTTAATGGCACATTGAGAATTCGTAGCGCGTGTTTGGGGTGGATGCGGTCAGATGATAATTGGCTTTTAAAACATTGTTTGGGAAATCATTTTGAGAACTTACTGAGCATGGAAACTTAGTCTTAAGACGTGTATAATTGATTAACCTGAATCCCTTTATGGGAACTTTGGTGATTGAATTGGGATTTTTCTTAGAACAAAAAACCTTTTAAAAAGTAACTTGATTAAAGGGAACCATAATTTTGTAGAGTTAAAAAATAAAAATGAGCAGAAAAAAATCTTTATCTATGTGCCGAAAGTAAATATTTAACCACATGAAAATAAATTAATATGTTTTAAAAGTTAATTTAGTGTTGAAAGCGCCTTCAAAGCACTTTACTTCTTAACGTAAAAAAATTCTATTTATTGCTATAAAATTAGAAAAGATATTTGTTTCTACTTACACACTTTCAATTATACGTAACATATACAAGAAAATTAATTTATTGTAAAAGGATTAATGTGTTCTATCAATATTTTTCTATTTAATAACAATTACTAAGTAATGGAATTGAAATTACTAAGAAAATAAAGAATACTCACGTCTGTTTCTTCTATTCCTACGTCTCCTCGACTATCACCACTTCCCTAGAAAACCAAAGAAAAATATTAATAACCTATAATGTAGAAATATTCGTTTTAAATTGGAATAATGATTTTGTAAATTTCGTGCAAAGAGGGCGAATGTCCTATGTAAAAACATTGGACAACTGCCTTTTCTCTACTAAGGTAAAAAAAATTGTGATCGATGATGTGTGATGGTTAATTGCTGAATAATGCAATTTCGACCCACTAACAGGCGATAGAAAACATTTATTACATAGGCACAAAGATGCGTAATGGTCGAATACCCTTTAATCAGCTCTTGGGAGGTCTTATCAGGAATTATATATGGAAATAGAAAATAAATTGCAGTTTTTTTTGCTTTAAGCAATGTCTAATATAAGCTTATAATTTTCACTTATCTGGTACAAACGAATCGCTAAACGTTAAAAGGGGTCAAGTTTAATGAGATATTTCCGTACACACAGCTTCTTTTACAAATATTTTGAAAGGCAGAAGCGTTTAGGGAAGTTATCCAATGGGTCTTCACTCCATTTTACGTTCGCAATTCATTTGTATTTGATACCAGCCTCCAGAAACATCACTTTAATACCCAATTTGGCATGTTTTCAAGCAGGTATTTTATTTGGTATAATATCGACCTTGGGCGTAGGACGTACATTAACACTATTCATGATTACGTCGCAATTTTTTATAACATTAATATTTATTGACATATTGCCGGTGATTTAGATAATAATAGAATTTAAGAAGTTTTCATTATTTCATGATTCACCGGTCTATAAAATCTCAAAATAATTGAAACAACAACAAGGAATGGCAAATATTTTATTATAAAGTATCCTTCCAATCAACTATAAGGGAGAAAACTAATTTATTAATAGTTTTTCACTTGTGTTTAAAATTTCAGCCTCTACTAATTATATCATCTATTAATATCATTATAATAGTTAATATAATAGTCGTCTGAAAGCATTAAAAACCGAATTTTCTGTGAAGATAAAAATTTTAGTTTATCTCTTTTCATTAAATTTAGATTTAGAATCGACTGGAAAAAATTGTAGCAAAGATCGGGGAACATTTTCAATTTAAATCATTTTTCTGTACAATATTCTGTTATGTAATATCAGGTACATATAACACCAGACTCCACTACGACAAATCTTTGCTTTCCTAATTACTTTCTCTGAAATACAGAACATGTGCGAAATACTACTTAACAAGCTGCCTACACAGCTCTCATCAATTTTATCGTCCAAGCAGACATCTTATTACAAACAAATTTTTGGACTGAAAATAGACCTTGATTAATTAATCTCGACGCTCCCACTCGGCTTCTGAAGAAATGTCTTCCTCGGAAGGGCGTAGCATTTGTTTGACATAGTTCTTTAATGAGGAGATGGAAATATTTATTGCCGAATGATTTTATTCATGGGTCGATGTGAAGTTATTTAGATGAATAAAGATGCACTGTCAAATATTTGGTGTAACGTTACTTCATAAAACAGGCTTGTGCAGGGCCAACTTCAATAACAAGGCCAGATAAGCTTTCCCAAACATGAGCGTAGACGGAATTTTTGACGTCACTGTTCCGAGTGCCGAAGATCGAGAAACTAGTTGGGACGCATTCGGAACCCTAAAAATGTGGTCGGCCGTGAACGAGTGGTTCCGAACAGTTTTCGAGACAGGTTAACTTTATTCTCGGAACTATGACTTCAAAATTTCAGTCCCCGAGCGTGTTTGTGAGAACTTCTTCGGCCTTAGTATGGGTATTTTACATATATATTCCGACTTGTGTGCTTGCTCAGTGAGCCGCTTATAAGTCTTCGTCAAGTAAGACAGACACAGAAAGATTTTTTACTGTCACAAAGAGAGGAAATACACCCAGGGCGAAGGCGGGAATCGAACCCGCGCCCGTTACAGCACGCAGACTGCTGGCCTGCGATGCTTACCACTCGGCCATCCGGGCCCCACCGGCCTTAGTAGTTGAGTAGGCCGTGGCTTGGGCAGGTTTCATCTTCATTGATTAACGATGCTCCCTTAAAGGGTGTAAGTTTTCACCACAACCCAAAACCAAGTATTGAATCCAATTTTATGGTGTAACGTAACTGCTGAAGCCTTGTTGGGCGAAGTTATAATTAGGCCTTCATTAACTATATTCATAGGTTGCGTGAATGCTTTCTTTTGGTAACAGAGGAAAAGAGTAACAGATAAAATTTAGACTATTTTATTTACATATTTACAACATCAAAAGTATTGCTGACATGAACACTTTACGCGTGTGAATTAGCTCTGATAACAAGTGGTGCATTCAGTTTATATAACATAAGATACGTGCATAAAAATAAACTATTGCAAAATAAAACGGATACATAAAATTTTAAGTGTTTGGTTGCATAAGTTTAAGTTTTGGTTTGCTTAAGATAGGTTACAGATAATGGTAGGTTCAGCACAGCAAAACTTGAGACAGGACTAGGCTGGTGGCTCGCCACAGGGCTCCCCCGCAAGTCGAATTCTAGGGTAGACGAAAGTGAACTTTCCTGCCGCTTCTTGTTGTGTAGGTTTTTGAGTCTATTGCTTGTGGTGCTGAAGAGGAATCGGGACTATTTTCTGTAATGAAGAATGCGGGTTTTAGTCTATTGATCGAAATGTTTTTTTCATATCCTTTAACACTGAGTTTGAAGAACTTTGTGTTTCTCTGAAGCACTTTGAATGGTCCTTCATACGGTGGCTGAAGAGGTTTACGGACGCAGTCTTGGCGCACAAATACGTGTGAAGACTGCGACAAGTCCTTGGCAACGAACACGTCGGTTTGAGAGTGTCTGGACGGTGGAGTGGGTTGGAGCTTCTGCATGGTGTCACGCAAACGATGCACGAAATCAGCGTGAGTTGGAGTATCCGCTGAAGAAGAACACCTGAAGAACTCTCCTGGTAGTCGCAGCGTCGTACCGTACACCATTTCAGCCACACTGACACCTAGATCTTCCTTGACGCAGGCTCTAATACCTAGTAAGACACTTGGTAGTACCTGAACCCACTTGTCAGTAGCCTGGCATCTAATCGCTTGCTTTAGTTGCCGGTGGAATCGCTCGACAAGTCCGTTGGAAGCTGGGTTGTAGGCGGTGGTTCGGAGCTTTTCGGTCCCCAGGAACTTCATTAGTGCACCGCAGAGGTCGGATTCGAAGGCTCTACCCTGATCGGTAGAGATGCATTCCGGGACTCCAAAACGGGATATCCAGCCTGCGAAGAGTGTTTCGGCGATGGTCGCTGCAGTCTGGTCCACCATCGGGAAGGCTTCCGGCCAGCGGCTGAATCTGTCTACACAGGTCAAGACGTAGGAGAATCCACAGGAAGTCGGTAGAGGACCCACAACATCGACGTTGACGTGGCTGAATCTGCAACTAGGAAGAGGATAATTACCAATGGCAGATTTTGTGTGGCGGTGGACCTTGTTCTTCTGGCACTCCAAGCAAGCTTTGCACCACTCAGCAATGTCTCTGGCCATTTCCTTCCAGACGAACCGCTCGCGCAGCAGCTTGGTGGACGCTTTCACTCCAGGATGGGCAAGGTTGTGTAGTGCTGAAAAGACACTAAGACGAAAGTCAGTAGGGACGTATGGGCGTACAGTTCCAGTTGAGGTGTCGCATATTAGCTTTGAACTGGTTTGTGGTACAATGAGAGGTTTTAATTCAAGACCAGTTTTAGAATTAAGCAAACGCTTTAACTCCTCATCTTGCAACTGCGCTTTAGCCATAGCGTCATAATCGATAGTGCTGGGCACTTGTACCTCGGAAATACGAGATAGTGCATCAGCGACGCAATTTTGATCTCCTGGTAAATAGCAAATATTGGTTGTGAACTGGCTAATGAATTCTAAATGCCTTTGTTGGCGTGGAGAACAGTTTGCATTATTCTTTTGGAAGGCAAAAGTTAGTGGCTTGTGATCAGAAAATATTTTGAATTCTCGGCCTTCAAGCATGTGCCTAAAGTGCTTGACTGCACAATACGCGGCCAAAAGTTCGCGGTCGTATGTGCTGTATTTACATTCCGCTGGATTTAATTTTCTTGAAAAAAATGCTAGTGGTTGTACTATGTTGGAATGAGCTTGTTGCAACACGCCCCCAATTGCTATTTCAGAGGCATCTACACACAAAGAATAAGTTGCATCGACTTTAGGGTGAAATAAAAGAGGTACTTGCGAAACAGATTCTCTGCAGGTCTCGAAAGCTTTTATTGAACCTTCGGACCATTCAATAGTGGTCTTATCTCGCTTTTTCTTTCCTTTAATAAAGTCGTGCAAAATAGCTTGTTTTTCAGCGGCATGGGGGATAAATCTGTGATAAAAGTTCAAAAGAGCTAGAAATCTTCGTAATTCGTCAATTGTTTGGGGTCTAGGATAATTGACAAGAACTTCGATTTTTTCTTTTAAGGGCGAAATGCCTTGAGATGAAACTTGATAACCCAAAAATGGCAGTGTATTTACAGCAAAAATGCATTTATTTACGTTGATTACGATTCCATAATCGGAAAATCTTTGAAATACTTGTTTTAAATGTTCTCTGTGCTCATTTTCATTTCGAGAAGCAATCAAAACATCGTCAAGGTAAGCAAAACAGAAATCTAATCCACTCAAAACCGAGTCTATGAATCTTTGAAAAGTCTGTGCGGCGTTGCGCAAACCAAAGCACATGTTTACATACTCGTATAAACCGATTGGCGTTATAACTGCCGTTTTGCAGACGTCGTTGGGATCCATAGGTATTTGGTGGTAAGCTTTAATTAAGTCCAGTTTTGAAAAAACAGATTTGCCGTCTAGCTGTAGTGAAAAGTCGTGGATGTGACGAATTGGGTACCGGTCAGGTTCAGTGATTGAATTTAACCGCCGAAAGTCCCCGCAGACACGCCATTCCCCGTTATTCTTACGAACCATATGTATTGGGCTGGCCCACGTACTTTTAGAAGGTCGGATTATTCCCATATCCAACAATGATTTGAATTCCTTTTTAAGTTCTGCAAGTTTTTCCGGTGATAAACGCCTAGCTTTCGCAAACACGGGTTGTCCCTTTGTTAAAATACAGTGGGTTACACAGTGTTTTTTAGGCGAATCGTTCGAGTTAGGTTTAGTGATTTCCGGATATTGTTTTAGCAAATCAGAAAAGGGCATATCATTAGAAATGGTAGTCAGGCCAAGATTTTGAGTAGGTTTTACTTGACCTTGGGTAGATAAAGAAGTTAGATCGTCTATGAGTCGGCGATTCCGTACATCTACAAGAAGTCCGTAGCGTTCTAGAAAGTCGGCTCCTAAAATTGGATTGGAAACATCCGCAATAATGAATTCCCAAGTAAAAGCACGGCGAAGTCCTAGATTTAAAGTTAGCCTTCGTGTGCCGAAAGTAGAAATTTTGGAACCGTTTGCAGCATAAAGAAAAAAGTCCTTGGAATCTGGTACACGTGTAGAACCTTTAGGATAAACGGAAACACATGCCCCGCTGTCAACCAAAAACTTTTTTCCCGTAACTTTATCAAGAATAAAAAGACGACTTGACTGTTGGCCGACATCCGTTGTCGTCGAAACAAATGGGCCAACTAGTTTTCCAAAAAACTGCATGGCTTTACACAGTTTCGTGCGTTTTTCCCAAATTTGAAATGATACCAACAATTAGGATATTTTTGAACGATTGCAGGAGACCTATGTCTGCGATCCCGCGATCCAGTTCTCGAATCCCTCTTACGAGGTGAACTGTTTCTGTTTCGAGCACGTGAAAGCCGTTCTACACTTTTTTGCAATTCTGAAATTTGAGCTTGCAATACTTCGAATGAGCAAGAGGGTTGATTACGAATTTCGGACATTTGAGGTGTTAGTCCAGAAACTTCTGTAATTTTATCCGCTAGTGAAGCTAGAGAGTCCAAAGGTTGGGTACTTACAGACAAGATTTGTTGGCAATGTAAAGGTAACCTTTGTTTCCATAACTGACAAAGCATGTCATCAGAAAGTTTGTTTTGAGCAAGATCCCGCATTTCGCGTAAAAGTTGTGAAGGTTTTTTGTCTCCTAGTTGAATTTCTTGCAGTAAACTTCGTAAACGAGATGTTTCACTTTGCGAAAATTGACCTACAATTCTTTGTTTTAAGGTTTCGTATTTGTTACTTTCAGGTGGACTACGTACCAAATCACTCACATAGGTAAGAATGTCGGTATCAATAGCCGCAACGACAGAGTGGAATTTAGTACTATCGTTCGTTAAACCCGATGTGAAAAACTGAGATTCGAGCTGAATAAACCATAATTCCGGATTAGCTTTCCAGAATGGTGGTGCTTTGAAAGCAACACGGGCAAGTTCAGTGTTTCCAGACGTAGATTGATTACTGAGGGCACTATCGTCCGGGGATTCTTTTTGATCAGCCATATTACGAAAAGAATTATGAAAAGTTAAATACAGAGTTGAAATATGATTTAAATTTTAACTGGTCCTGAAAAAAACCAAAACAATGTTACCACTGTAGATGAAAGCAGCTTGAAGTTCGCGAAGACTGGTCACCACTGAAGCCTTGTTGGGCGAAGTTATAATTAGGCCTTCATTAACTATATTCATAGGTTGCGTGAATGCTTTCTTTTGGTAACAGAGGAAAAGAGTAACAGATAAAATTTAGACTATTTTATTTACATATTTACAACATCAAAAGTATTGCTGACATGAACACTTTACGCGTGTGAATTAGCTCTGATAACAAGTGGTGCATTCAGTTTATATAACATAAGATACGTGCATAAAAATAAACTATTGCAAAATAAAACGGATACATAAAATTTTAAGTGTTTGGTTGCATAAGTTTAAGTTTTGGTTTGCTTAAGATAGGTTACAGATAATGGTAGGTTCAGCACAGCAAAACTTGAGACAGGACTAGGCTGGTGGCTCGCCACACTGCTCTTACTGGGAAATATCATCAGACATAACAATATAAAATTTTTGAGGAAATATTTAACGGTTATTTTTTGTAAAGTTTTATGTGTTCTTGAAGTCTGTGGAATTTTTGTGAAAGGCAATCCTCCCATAAGAGTGTATCAGCTTACTCTCGTGATTATTGCATGTAACATTACTTATTTGTGTAACGTTACTCGCAAAAATCACGATAAACTTACGCTATTTTTATAATGTGTAAAATCTGGCATATGTAACGCAGTATAAATGGAAATAAGCATTATAAACTTATGCCATTTTTTACAGTGTATGAAATCTTACCCAGTATAGATAGATAAAGGACTTTGTAGTATAATGAGCTTATATTTTCCATTGTACACGGGGGTTGAGAGGATTTAGGATTTTCCCATACATGATAAAAATTTATATGTGACAATCTTAGGGCCATCCTTGATTCTCATTTCATTATTCTTTACATGATACTTAAATATTTAACTCGTTATTAGAGAGAGAGAGAGAGAGAGAGAGAGAGAGAGAGAGAGAGATGGAGGGAGGGAGGAAATGGGAGTGCAAATACTATGGAGAAAGTTCTTATGATACTCAACAAATACATTAGTTTATAAGAAAAATATTCTTTTAATAGTTTAAAAGAAGCATTTATAACTTTTTTAATGAAATTTTCATTCCACAAAGGGGTAACATTTCAATTTTTTTTTTACAAATTGTTTGCAAGAAGCATTTCCCAGTAATCAGTTTCTTTCAAAACATGAAATACAGGTCAATTAAATATAATATTTAGGGGAACTCATGGGTCTTTACATTGGCGCATTGACATTGGCTCCTTTCTACTAAGATGAATAAAAGTAAATAATTGCATGGAGGGCGTTTAAAAAGTTAAGTTCAACAGTTAGTGGGTTGGCATAACAACAAAAACCTGATCGTTTATTATGTTTAAGTGGTACTTACAAGTAATTAATATTAGAATACAAAAGAAAATGGCTATAATCATTTTCTCATTTAATATTTGGCTAAAATGAATCTGAAGATTAAGTTAAATTAGAATAGAAATAGTGTAAGAATGGAATTTGAGATAAAAATATTACTAAATGCTACATTTAGTTTCTACGGTTTTTAATTGAAATTTTATGAATAAAATAGAAAGAAAATGTGTAGTTTAAATTTCTGACCATAGTAGAAAATATGCGGTATATATTTTTACCATTTTTTTCATATTTTGGCCCTTTCCTATTTTAAAAATACTTTTTTAAATAATTATTTGAAAATATGTTAGTTCGTGTGTGAAACGTATGAATTTTCAGCTTCCAAAAACGTTCAAGTTTTTAGTTTGTAAGTAAAAACTGGGATTTAAATATTCGTATCCTAAAAATATCCACATTTATAACATTAACATTTGATATAAATAAGTAGTTTAAAATTTCAGCAACAACTATTCAAAATACATAACTAAAAATTACAAAACATGCTATGATTACAGTTAATATATTTTTATTGTTATTTTTTTCATTAATCAACAACTAATTTAGATATGTTTGTCATTTATATCACTGAAACTAACAAGAGGGTTTATATTCATATTGCATCCGACAATAGTCACAATAAGGAACCAGACACGTATGTCATAGGAGAGAAAAAAAATTACCCCAGTTTCCTGTTTTTATTACCAATTTCATTAACCCTGACAGGGTGGTAATCAATTTCTATCACGTAGTTTCTAGATTCGAATGATTCTGTCTCCGACTGAGTTCGTTCAACTATGTTAAGTGTGTGCGACAAGACTTGGTACATCACTAGTTTTAACAAGTGGAAACATTTGTTTTTTTTCCAAAAATCAAGCGCACGAATTGTTTTAGATCATGGGTTTCCACCGAAACAGTAAAAGCCAAATTTTTAAGGTAAACAAAAAAGATAATAAATATAGCACAAAAAAAAACAATTTAGTTAAAAACACTTATACATTGTGAAATTGTCTCAACTGAAATGGAAAATCGGTCGAGTTCTTTTTTAATAAGGATTTTTAAAAAAATGTTTTTTTTACTTGGTCTTCTGTAACATAAAACAACCTAACCGTAACAAAAACCCATTCACATGAACATAAATATTTGAAGCACCATATCTTTAACGAGAAGTTTTTCACAGAAAACCTACCATATACTTAGCCATAAAATTCTTTTAACTATATGGTCACGAAATAAAAATTCCAGTGAGAATAAAGCACTCAGCACCCACTAACAAAATTCGTGATTATGTCATTCACCAACATAGACAATGAGAGACTTATTTTAAAGACTTGAAGTTCGAATCGTAAAGCTGGATCTTCCGCAGCCTGTGGGTTTAAACGTCTTTTCGTATTGGGCTATACGGTTCTCTAGGCCACACGCAAATCAGATAGCAGTTCCCTAAGCAGCCTTGAAGTCGCGATGTGATCTTGAAGATCGCAGAAGATTAAAGGTCATTTCCACTACTGAATCAAATCGGAATAAGATATTTGGCGTTCTTGACTTTAAAAACACCAGTTCATAAATTTATGTTATTTTGATTTTATAATTATATTGAACGTTTCTTTACACTTGATACGATTGATATAGTTATATAATTATATTGATCGTTATAAGTTGTTGGAGCAAAAAATTCAGTATGTACTGAAAAGAAGTTGTGTGATTTTTCCTTTATCAAACCCATTTTTCACAATTTTTTTTTTTGGAAAAGCATAACTGAATTCCCGTGTATCAAGCCTAATAGTATTTTCTTATGTTACTTAGTTTAATAATTAGTTTTAAAAGATATATTCGGTATTTCTCATTAGTGGTGATTAGTTTTCTGTAATTTTATTATACAAATTCAAATTTCTGTTTGATATGGAACACAACAAAATCTCAATGGATGTTGCTCGTGGGATTAGTATTCAAGCCCACTGTGATTATGGTCGTGTGCGGAATTGATGCCAACTTTTCTTCGTAGAGTCCTTTGGCCTTTATCGGGCATTTAAAGTCTTCATCAACGGGAAGTCCTCTCAAGGGAGAAGTGGAGGGGATTGTCAATATCTCAAGTGGTTATGAGAATGTTGCTGAGGAAGACGTTTTCAGGTGACTTCTATCTTGAGAGGATGACTCAAGGAATGGAATATGAAATATACACTCCTTGCCAACCTAAGTTGGGTAAATAGAAATATGCTATGGAGAAGATCCTCCCGCGCATGTAAAGAGTTAAATAAATTATTTGTGAATTCATCCAGAAAACATGTTTAAAACATTAATTTCGCTTAAGGTCTAACAGATTTGAATAATGTTTGATAAATTTTGGCAATTTTATCAGAATGAATAGTGCACTTTGGTAAAATGGCATTCAGATAATTTTGTAGGTTTTTTTTTTACCTTACAAGAGTTTCCAACTAACGGACCAACCGCGCTTTTTCGCCTACCTTTTTACTCTTCGTTTTTACCCAAGTTAGGTTGGCACGGAGTGTAAACAAGGAAAATAACAATGTTTTCCGAAAAATTAGGTATGTGCTGAAGCATGGGTTAAAAAATTTCACCTACTGTTTAGATCTTGATCGATATGTGGCCATTGGAGCGAATTTATTACTTAGTTCGATTAAAAATATATAAGCAACTGAACATGTTTTTTTTTAGAAAAAAAACATTTCTCTTGCTTAGTAGAACTTTAGCCGGTACCAATAACTGTTTAGTATTGTTTTAAAATGGTAATTAAATGCCTGATGAGCCTTTGTGCTGCATTAAAATAGCTCATTGAACTCTCTATAAGAAACTACCATTATGTGTCTCTTAAGTACAATTGTCGAAAGAACCCCTTTATCAATATGACATTGTCTCGTTTATATAATTCAACTAATTGTAACAAATTTGAATAAAAATGACAATAGGATGTTGAATATTTTCTACCATAGTTTAAATTATAAGAAGTATGAGCGAAAAATAAATTCTTTTTATAAACAATGCGAAACTGTAAATATTTGAAGTGGTATGGGATAGGGCCGAAAACGGTTCTGACTTTTATCTCAAGAGGATGAGCCAGAAGACACTACTAGACTGGATAGGGACTCTGGAGACTAGACTGGATATAGAAATATATTGAATATTCGGGGGCTCTAAAACGTTACTATTTAGAAATATAAATATTTATTCCTGACATTTGCTTAGTAAAGTCAATTTAATACAGTTTAGGATTTTCAAGTAATATCATAAATTGATGAAGAAACTAAGCAATTTTGTATCATCTTTATTGATCATTCGGTTATTAAAACATGAAACATTGGCAGTTCACTATTTTAATATTATAAATTATTTATGATGTAAAAAATTATTCCTAAAGAGAAAATGACTTGCACCAAGGAACATTATAAATTCATAATAAATTCAAGCCACCCCAGTGTAAATTTTTATTATCTACCCAATAAAGCAATACAAGAACTAAAATTGTACAGCTCTTTACTAAATGCAATAAAAATTAAATGCTTATGCGGAACTCTATTCTGAGAATGATGCTTATCAACTCTTTCAATCAAAAGTGATATTTTAAACACATATTTTTAAACTCAAATGCTAGGCGCACATTTACGGGTTAGGTTTTAAACTAATGTGCACAAAATTTAAGAAAAATGATGACAGATTTAAATTTTATAACAGTGGCCATATAAATGCCAAATAAAAAGACACCAAACAATTGAAAAAAAAATTCTTAAAAAAAAAAGCATTTTATTAACAAGACTTAACGGCTGTTTGTTGTTACTCATAAATGACATCACTTGTAGCACAAGAGCTCGATTCAATCCATCAAAAAATCTGTCAAGCAATAACACTGTAAGCGAACCACTCCACATTAATAAGGATTACAAGACCACCAACGCAAAGAAGATTAAGAACACGGCAGATGCAACTAAACACCTGAAGAAAGTTGATTCTTACTTCTAAGAATTTCTTTAATACTTCTCATAGTATAATATTGGAAAATTGTAGGTGATGGATATGTGACGTGAAGTTTTTTAACTATCTGAAAGGAATTGTATTAAAAAATATAGGTCAAAGTTTGAATGGTGCTAAAAATTTGCTAGATTCGTATAATTGTGAAGTTCATTTATAATTATAATTTACTATTCGCTGAAATGAAACTTAAACATTCATCAAGTAGTACTTGCAGAAATGTTAATTTCACCGTACATTTTTAGACGCAAATTTACCAAAACTTGGCAAAGTATTACTTTTGGAGGACTTTTCAAGTTATCATTTCATTGAAAATGTCGAGGTTTTCATAAAATTTGAGCATTCATTTCTGAGAGTGTTTTTAACTTATAGACAAATCTTTAGAATTAAATTCATCTTAAAATTTACTTGATTTTTTTATACAAAATGTAGAATAACCTAAAGCCATGGTTTCAACTATGTGATTTTGATTAATATACCAATTAGTAAAAAAATTCCTCCTTGAAATACTAGGGTCCCTTTCCCATTATTTTATGACTATGTACTTCCTCATCGTAAGCAGCAGTTTAATACGAATCTGACCTTACTAATAGCCAATAAATCGTCAATATTAGGCAACATCTTTATATCTTGACCATTAATCACACGTTTTTAATTCATGGGTATGTCACACACGCCTTCATTCATTAAAGATGAGAGAATCAAAGATTTCTTAAGAACTTTATCATTGATGAATTCACTTACAAGATCAATCTCGATAGCAATTTTTCTTAAATCTTAGAAGTACCGAAAGTATTTCATAAAAGATGCAGTTCGTAACTTTGGCTACCGTTCTTATAAAAAATTGTTCTTTTGAAAGTTCAAAATCTCCCCGTCTCCTCCTACGGTTTTGTAAGTGAGGATTTAGAATGCGTTTCGCTGAAAGAACAGTTGTTATGTCTTCTGCTCTTTTTTTTTAGCTGAAGTCAAACTCTTTTTTTGTAGAAAAACAATTCATCAAGTGAAACTTTTTCATAACTGCCATCAATCCGCCATTGTATCCTAACGCTTAACATCCTAGCAGCGGTTTAAAGTCATTTTTGTTTCTTCCAATTACATAACCGGCATAAAAAAATTTAGATAAAAACTTCTAATTTCCATTTATTCTATAAATAGTTTAAACAAAGGCCCATACTGTTATATGGCACGTAAGAACGAGTGGGCGGTTTGGGGGTTGAAGTGCCCTACCCCCCCCCCACACACACACTCTTCCCATTGTAACGGATATTATGGTCAATTTTTATTATTAAAACCCACAAAACAATTGAATGAGAAAAAACGATTACATAAATATTATTTGGATTAACTAATTACATATGCATTTTGCAAAAAAAATTGTTATTTTAACTACATTAACTATATTAATTATTTGATTATTTTTAATCTCCTCCACTACCTTACAAAATTTCTAGTTGTGCAATAACTGCTAGCATAAAAGTAAGTGCATTCAAATACAGATGTAGGTCTCATTTATGTCAAAATATGTTGTAGTTGTTGTTTTTAATTCTCCCCATATCCTTAAAACGACGCATTTTAAATTTATATACAAACAAATCACGCCTCAAGTTATAAAAGACTATTTTAAATACAACCCATTAAAATTGAATTTCTTTTGGGTAAGAGATCTACCAACAGCGATCCAATTCGAGAACAACATCCCATTAAATAACAAGTAAAACTAAGGCATACATTTTTATCTTCCGCATCCCTTATTACATGTGCCTTACAGCATTCCTATTTGGGGCCCATCTTCCACATGCTATCCTCCCATGATTGATCATAGCATTGCCTCTTCATTTATCCTGGCGCTGTCCACCCAACTCAAGAACATGCGAGGCCCCTTCTTGGTCCGTGTCTTGTGATCACACAACGGCACCTAGTCTACACCTAAATTGCCAACAGGATACTTCGATGTGAGGTCTCAAATAGTTTTTTTTTCAAGTTACAAGGGCTTTACCGTTAAGAAATTTTTTTGAATAGGAATATGAAAAGGGAATGGGTAAATTGGGTTGAACTTTGGCCAGTTTGAAAAGGTGAACTGTCAGGTATTCAGTCTTTTTATTCGATTGTCAATCTCTTGGTTGTGAATGTGTTATGAGTATTTTGTAGGTTTCAACTTACTAGGAAAAACGGAAAGGTCGGATTTCAAACGAAAAACAATCAGATATTTTTAAATAGGGTAGACTAACCAGTGAATGAACGCTTAAGCACAATTTGTTTTAATAAAATTCATACATTTTAAGAAAATATAGCTTGTGGGTATATGACAATGTGAACACATCTGTCATTATATGTAAATTCTACAAAAAAAGGAGGTGACTTTATATTGCATTGCTTTTGTCTTTTGGGGGGTCCAATTAAAAAGTGGTACAAAATCCAAATGAATGAACAGTACTTTAACCAGTGAATGAACACAAAAATGTCCATTCAATAAACATGTTGGATTTTCATTAACAACCAATCAGATGTCAGATAGCTTCCTACTAGATGAGAGGAAATCAGTGTTGCCAATCCATTCAGTGGAATAATTTTTAATCGTTACTTTTTAAGGGGGGATCATAGTAAACAAAAACCAAAAAATCGAATTTTTGAAACCAATATTTTCTGATAGATGGAAACCCAATCTATCGAATGAGACCAATTTTGTATCGATCGGTTAATTATTTCTTATAAAAAATTAAAATTATAAAAATAAACAAATGTACCACGCCCCCTTTGAATTACTAATTGTATGCTTGTATTATTTATGTATTACATTATAAAATATGATTTTTTTGTGTTGATATTTGAAAACCAACCACTGGCTCAATGTAAAAAAAAATTCCCGACGATTTACATGAAATTCGGTTAACAAGAAATGTTTCGGTGGTCATTTCGAGTTCGTGTTAACGGGATCGACTGTATTTGTTTTTCGCGTTTTACTCAAAACTATAATTTTCAACACTTAGGTACACTTTTCTCCAAACCTATCGAATATTTTTTAATAATTTTTTTTGTGTGTTATAAAACCATTTTAGATCTATTTAAGTCACCTAATTTAGTCTTACAAATTAAAATAAATATTTTATTATTTTACACTTTTCTTCGTTGAAAATCAGAATTTTTATGAATGTTGAATATAATGTTTTAAAAATAGAATTTAAAAATTATTTTAGGCAAAAAAAATAGGTGACTTGATTAGATCTAAAATGGTTTTATAACACACAAAAGAAATTATTCAGAAATATTTAATAGATTTGGAGAAAAGTGTACCGAAAAAGTACTTGTATTTTTGAAAATTCGTAATTGTATGTTTCAAAAGATGTCTTTTTTCAAAAATAATAATTTTTGAAAATAAGATTCTTAGGAGTAAATATAATAATAAAAGTACAATTTATAATTTGATACAATTTTTTTTATTGTACCATCATTTTTAAATGATTTAGAGCCTTTCGAAATCAATACTAAGAATTGGTCATTTTTGCTGTCGTTTACTATGATCCCCCCTTAAATGGATTTACTAACTGTTCAGTCGCTGCTGGGGCCTGTTCATTCACTGGTCAGTCTACCCTATCAGAAGTTTGAGGCGAATTCTAAAAATAGGTCTTGAGCTCCGTAAATTCTAACACCCCGAACAATCTAGCAAAAAGAACCAAATAATTTGATACTGTATACTCCTGTTTTAAAATCATGATCTGAAATATAAAAAAAAGATTGCACCTAAATGTGATCAAGCATCATGACATTTTAAAAAAGAAAAAAAAAATGCTCGTAACAATAGACCTTTGAGCTTAAAAGAAACGCCCGGACTCTTTCTAAACCGTGAAGTGTAACATCCGGAAAAGGTGTATTATTACGGCTTTTTTTCTGAGGACAAAACGGAATTCTTAAGTTAATTATGGAATATAAAACACAGTACGAAGTAACCTTTAACCCGACCTGATTCTGAGAGATACAGTGTTGCACATAGTCGTTATACTAATGTAGGAACAGAGTTACAAACTATCGCAAAACGCTCATGAAGGTTTAAGTCATTTAAGATTTTTCGTGTTTCAAAATACTGCACGTAATACACATCAAAAGTGTCAAAAAGTACAAATGTTAGCAACATGGGGTATGGATTTTAGTTATATTTTAATTATGATCGTTTGGAATAGTTTGGCTGTACGATTTAATTATTAATTGATAAAAATCCCAAATAAGGTTAAACTATTTTTTAAAATTAATCTTTATGCAAAAGAAGTTAATGTATCCAAATCGGAGTGGTATTTTTTTGTTACTTAAAATAGTTACATTTGCATGAGGTGTCAGTTGCATACGCATGAGGTGTCAGTTACATGTGCATGAGGTGTCAGTTACATGCGCAAAATTGCAGTTCTTGATTTTAAAAATTTGAACAAACATCAAAAAGTATACCGATTTATCATCAATCACCGAATGTTGTGTTTTAGTGTACTTTTCAGCAAAATGATTGACATATTTCTTTTGAAAAAGTTTATTGGAAGCAAAGACTTTTGGAGATTTCTCTTTCGTAATGTGTCTTCAAAGAAAAAATCTTACCTGGTTACTGAGAAAAAAATACTTAATAAAATTCTACAGGCAAATTACGATGAAATAAACCCGTTAAAATTCCCAATTTGCGCTACTAATAAATCATAAAAAATTGCTGAAACTAATTTACCACAAAGATCGTGGCTTCTAGGTAATTAATTTTCAGAAAATTATCTGATGTTCCTCAGGCAATTCGACCTTGAGACTTGAAGGGGGGAAATATTATGAGTTGTTTTATCATGGTTTTTCTTGATAAATGATAGGTATCTACAAAGCGCTAAGGATTCTCGGAAGGTAGTTGAAAAAAATACAATATACACGTACAAAAACGAATCTAACCTCTGTCCATAATTTGGAACCAGATATGACAAGTGTCTCGCCCTGAAATATATTTTACATGTAGGGGTCTGCCACAAGCTGTTTCTTATACTATCCGAGTATGCAATGAATAAAGGCGTACACGTATTGCTAGATATGTGCTCACGATTTGAATGATTCATTAATAAAAGGCTTTTTTCTACTTTCATAAGGCTTATTTCTTGCATTTTATTTCATTGTATTGACCTTCATTGCCATATAATTTTTTTTATACATTAATTATTTTTAGTGTTCATTTTTATAATATATGTCTAAATCATGTGTAAAATAAACGCATACTGAGAACATGAGGCCAGGATTTCTGAATCATAAATAATATATATTTTTGTAAAAAAAACTTCTCTTTGTAAAGTTAATGTTTAATACAACATTAAGAATGCTTATATTAATGAATATATGAATTTTAAAAAAAAAACTTACCTTAGAGATATTATGCTAAATTTGTATGTATTATGAGTTATTCCGATGGAAAAAAACCAGGATACTTATTCACGTAAGGTAAGACATAAATAAATCATATTGTAATATACAAACAGAATGTTCTTCAACTTAGTCAAATTTGCTTAAACTCTGCTAACGTTCTAACTTATCAAACTGGTATTCTAGAAGAGAGAGGCAGTCGATATTATTCTAAAACAATTTGTTAGTTACAAAATGGTCAGAGTTTTTTTTTTTAATTTTCAAACTTAACAGGGGAAGCTTTTGTACTCATTGTAAAACATGATGTCTTTTTAATCTGTAATACAACAAATTGTCTCAAAGAAATTTATATTTTACTAAAAATAAAAAAAAATATGCTGTATGTACTTTGCTTACAAAATTTGGAAAGAAAATAGTGATCCATAATTTAGCATCCACAAAATGTAATAATTTTTTTCTAAAATATAAAAGACAATTAACGTTAGCTCTCTTATTTTTTATGTTATTGCGCCGAGCAGAAGTTTCTTTAATTTTTTTCTCATAATGCTAAGATAATGAAGATATAATCTAATTCCTGCACGATAATTTAATTTGGTACTGGGAAATTTTTCTGAAATATAAAGTTAGGGCAGCCTCCGTTAGTTTCGAAGTTTAATTATAACTTGCATATTAGAAGAGAGAGTCTTCCACATTTTATAAACCTCCTTAATTCTAAGATTTTTTTACCTTATTTCTTTCTTTCAAAAATTGAATTTATTTTTATCTTTAAAAGAAGACCTTGCTATTCATATTGAAACTTTTAAAACATCTTATTAATAAATATTAAAAAACATAGATTTAGTTGCATCATGCAATGCGGCGTACAATAAAGTAATGCAATATTAGAACATTTTTAAAAAGAAAATACATCTTCATAGAACTTGTTTTACTTTACTATTAACCTATGGCAGTTGCCTGCCGTTCCAAATTTGCGATTTTCTTTGCTGAGCATTCTTTTAGCGTAAAGAAAATTTAGTACCAGAATCTCCTTTACCCCATTTAAAAACCATTATTTCTCATCCAGTAGCTCTAAGATTACTAATCTCGCTGTAGAAGACGGAACCCCACACATTCATCGGCAGATCATTACAACGCAACCTGGCCTTAAAAACCTGGCCACCTACCTCGAACTATACGGTATCTCCGGGACTTTATCTGTCGTCATGTCCAAATAAACGTGAAAAAGTAATATTTATAATCGTTGATAAACATCTGAATGGGAATGAAGCGACGCAGGCCTTATAGAGTGAGAGGGGGCTAGTGACCATTAATTTTGTGACTAGGCGGGGGGCCCTTGGAGTCTAATCGCCCCCCTCGGGCTTATGATGATGCTACGAATTTACCCCCTAGTAGGAGTATCCTATGCCCTCTGACGCAATCGACACAGTTGATGACCGAAAAAATGTGCAGTCGTTTCGCGATTATGGGAATAATTTGGTGCATACGAAATAATTTGATTGTGTTATAAAGTGAATGGGAATTTTAGGTTATATTTAGTATGGTTTTGTGGGTTTTCAAAATTAAACACAGTTACAAGTTGAGAAATTAATCCGAATGTGACTTAATAAGCTTTACTTAGGTCTGTTTATTTCAAGGAGGAAAAATTAACCGCTGAAACTCAAAGAGACTTTAAATATTTTGAACGTTATAAGGTTTTGAAGAGATTGTTTTTGTTGAAAGGTTTTCGAAGGGAACGCTAAAAGCGCTACTGTAGTTCAGTACTATTAAAAAACAGCATTGGCTTGCAAGGTTATAAAAAATGTGAAACAGTGTTTTGTAAATGAAGGAAATCTTCCGCACTATTTGAACAATCCTTTTAAGGGGGGATCATAGTTAACAAAAACCAAAAAATCGAATTTTTGAAACCAGTATTTTCTGATAGATGGAATCCTAATCTATCGAATAAGACCCATTTTGTATCGATCAGTTAATTATTTCTTATAAAAAATTAAAATTTTACAAATAAACACATGTGCCACGCCTCCTTTGAATTACTAATTGTATGCTTGTATTATTTATGTTTTACATTATAAAATATGATTTTTTGTGTTGATATTTGAAAACTATTCACTGGCTCAATGTAAAAAAAAATTCCTGACGATTTACATGAAATTCGGCTAGCAAGAAATGTTTCGGTGATCATTTCGAGTTCGTGTTAACGGGACTGACTGTATTTGTTTTTCGCGTTTTTCTCAAAACTATAATTTTCAACACTTAGGTACACTTTTCTCCAAATCTATTGAATATTTTTTAATAATTTTTTTGTGTGTTATAAAACCATTTTAGATCTATTTAAGTCACCTAATTTAGTTTTACAAATTTAAAAAAATATTTTATTATTCTACACTTTTCTTCGTTGAAAATCAGAATTTTAATGAATGTAGAGTATAATGCTTTTAAAACATAATTTAAAAATTATTTTAGGCAAAAAAAATAGGTGACCTAATTAGATCTAAAATGGTTTTATAACACACAAAGGAAATTATTAAGAAATAATTAATAGATTTGGAGAAAAGTGTACCGAAAAAATACTTGTATTTTTGAAAATTCGTAATTGAATGTTTCAAAAGATGTCTTTTTTCAAAAATAATAATTTTTAAAAATAAGATTCTTAGGTGTAAATATAATAATAAAAGTGCAATTTATAATTTGGTAAAAAAAATTTATTGTACCATAATTTCTAAATGATTTAGAGCCTTTCGAAATCAATACTAAGAATTGGTCGTTTTTGCTTTCGCTAACTATGATCCCCCCTTAAGAAAAGGTTTTTCATGAACTAGCTGAAATTGTCAAAAAAAAATTATAAAAAACACGTTTTCTTAACTGTTGTTACTTCCCTAAAAGTACCTCCTCTGGTACGACTGAATAAATTAAAACTGTTTTGACGGAAACACCAATTGCTGTAAGACCCCTTACCAATATCCCCCCTCATACGCACTTAATTTGTGCCTTCGAACAGGGCATGAATCACTTTTCCTTTCATACAGTGGTCAAGTGGTATTGATAGATATATAAGCTGGCGGCTGCAGTGGTAAACACTGTTCACAGGGTAGCCTAAGTAATAATTATATGGCTAAACGGCTCCTTTCCTTGGTGGGATTACTAAAATTGATGATAGTTTTTAGATCCGTGTGTAGCATAACCAGTGCGAGACAACACATCATTTGTTAATATCTGTTTATTGTGCACCCGTTTATGCTATCTGCATACATAGAAAAATACGGAAAATATCCTCCCGAGAGGAAACAATGTGGGGTTGTAGTGAATAAATTTATTCAAGGATAATAATTAGTCATTGTTAGGGCACAATGAAATTGCTTTTATCCTGAATTACTAAAGAAGAAGTTTGTATTTTTATTACAAGAATAGCTATACTTAGAGTGCACCATTAAAAAAAATTGTGGTGCAGATTGAACAGGAATCTTTTAACTTTTTAACTGCCAAAACTCTCAAAAGCAGTGAATCCACTCACCAAATAGTTTTAGAAGCTAGAAAATTACTAGGATTCCAGTGTCAGTTTGCACCAAATTTTTGAACAAAGCCAGAACAATGGAGTTTCTTCTCTTAAACAGTCCTTTAAAAAAAAAAGAACCATAAATAAAACAAGCACAAACAAATTTATTTTATTTGTACTAAACCCTCGTTGAATATAAAGTGCTTTGTTTACAACATGTTTTAATGCCCCAACATGTCAACCGTTACAAAACACCATAACGTTCAAACCACGACTTCTCCGAATACATTTCCATACAATATCAATTCATTAAAAAAAATTAAGTAAACAAGCCCCAATAAACAATTTACTTTTCCTGTACACCTACACGCCCCTCCTATTCTGATTTATATACCTTGAAAAATTCCTATAAAAAACGGCCAGGCAAATAATCCGACAAAATCTACTTCAGCACGCCTAAGACATAGCCCAGTGCCTTATAATGCGTGGATATATATTCAAAGGTGCCGCTCCCTTATTCGGACGTTATCTTACGATGTATTTTATGGACCGACCCACTATAGCCATAAATATATTACATAGTGAAATATACCTGAAACACAATTTAGTGCGTTCAATATTTGTAAGGGATGCCCTTGCTACAAGAGCCCATGCTGGGTCTGATGGGCCATTCCTGCCGATGAACGGGAAAGTAGTAAGTTTGGAAAAATCTTTTGTTATATTCACTTTCATGCAAGATCCCACAAGGCAATAACTTTGAATTTTTTTAATTTCGGAAGTATTTGAAGTCCTCCTCCTGTCAAAATATAATTTGCATACACAAAGTTGTATTTTACATAACAAGTTATTTGACATATTTTTATAATACTTTGATTTGTCCTTGATATATATTTATACATATAATTCTAGTATTTGACTTCTAGATCCCTTAAATTATCTTAGTATTTTAATTATTTTTATATCATTGCCCCTATTTGAAATATTGCCATAAATATCGTCCTTAGCAATAACATGTATTTTATTGTCCAAAATAAATATATGTATTTTTAAAATTAATTTGTCATATCTTTTTTTCTGTGTCATACTCAATGCTGGTTCATATTTCTATAATTTCACTACATTGGGGCTAACCCTATTACGTATTTTCGGCCATTTTATAATGTTACAGAGAGAATTAAATCTTCTAAAATTTAAGTTCATAAAGGCACATTATGACAGTTGGTGCCGTGACCTTTCGGAACTAAATAGTGAAATAGAACCAGAGCAAATGTATGCATTGAAAGAGAAATTTGACATTATGACAGGAGGATTTAATTTTAAACTTAAACAAAAGGAGGTTATTTTGGGTTTATTATCGTACTCTGAGCACATTGGTTTTTTTTTAATTGAGTTTAGGACCTGCGGGTAAAAGTTTGGTTTGAAATTTTGATGGGTTTTATGCATATATGTGTCTTTTTTTTTATTATTGATTTGTTTGATTTTGATAAGAATATTTTGACAGTAATTTACGTTGGTTTCCTAAAAACACTAATATTGATTAATTTTCTTTGCTATTACGTGTTTATTTAGAGATTATTTTTTTTGTATTGTTTAAGAGGGATAGCATGGCTAATAACGGTGACATTGGTAACGGTACGGGTCTACAAGACACACAAATCTTAAACATGAATGACAACACTTTCACCCCACCTGTAGACAAAAATGCGCCAAATTTTGCGGTTATTCAAACGTGGATTCCGATTTATGATGGACTAAGCCCAGTTACACCTAAATACTTAATTCAATTGGTGGAGAAACTAACTAAAGACACAACAATACCAGATATCCAAAAGATACAACTTGTAATATCAAAAATCAAGGGAGAGCCATTGGCGAAAATTATAAATAACGTCGAATTGATTCAAGCCACACAATTTCAAAATTTCAAGGACGGATTTTTAGATTTTTTTTCCGAAAACGATAGTTTACTTTTACGACAATTGGCATTAAATGAATGCAAACAAAAACCCGATGAAGATATAAAAAGTTTCGGAGCGCGATTAACGCAAGCCATAAGGCAATTTTTTGGAAACATCGACATTCAGAATGAGGACACAAAGAAAATATACGACCAAACACGATTAGCG
Organism: Hylyphantes graminicola; assembly: GCA_023701765.1. Taxonomy (NCBI): domain Eukaryota; kingdom Metazoa; phylum Arthropoda; class Arachnida; order Araneae; family Linyphiidae; genus Hylyphantes; species Hylyphantes graminicola. The sequence goes on from CM043113.1 coordinate 30,777,364, forward strand.
TGGCTAATAGATGGCGTTCTCCCCACGTATAAATTACAATTATTAACAAAAGACGTTGAAAGCTTTGAAGAAGCAATTAAATTTATCCAACTTTTGCAGGCAAATCGCCAATTAATCGACACACAAGCAGTAAATGTTATCAGAACTGCCCAAGAAACAAATACACACACAGACTCAACACATCAAATGCTGCAAAACATACAGAAACAACTACAAGACTTAACAATTCAAAATCACCAATTACAACAAAGAGTTCAACAACAAGAGAACAGAAGACCAAATTTTGACACCAGAGACAGACCCACAAATTTTCAGGACACTGTAAATTACGAAAATGCCCCAAGATATGAGCCCACCCAACACTTTAATAGGGAAACAGATTACAGACGACCTAGAGGGCAATTTAATTCATTCAATAGAGGGCACTTTAATAACAACAACAACAGAGGACACTTTAACAACAACAGAGGACAATTTAATAATTTTAGTAGAGGACAATTTAACAACAGAAACACTACACATGACATGACACAAAATTTCGGAGACAGAGGAAATAATTTTGCAACACGAGGTCAGGCATACAGAGGCCGGGGAAGAGGCCAAAATTACCATCATCATAACAACCAACATTTAAACTACTAAGGGACTCACCATCACACAGACAAAACCAACAAATAGACAGACCCCAAATAATGGGAGAGTCCCTAGATATCAACATAAATAACACTGTGCAAACACAAAACAGGGGTACAAATAACACTTTAAATGAGACACTAACAAGAGGCAGCTGTCTGCCAGTCGTGGAAATAAATATAAATGACAAAACAGTTTTTGGCTTGGTCGATAGCGGAGCTGCTGCTTCCTTAATGAGTAAACATTTGTTTGACGAACTAAGAAATGACATTGACATTAAAAGAATCCCCTCCCAAGCTACAATAAGAGCGGTAACAAACCAGCCTTTGGACATTTTTGGATTTTTTAAATTAACTATTCAATTAGATGGGCAAAACATTAGCCAAAATTTTTATGTTGTTAATGGCACCATTGGCAACAATTATTCAATTATTTTAGGGGTAGATTTTTTGAGAAATAATGGAATGACAATGAGTTTCACTGATAACACATTAGTGGGACAAAATTTAAAATTAAATATTTTGGACTCGGCATATTCTTACATTAACGAAATTGAAGTGGTAAGGCATGCCACATTGACAGAAGACTATACATTAAAACCCAAAGAGACATTAATGATACAGTTACAAATACACCCATTTACAGCTTTAGAGACAGACATTGTGCTAACTCCCATACAACACAATAATATAGAAATTAACCCAGCTATTGTAAACACTAATAATAAAGGTCACACACAAATTTTAATCTCTAATATAACACATCAACAAGTAAAATTAAATAAAAACACAATAATCGCTGAAGTACAAGAGCACATGGAAGATGTAAAGACACAAAACATAAGAGAAAAACGTCGACAACTCTTAAAAGATTCGGATTTTGAATTAGAACATTTGGACAACAATACAAAAAGAAAGGTGTTAAGATTGGTGAGAGAATATGCGGACGTTTTTAGCACGACATTAACCACTATTGGTCGAACAAATTGTGTCCAACCAGAATTTTCAGTAAAAACTGAAGAGTTAAATAGTGCTAAATATTTTCCTGTTCCACAAGCATTACGCGAGACACTAAGAGAGCAATTGGATGAGATGTTGGAGGCACAGATAATTGAACCTTCCAACAGTTACATTACTTTCCCTCTGGTAATGGTAAAGAAAAAATCTAAACCAAATACAGAACAACAGTACAGAATTTGTGTAGATTTCCGTGCTCTGAATAAAATCGTCCTTTATAGTACACACCCACTTCCCTTAATGAATATTGAGGTGGATAAAATTAGCGGGTCAAAATATTTTAGTACAGTGGATTTGAGCCAATCTTTCTTCCAAATATCCTTAAAAGACGAACAAAAACAATTTACTGCATTTCAAACTCCATTTGGTGCTTTTCAATTTAAATCACTACCAATGGGAGCAGTTTTTTCGGCTGCTACTTTACAAAAATTATCGGACAAAATTTTGGCACCATTAAAAGAATTAAACATAGCAAATTTTGTCGATGATTTTGCCTTCGGAGCTCAAGACATAAATGAGATGTTGTTTAAATTGGAGAAATTCTTTTTACAGTTACAACTATATAATCTTACTATAAGTCCATCAAAATGCAATTTTTGCAGGACAAATGTAACTTTTCTGGGTTTTTCGATTGACGAAAATGGATCTCGCCCTTCGAATGAAAACCTAGTCAAGATAGCTCAGTTTAAAATCCCTAAAAATGTAAAACAGGTCAGAGGTATGCTCGGGTTATGTTCATATTTTCGTCGTTACATTAAGAATTTTTCAGAAATAGCCGCACCTTTGACAGAATTAACAAAGAAAAGGGGAAGATTTCAATGGACCCCAGAAGCACAACAAGCTTTCGAGGAGTTAAAATGGCGACTGGATAGAGCACCGGTGTTAATCAAACCTAATTTTGACAAGGAGTTCATATTGTCCACGGACGCATCGACCAATGCATTAGGAGGCTGTTTGTCCCAAATGGACGAGAGAACTGGAGTAAAATTGCCGATAGCTTACTATTCTAAAAAACTTAATGATAATCAGAAAAAGTACCCAATTTACGAGTTGGAATTATTGGCTTTAACGGAAAACATTCGTGCATTCAAACACTACGTTTACGGACGCAGATTTAAAGTCGAAATCGACAACAAGGCACTTTTCCAAATAAAAACGGTAGAAAACCCGGGTAATCGAGTTACGCGTCAAATACTTAAACTACAGGAGTATGATATAGAATACATACTCGTAAAATCTAAAGAAAATTTAATTGCTGACTTTTTAAGCCGACAAGAATTTGACCAAAAATCAGACACCCAAGATGACACAATCCAAATAAACAATATAGAGATGGAAGTACCTTCCTTACAAGAAATACAAAATGAACAGTGGGTAGACCCAGAAACAAAAGGTATAATTGACAGAATACAAAATAATACTTTGTCCAACGCAGACCACCAATATAGATTGGAGGATAAACTCTTGGTTTATTTATGGGAGCACACACAAAATGGTGAATTACTAAAAAGAAAACAAATTGTAATTCCTAGCAAATATAGACCCCATTTCTTAAACCTGTGCCATGCAGCACACTATGCATTAAAAGGTACATATGATAATTTGTGCCAATATTTCTATTGGAAAGGCATGTATGCACATTGTCGTAACTTTGTTGATAGTTGCGTACCATGCAATAAACATAAGTACCCAAATAGATATGCTAAAATTCCATTACAGGACAATATTAAGCCAGAAGGACCACTGAACGTTATTTCCATTGATATTGTTGGTCCGGTGAACGAAACCAGTACTGGTTTTAAATATATCTTGGTGGTTGTTGATTTATATACTCGGTTCATACAATTGTATGCTTTAAAAACTCAAAAAGCAACGGAAATCGCAGACAGATTATTGGACTATGTGTCAGTTTTTGGACTTTTTGATAAATTGCTTTCAGACTGTGCCACAAATTTTCAAGGGGCAGTTTTAACATCATTAGCAAAACAAATGGGTGTTAAACAGTTAAGGACAACACCATATTCACCTTCAACGAATGGAATCAACGAAAAATCACATGCTAATATTAAAAAGTGTTTGGCAATTTTTGCTAGAGAGGATGGTGCATGGAATACACGACTAAATTATTTGCAGCTTTTAGTAAATGCACAAAAACATACCACGTTGGGTTACACCCCTTACTTTCTAATGTTCGGGAGACAACCTATTTTGCCATACACAACCGTTCCCAAAACCCAACAAGAGCGACAAGAAATTCCAGATTATGTAAATGATCGATTAAATCAAATGAATAGAATCAAGCAATTGGTCCAAGAAAATGTAGCTAAAGCTACAGAGACCCAAAAGAATTACAGGTTATCAATAGGTGCAAAATTACGGGAATTTAAAGTGGGGCAAAAAGTATTCCTACACACACCAAATATGGAAAGGAGTAATTATGTTGTAAAAAGACCATTAATGGATGGACCATATATCATTCTCAAAAGAGAAACAGATGTTAATTACACAATTAAACACATGGAAAAGACAAATTGTAAACCGCAAAGAGTGCATGTTCGAAGACTGCTTGGATATACAGAAAGATTGCCAGAACTGAATTTGCCAGAGGATAGGCACCAAACGTTGCCAAAAGTTATAGACGATGGCATTGAAGCCAACGTGCAAACACAAATTGACACCCAAGATGATGACTTTGACGACAACTTACCATTGGCATTCTTTTTACAACAAACACAAGCTTACAGCCAAAATTCAAATACAAGGCCACAACATAACACAAATCAAACACAAAGGGGAGAACTAGGTAGACACAGCCCAAATCAAGGGACTGTTCATCCAGAAAATTCCCACATACACGAAGGAGACAATAACACAGAAATAAGAAACGACAACCTAAGGAGAGTTGTGGACAACACCACTCAAATACAATGTACACAGGAAAATGTTACACATGCCAGCGATTCACAGGGAAGCGCTGACACTGTGATTCACGACCCTACTGAGCAGCAAGAGCTCAATTCAACACAAGGCCGATATAATCTGAGGAGCAGGGCCAAACAAAACTTGAATATCGCGTTACTTGATTTGGCTATTAAAATGACGACAGAGTAAAAAAAAAAAAAAAAAAAAAAAAAAAAAATTGGAAATATTTCAAAACGAAAAAAAAAAAACGACTATATTACAACCAACGTGTTATAAACAAGACGAAAAAAAAAAACAACAAAAAAATAGGAACATTTCGAAAAATCAAAAAAAAAAAACGTCATCAAAAAAATAATATAATAACAAAAGCAATAATGAATAAAAGGTGAAAAAAATGAATAAAGTAAACAAATAAGCAAAAGTGTATTCACATGTACAAAATGCAAAAAGGGTTATGTAATAAGCAAGGAATATATATGTATGTAAAATAAGCAACAAAAAATGAGTTTGTGAGGAGGTTAAATTACGATATGTCATTTTAAGTCAGGTATTTATACACTAAAACACTACACATGCAAAAAAAAAATATTATATACAGGTACAATCAAAACAAACAAAACATTAAATTTGCTAAAGAGAAGGGGAACTTACCAGAAGATGAGCTGACTCGATGAGATTGTTGACGAATCCAAAAAATGATCTTTTGGATGTTGGCTGAAAACAATAACAACGGATTAGCTTTTGTTCACAAAGGCATGTATACATTCTATTAAACACAGGTAAAAGGCACTTTTGAGTTAAAATTTTTGCAATTTTTTATTCTAAAATTAAATTGTTGTGTTTTTTTTTAAAGATTTGGTTTAAAATTTTCATTTTGCACAAACTGCCCACTGCATGTACATTTTTCGGGCAAACCTGCATCAAAGAGATTTCAGCTGGACTGAATTTCCGGCGATAATGGATTGTTTTTTTTTCCTTGTGGCAACAGGGTAGTTTTCTCGCTAAACTCGAGTACAGCGGGAAAATGATTTGTTGGCTAATAGCGAAAAAACAGAGAAATTACATGCATAATCAAAAGATTAAATTGTTTCTTTCATTAAGATGGATTCACACACACACACACAAACTAAAAGACGTTACCACACACACACAGAGGTTAATCATTGGAGGTTTCATAAAACTAGCAAGTCAGTAGTGTTTTTTACCTTGGAACAGACTGTCGATGCATGAGTGACATGATATACACAAACAGGACACCCTTTAGATCTCCCTGTGATTTTCTTGTTTCTTTCTTGCCTATAAAAGGGGAAAGCGATTGTGACAGATTATGTTTTATTAACATGCACATAAATAGCAGTAAATATTTTGGTCAGAATTGGTGAAATTTCTGGCAAGGTTAAAAGGTTTACACATTACGAGGCAAAAATGGCTTAGTTAAAGCATGCACAATTATTATCCTTTAGTTTTAATTTAGTGAAAGTATATCACTGAAACTGATCTAAAATTGTCTTAAATAGTCTATAAAGACATTGGCTGTATTTTAGTCTGGTCAAGAAAGTTGACTGGAAGGTAATGGATTGTTTTGGATGTTGTTAATAATGCAGAGAAAATTGATTTCTGTTTAAAATTTTCAAAACAGATTACACCAACAATTAACAAACAAACACACACACAAAAAAAAAAAAAATTAAACACATCTACATTATTTAATTGCGGTAAAACAAAAAAAATAAAGAGTGTATACTCAACCGAGCCTTTTCCAACACGTTTTTTTTAGTAAGGACGCTCATTTACAATTAGCGACTACGAGTCGCGGTTTTTTGTCGCCGGACAAGTGATTAATCACCGGAGTGGTTACTAAACTAAATACACTTACCATTGGTCAAAGAAACACCCTTAGGCATGGTCTCCGGGACACATGTTTTGACCGGTCACATGACAACGATGATAGAATATAGGATGGCGCTAGAGAAAGAAAAAACAAATATAGGTTTTTCGGTATGGATAACCAAAGGCATTCTTAATTAGATATTGAAAAAAAAAATAAAGTGTTTTTGCATTGAAATAACTTACCTTGTAAATAATTCGAGCACATGTTATTGTTTATATTTTGGGCCGGTTCAACGTTCAACAAGTTGCCAGATGCAGTTTTTTCGGTGGGTTACGATATAGGCTTGACTGTTAGCACAAGCGGATTTATTGAAAGAGATAAAATTGTTAGATTTGAATAAATTTGAGAAAACAAAATTAGGTTGGAGTACCAAAAATTATGTATAGAATTTTAAAAAGGGTTTTGGAGAATTTAAGCGATGCCTAAAAAATTAATTTTGTGGAGGTGTTTCTAGCGTAAGGCAATCATGGGATTACTTACTGGTCTGGAACAACGAAATCAATTCTTGGTTCGGGTTTTGAACGAGAAATGTCTTCCGTGTCTTTGTAAACAGACAAGATTTAAACGAAAGATGGTTTTGAGTACGTATTATTTTATATATAATTATGATTTTTTTTAACTATTTTAGCGTTTCTGAAACTTTATCCATTGGGAGATAGGTTTTGTTTTTGAAAAAAATAGGAAGATTTGTTTATGTTTTTGTAAGGGATGGAATGTTTTTTTTCCCTATTGTTTGTTTATTTCAAAATTTAGGTGCTCAGAGAATGATACAAAATATTGGGTTTATTAAAGTGATAGACAATTTTTTTAAGTGATTTATAATTGAGTTAGGACTAAATTAGTTTTGCATAAACTTTTTTTTGATTTGTTTATTTTTCGAGATATCGGAAAATTGTTTTTGATTTGGTTTAATTTTAAACTGCCTGACGGATTCTGAATTGATTTTGTGAGAATAACATTGATTTTTGTGATTGTGAAATATTTTATGTACAAAGAAAAACAAAGAATTGGACACACAGATCTTAACAGCACATGATATTGTCAAAATTTTATCACATTGCATTGAATGTAAATGATTTGTAACACATATTGTATGCACATATATATACCTTATAACACATGCAAATTTATTTAGGTTATAGGTTCACTGTTTTTTTTTTGACAGGAGGAGAGGATTAGTTTTTTTTAGAGGAGGTTTTTTTTGTTGTTGTTTAGTGCTGCTGAGGAGGACAGACAAAGAAAAAAAAAAAGGAAATTTCAAAAAGTGACTTAATCATTCCCTTTTTTTTTTGAGGGAAGAAGAGAAAATTTGTCGTATCGTGGTTTACGTTCCGACAACCTTGCCTAATTGGATTTTTTTTCGGTGAGAACCTTTTATCGTAGAGTTAAGTGAGGGACCAATTTAGCAGCCCCAGTGATTTTTTTCCAAAGAAGAGGGCCATATAGTTTCATTGTTAGTGGATTTTTCCCAGACTGAAGTCTCCAAAAGGCACAGCAATCAGGCAATAAATTTTGGACAGTCTAGACGTGTCGGAAGGTTTTATGACCCAACACCAAGGGGATCCTATTAAGAATTCCAGGAAATGTTTGTACGAGGGAGGGATTTTCCCAGAGAGCGCGATTGGAAAGGGGGTTTGGTCAAGAAGGATAGGATAGCCTATCGCTGGACAAAGGGGGAGTTTGTGGTTTGTTGAACCAATAGAGAAAAAGGGGAAGGGAGAGACGGCCGAGGATATCAAGACGATTTTTTTGAAGTAGAGGATTATTAGAAAATATTCGGGGAAGATAGAGATTCCACCTCCAGACTGGATGCAAAAAAATGCACGGAGAGGCCACATGCTAAAAAAATGACTGAGAGACAACGACAGAGACTTCGAGTCGATCAACCGATGGCTGAGTCAACATTGGCCTGAGTGGTCTGCATCCCGCACCTACTACGCCTCTACATCTCTGAGAGCGAGAGATCCACAACCGCAAGCCCCTGCAATCCCCGTAGAGATCCCGACACCGTCCTGATGCCTCAACGTCCAGCATGTGCTGACATCAGGTCGTCCACATAACGCAAGCCCCCGCTACCCTGACGGAGAGATCCCGCCAGCCCCAACTGCGCTGATGAGCGACCCCACAACCGCCAGCCGCTGCGATCGCTGAATGAGAGATCCCTCAACCGCCAGCCCCTGCGATCTCGGAGGAGAGATCCCACAACCACAAGCCCCTGCGATCGCTGAACGAGAGATCCCACAACCGCCAGCCCCCAGCGTAGCCCCATCAGCAGCCTAGAACTTCGATGTCGTTCACGAGATCCTGCACCTCCGCATCCATCATCACTGTGCTCAGGACTTTTGTAGAGACAATTTGTGAACTTTTTTTCCCAAGGCCATTCCTGCCGATGAACGGGAAAGTAGTAAGTTTGGAAAAATCTTTTGTTATATTCACTTTCATGCAAGATCCCACAAGGCAATAACTTTGAATTTTTTTAATTTCGGAAGTATTTGAAGTCCTCCTCCTGTCAAAATATAATTTGCATACACAAAGTTGTATTTTACATAACAAGTTATTTGACATATTTTTATAATACTTTGATTTGTCCTTGATATATATTTATACATATAATTCTAGTATTTGACTTCTAGATCCCTTAAATTATCTTAGTATTTTAATTATTTTTATATCATTGCCCCTATTTGAAATATTGCCATAAATATCGTCCTTAGCAATAACATGTATTTTATTGTCCAAAATAAATATATGTATTTTTAAAATTAATTTGTCATATCTTTTTTTCTGTGTCATACTCAATGCTGGTTCATATTTCTATAATTTCACTACATTGGGGCTAACCCTATTACGTATTTTCGGCCATTTTATAATGTTACAGAGAGAATTAAATCTTCTAAAATTTAAGTTCATAAAGGCACATTATGACAACGTGTTGGTAATTGTGGTACGAGGGGTGTTGGTGGTATTTATAGGTCTGGTAGATGGTCGTGAATAAGTGGTTTATGGAAGCTACGACAGTTTTAGTTGTTGGCATTTGGATACAACACAGAAAAGCTGATTTTATTCAGGGTATTGCCTTTTGTGAGACGACATTGCCTTTATGACATTGTCTAGTATACTTAATATCAAAGCGTCTATGTGAGCTTATATTCTGCTGTTAAGTACGCACTAGTGTGAAAAGCATACAGGCACAGTACTTTCAACAAAAGAGCAGAACATATTTTAATTAAAAACTTCTTGTTGATAAATCTGAAACTTGAACAATGTAAGATTGTAAATAGGATTAAGAATTTTGAATGTAAATATGTGGAATATTTTTTCTATAAAAAGATAAATACAACCGATACAAGTAGTAAACTAGAAGTTCTAAAATAGCCCTCTTTCCGGTTACTTTAACAATCACTGATTAAAAATGGAAGCAAAATTTACTGTAACAACAATTTAATTTATAATATTAAGATTCGAGTAATAATAATTATTCATAATTTTTTTTAATACAAACTCATGCGAAGAACCTACTGTTTTCAAATAATCTCTCAACACTGTGTGATTTTCCAATACTTTAAAGCAAAAACCTCAAAAATAAATAGCCTAGTGAATATTTTGTATTTTGATGCTCTTATGGAATCATTCATTAATGGAGAAAGAAATGTAAATTAAAATTAACTAGCCTTTTATGCATAGAAACCCCGTTGCGTGCCACTTTCTTCATAAAGAGGTAATGAGCCATCAAAAATTCATATCCCGAAAAATTATTATGCCTTCATTTCAGACTGATTTATATGAAATAAATTGTCCTTCAAATAACATTTTAAATGAACAAAGTCTCCCATGCTTATTGATGCGGCAACACCGATTTAAATAGATAAAAATTAACTATCAACCCTATTCAATGGGTAGACCGTCGACAGACAGGCAACGGTTGTCAATCCAGTAGTACAGACAACCAAATAAAAAGTATAAAAGATAGGTGTCTGATACCATATCTTTATTACGAATTTATTTTTAAATATCCGATCAATAGAACCGAATTTGGAACGTAGGTGCTTGCACGAACAGACGAACATCTTCAGCATATTAAATACCTACTTTTCCATTTTCTTAAAAAAATTCTCTAGCGATAAAAAAAGAGAGGAAAGATAGCTAAAAACAATCGCTGTAACTGACCAACAAATATTCCCTTATCTTTTCCAAGGAAGCACTAGAAATGCTAAGAACAAAGCCTCAATTGTACTTCAAATAACTCGTCAGTTCAGGATTAGTTCAGTATTTTGACATAAAAAAAACTCAAAACAAACACGTAACAAAGCAAAATAAAATTTATTACTTGTTTATGAACAATAATACTAAACTAAAATGAAATAAAGCACTGCATGATTGGCTGTATTTGTCTCTTTCGAATGGATTTAATGCCAAATAAGATATATCACCCATTTGAGGTCATCCCCCAATAAAAGTTTGTCGACGTAAATCTTCAGAAGTTAAAATCTTTTTTCTTTCGCATTCTTAATCTTCTACAAGGTCGAGATGTATTTACCACAAGTTTACTCGGGGGACTCTTAAATTTCAAACGGCTCGTTGTAATTCATGTCCGAGTGTCTTATAGCACTGTTGAACGAGGCAGACGAATATCCATTTTTGAATGTCCACACGTCAAAACAGCCATTCCAGGCAGAATGTTATCATGCTTTCGGGCATAAAAGAAATAAGTTGTTTCCTGTTTTATTGCCCATGTTTCATTGGCAATTTAAACGACTGTTTATTGCACGCAATTTAGTTGAAACATAAATGACCTGATGGTTTTGAATGGTTGAAACAAGGGTATATATATATATATATATGCTTGTAAGTTTTCCATTAAAATGCTACATGGTGTAATCAGCATTTACGTTGTGAACGAAGGCAGATGCAGTTTTAAATAATTTATTCATGCATAAGTAAGAAGGATTAACAGAATATTATTGTAAGTGGAATAATTATAGTTTAAGAAACAATATTTACAATATTACGTTCTTTGGATCATACAAGTAGGTAGTTTTAATACAACATGTTTGCCAATTCATAATATTTTTTCAAGTATAAAATACGCTTTTAAAATTTTCGAATGAAAATGTTTATTTATTTTCCATGATTAAGTGTATGGAATTATATACGGAATTTATTATAATTGAAATTTCAAATTCAGTTTCTAGCGTTTCCGTACTTAATTCGAAAAATGCTTTAACATATTAAATTAACATGCAAATGTTATGCTACATACTGATTTAAGACTTATTGGTAAGTTTTAAAGGAGGAAACAATTATAAGTCAGATAACAGTTTTTAAATTCCTCAATATTACCAATTAAAGTCTCTTAGTTAGCCATTAAGAAAACTTCTGATACCCAACGACTTAATGATATAAAAAAACTAAATAAAAAATAACTTTTTAGCGATTATGTTATAAGGAGATCCATATGCGCAAAATCTTCACGATCAAGGATACTTCATTATGTTTCAGCAAGTCTGTCACATCAGCCTCAGACCATTAACTTTATGCTTATAAAAACCTTTGAGCTTATCTTGTTTGATAAATTTATATCTGTCTTTAAACACATAACTAAATGTTGAAAAATAATATAAAACAGGTATCGTGAATTAAAGGAGTCGAAATTAAGTTATTTTCCATTTTTAAAACAAACTTCTATTAAGAATAGTATTATCTTATTTCATGTTTTGCAGTCTGAAATTAGATTTAATCTATAACCTCCGTTAACTTTAATTAGTTTTACCTCTTTTGTGAGTGGTAATTATGGTTTGAAGTTTGAAAGTATGCCAAATTTAAACGTAGGGATACAACATTAAAAGTTTGGGATTGCAGCATAAAGTGGTGTAAACTCACACCGCATTGTTGAGTCGTTTCTCTCATATTTTAAATTAAAAAGCTTACTCCAAAATTAGTGTAACGTTATATAAAAAAAATTCATGGTAAAGTTACACAGGTTTTTTCATTAAAAGCGACTATATTGTAAAGTGATTTATTAAAGCGACATTAATATATTCTTCCACTTCTTGTAAAGCAAACGGAGGGTAAAAAAAACTGTTGGAAATTTTGAAAACCATGCTTTGATGTAGTAAAAAAAAAGAATGACTGACTCGTCATATATGGCGGCTCCGCAAATACCTGATTGCGTATTCAAGGTAGGAAGAAAAAGCATTAATTTTGAATAAAAAAATCATGCTCAAAGTAATGGCATGATTAATAATAGTAATGAATATTAAGATGCGTTCATGGAATCGATGAGCATTGAAAATAATGACATAGTATAATCAATCAGTCCAGAGATTCCTAAACTGTGCATCACGACTCAATAAAGAACATTTACACTCTTATATAAGAGCTTATAAAATTACTTTTATAACGAAATAAGCAGTTTGAATAATAACACGACTTATGACAACTATCCTTTATGTAAACGATAGTATTTCTCATATAAAATCTAAATCTAAAATTTGCATTATAATATGCATTAATTAATTGCATTTTAATGTTTTAGAAACAATTCAAATGCAAATTAATTAGATAAATTAAGCACAACAATAGTTTAAATGCTTATTAAACACATTAAAAATAATTACGAAGCTCATAAAACTAATGACAAGAGACTAAAAGAAAGTCCACGAACATCATTAAAAGTTGTCAAATGTACTATTGCACGTTGAATAACAAACTGAGAAACATAAGTTTATACAGTTCTTTTTTGAGAAAAACTATTGCCGATCCCATGGGCTACAGGAGGGAATTACACTTAATGTGGTGAAAGAGGCGAATTAATCACCGAAAATGGCATCAAAACGATGCGATGGGAGGCTTTTAAGCAATTAATAAATCATAAGTTCGTTAAGAAATTTAGCCCTCGGACAAAAGGTAATAAAAGTTGATGGCTGGAAAAAGCATTTTTTAAAAACAATTAGTTTGTTGAATAGCGATGTCACGAGAAGAGCTGCTGTATAAGAAAAATATTTTTTTATTATTATTTAATTACCTGTAAAGCAAGCGGTATCGCAGAATCGCGAAATTATTATTCAAACATGCTAATGTCCATTATTATTGTACACTTTATCATGCCCAACCCTAAATGTATGATGACCTATGACCATAGTAAAACTGTCTATGATATATTGCTGTTATTTAAACGAATTTTATATCTATTCTAGATATATAGTATGATTATTTAAATTGAACAGGTAATGAGATTGGGTAGGGAAGACAGATTGATACAATTTATTTTGTCACTTTTGAATGACGTCATAAAATGTAGCCCAATATGATTTTTTGATAGTTATTTGTTTGTTTACGATTAAACGGCAAGGTGTTTCATTTTTTCTGCTGGTTAGTTTTAATTTCTTAGTTTATTAATGCAATTTGGAGTTCCTTCGTTTTCACTAAATATTACGAAAATAGTTTTTTCTTAATTTTATAGTGATACTGATTTAAGGATAAGAAGCGCTATAAATGTTGCTGGAAAGGATGCTAGGATTTGATCCAAGAAATTTTGCAAAATTATTTGTGGGAACTGAAAATAAAGTTAGCATAGGATAAAGAATAATAATTTAGCTCGAGGAACAAATTGAATGCAAATGGCCAATTTTGGGTTTTTTAAAGCTTAAATTGCATTTAAATGCAGTGTTTGGCGATTTTTTTTCTTGGTGCATAAATCTGGTGTCGAAGCAGTTCTAGGTGACAGTTAGTGTTACAAATACACTTTTCTTTCGATAAGAGTTTCAGTGAGCATTTAAGTAACAGGAAAGTTGGCTATTTTAGTTTTTTTTAGGACTTCTTGTTTTTATGCTCACGAAAATATCTACTTATATACTAGGAGAACCGTCGTAATGGTACCCACATGGAGCCATTTGCAGCTGGTAACCAATAAAAGCTTTCATCAAATGGTTCTAAAGAGGAGCATTGAATTTCTTTTTCAAAGAGTTGTACATCATCCAGAAGGATAGCGATCAAACTAGTTCACACTTTTTAAAGCTTCACACCCCGAAATATAAGGTCAGTGACTTTAAAATCGACAACACCGTTGCAAATTCGCTGTTTTTTCTTCACGCCATACGTGTTTGATGATTCTTGTCACCGGAAAAATTTATCAAAAGATCTCCCCTTAGACACTTAAAAATTACCCTATTTGGTTTGGTTAAATTGTAATTGACATTTTATTTATCCTACGCAGTGGTACAGACCATAATAGGCAGGTGGTGGATTCTATGGCTGGTTTTATAGGATCTCGTTAGATTCAACGTGCGTCAGCCTTTCCACAATAAAATTTTCAGTTGGATACGAAAGAATTGGAGACCGTATTAGGTCCAAATACCTGAAGGTCTGAAAGGCTAACACCTTACCCACTGGGCGATTTGCCTCCTATTTCAAAACCTAAAAGACAAACGCTTACTTGTTTCAAAACACTTAGTTCCTGTATTAACAAAAAAATACATCGAAGTCAAGCAACGCTGGTACATATCAATTAGCTAAATTCATGTGCACATGAGACAGGTGTATAGTAAATCTTTTGGTTGTCTAAATATCACGACAGCGTGGACATAGTTGGTATATGGTTGTATTCAATCGAGCCCACTTTCTCTCCTTTTTTATATTTTACTAAGAAAAAAGATATAAATTATAGACACAAGGAGCTCAAAAGCATTGTAAAAGTTTGGTGTAACGTTTTGCCAGAAAACTGGGGGAGGCCTAGCAGACTATAGCTTTAAGTAAACAGTTGGAACACGAACAACATCAACTTGTTTAACTACAATTTTAATAAAAGATTTCTAGTATAAGCTGTAAAAATATGTTGTATTGTGGCGTCACTTAAAAACTAAAAGTTTACCCCTATTTTGCTGTGTAAAATTATCAATTAATCTAGTGTAACGTTACTCCGTAAAACTGGAGGCCAAACTTGCTGCCATCTATTTTGCGGAGTTAATTCTTTAGTTGTGTAACGTTACTTAATAAATTTAGTGTAACGTTTCTCTATGAAGCTGTAATGATGTTACACAAATGTTTTACAAGGCAGTTACAACGTTATCAGATTCACTCAAAGTTAAGTAAAGATACAAAGGTGGGTCTTCGGGGATCAGATAAATCTTTGGAACCCCATTGAGGGGGAAAAAGAGTTTTTTTAAAACTACAAAAGAAAGGGTGTTATTGTAAGGTTTTATAATAAGGTATTTTTTGCATAATTTTTTTACCGATGGTAAGGTGTGGCATAACTGAAGTAGTTTACATAGGCAAATTGAGGGAAAAATCTATAGAAGCCTTATGAAATAAGTATTAATGCCTCGATTGTTAAAGTTAAATTTACAATATTTGTGCAAAAGGATAATAACATCTTTGTACCACAAGTTTTTAATAATTCTTTTGGTTCACCTAAACAAAAAACAGTTCCATAATCTAAAGCATCATTCCCACACAGATTTAGATTTCGTGGCAACTGTGTTCTGTTTTGTAAGAAATTGTAGCAATTTGGGGATTCAAGTTCGATTTGTAAATTATTTAAATAGTTAAACAGAAAAATTACATCAGTTTTTTAAAAATAAATTCAATATAGTCACACACAGTTTATAAGTGAAATGCATTATTACAATTCTTTAAAATAATAATGACACAAACAATAATAATAATGATGATAATAGTATCAGTAACATTCCCTAGTTCAACATAATGACTGAAGGATAATTGAGAGTGTATACTAGCAAAAAAATATTTATAAAAAATGTCAGTATGATCCTTGACAAAATAAAACACACAACTATGAATTCACCCGGATATTATTAGGCAATTGAAACACAACATCCAGACAAAAATTGTCAAATATAGCCACAAACATATAAATTACATAAAAAAAACCCGAATGAAAAGAATTCTGGATGGTGACATGAAACCAGATGCCTCAATTACACACTTTACAGTGCAAAATATTTCCTAACTAACGTAAAAAAAAGTTATCATGGCAACAAAGATAAAAGAGGAAAAAAATCGTGAGTCTTCAGTTAAGCTGTGCCCAGTGTATCTTTCACGCAACAATTTTCTCATCCTAATACTTCAGGACCACCCGCCTCATTAAAAGAACAGCGAAAAAAAAAAAAAGAACATCTCTGACGATCATGAACCTCATAGGGTGAAGGGAAAAAAATGGGAAAAAAGTAACTGGGAGTGCAGCAAAACACAAGATCTATCATTACATTGTATGGCCATTCCATTGTAGTTGTCACTCAACTTGGTCCTTTTAGGAGGATAATAGGCTGCGTTGGAACATTGGAACAAAAGGACTTGTTGCTTGGGTATTTTGGGAAGGATCGAAAAGGTTGTTTTTGTCAGTGGCGATGTGTTTTTTCGTTTAATTGTGTTACATTGTTCGAAAAGCCTTAAGTCTAATGTTATAGCATAGGACAGTTGCCATTTATCAACTTAGTACAGACTTGTGAAGTAAGTGAATGAGCTTGAGTTAAAAGGTGTTGTTGTTGTAAATGGAGGGATAATTACTTTTGGGAAAAATACTCGAAATTTCTAGATAATTACGATTGAGCATTTTTTTTTTAAACTTAGAATGTATGTACGTTAGAGTCGACCAGTGATCCAAATTGAAAAAAAAAAGAAGACAATTTTCAGTTATTTCAGATTTATTTGTTTTATTTAGTTGCAAAAGTTTGTTTGTGTGAAGTTATAAATGTATAAAAGTACTATGAAAATGGTGTCGTAGACCGAAATAAAGTGTTGTTTTTATGTTCTCCTTTTTTCTTCGGAAATAATATAATTTATGCAAATTAACAAATTTAAATTTATGTATTAAGTAGAGTAAAAAATGTTTGAATGATGTGAACGGTTGTTTGTTACATAATGTAGTTTGAATTTACAGAACCAATGAAGTTAAAATAATTGATGTTTTGAATATTGAACTAATGACTTAGAGCAATTTGAAAATATCTGATTAAGTTGTATCTAGGAACTTTTGCTTATATTACACACAATCTTTATTATTGACATCTTGAAAAGAGATTATTAGAAGCTTAACGTTAACAGATATGTACCTTCCGACTAACACTTAATTCCTACTTCCAATAGACTTATATTTGTTCTAAGTTGGAAAATTTATTTTAAACATGATTAATTTCAAAATCTATTGTGTGTAAACCGACAGCATTTTACTAAAAAAGCATTTATAGCAAATGAAGACTAAAAAAAAGTGATGCATAAAAGTTACAGCATTCAACAAATTTTATTCTCCCACGGGTTACCGAAAAAGATCTACAAAGCTTTTTACGATTGATAAGACAAACTTTTCTTAGTTTTGCAGCTGTCGTGTTATTAGGAGGTAATGAAGACGGACACACGTTTTTATACAGGTTTTAGTAAGATTTAAATGGTGAAACAAAATACTTTATAGCTTTTTTAAGACTTTTCGACATTTTTATAGCGATCTTAACTGTAGAGACAGTTGAGTCATGGTATTTAATTAAAAAAAATCTTGTTTTACCACAGGCAGTTTAAAGTTTATAATAAATCTTTCGTCTGACTGCATAAAATGTTTATGGAATCTAGTGGGCATTTTGAAACTGTTTATAAAAGCGTTTAATAAAAATGAAGTTTAAAGAATGCTTATACTATAACTTAGGGTGATTCTAATTTGTAATATTTAGATTATGATATAAATTTGTAACTATGGTTTTATTAGATTATAAAGTATCTGAGTATAATTAAACAAAACATTATATATCTCCCAAGCCATTAAACGCATTTAAATATTTCAAAATTAGTTAATAGTGTGGAAATTTAAGAAAATAATTTAATAATTCAGTTGTTGACAAATTATTTCATTTTTCATAGTACCGCAATTTTACCGAATCCCTAAAACGATTTTTATTAACTCTTGTAAAAGGGTTGTCAATATTATTTTAATTCTGGAGAAAAATTTTCCGTAGAGCCTGCTTGGAGAAGCTATACATGCTTTCTTAATATATTCCAACTTAAAAACCACTAAAGAACAGATAAATATTTATGAATTCTCAGCACTAAATTGGTGCTGAATGTTATTTTAATAAACATGGAAAGGCAAACTTAGCCACCTTTCAAAAACGGAATATTTCGTATCCAAACAAATAACAAAGACATCAAGCTTTTTTTAACCTTCTTGATGAAACCACATTTTATTCATGGAGATATACCTTCCATGATCCCACTGTTCTTACGAGACAAGAAGGGACGTATAGAATAAAAAAGAATCAGCAGGTCAAAACATTCGCCTACGTTGCATTCTCCACGGACAAAAGAATCCACGTGACTTTATCCCTCTTTTTCAGCCCCCTCATTAAAGTACTTGTTCATCGAGAGCTAGTACTACGTCTACATCACGTGCAAACATCAGGTGAGGATTTGGTTAAAAAGTTTAAGACATCCTTTCTTGCACAGCAGGCTTTCGAGTCGTATTACTCTTGTATAAGTGATGATGATGGATTACAAGACGAGTTTTTATTGGATTCTTCCTTGTTGTGAATTAAAAAAATAACTTTCATATTGATCAATTAACATAAACAGGTTATTATATATTTTTTTAAATTGCAGAGATTTTTAAGGTAACTTTGGTTTCATTTAAACATTGATTAAACACTATGAAAGCTAGATTTAAATTACAATCATCTTTCGCACAATATCAAAAATGCAAATATGTTTTCTTGATTTAATTCGAATTACATCGTTTATGCGAAATTAAAATGATGCAGCTTAAAGTGAAAGTCAAAATTGCAATCCTCTTTTTCAGCCTCCTCATTAAAGTACTTGTTCATCGAGAGTTTAGTACTACGTCTACATCACGTGCAAACATCAGGTGAGGATTTGGTTAAAAAGTTTAAGACATCCTTTCTTGCACAGCAGGCTTTCGAGTCATATTACTCTTGTATAAGTGATGATGATGGATTACAAGACGAGTTTTCATTGGATTCTTCCTTGTTGTGAAGTAAAAAAAAACTTTCATATTGCTCAATTAGCATAAACAGGTTTAATATATCTTTTTTTTTTAAATTGCAGAGATTTTTAAGGTAACTTTGGTTTCATTTGAACATTGATTAAACACGATGAAAACTAGATTTAAATTAGACTCATCTTTCTCACAATATCAAAAATGCAAGTCTGTTTTCTTGATTTAATTCGAATTACATCGTTTATGCGAAATTGAAATGATGCAGCTTTAAGTGAAAGTCAAAATTGCAAAAAGCCAATACAATAGTACTGATTTATGTGGCTGATGGTAAGCATTACGAATAAATCATTTGCAAATGTCGGGTGATGATTGGTATTTCTTTTATTATACAGAAAACTTAGGAATAATTTACTTTTAGTAAATACAGATGCCTTGTGTATCAAGTAATATCAAGCAATTATGTAGCCTTGTATCAATTAAAATATTTTAAAACCTATTAAAATGCATAATAAATTCTTTGTGTACAATTTAGAAACATCAACATCATTTTGTATAAATATTAGAATGAAAAGATCCATAGCATATTGCTCAATGAATAACATGATCTTGACTTGTACAATCTATCGCCAAGTAGACTGACATTCCGTTCCTGAAACTAATCAATTTACTTTTAGCTATTGTTATCCACACCATTTTTGTACCATTAATATCAAAAAGGGAGTGTCGACAGCAAAAAAAGTTATTATGGAATAGAATTGTTTCCGAACTCTGCTGGGAAAAAAAGTGACGAAACCAGTTAATGGAAACATTGGAGTTGCTTTTCAGCAACTAAGTATACAATACGTGGCAAATTACTTTTTCAAAGCAAAGATAACGTAGCAATCTTCCTATTAGGAATACCTGTAGAGAATATTGAGGATGGACTTTATAAGTCACCGAATCTTAAAGTTCCACATTTCCATGCGGCATTGCGAAACGAAGGTGAAGGTAGGCGATACCCTTCGGTATTTGAACCGGTGAATTGTCTTTTTATTCAGTGATTCCTCTCTTAAATTTCAGAAACGTGATATGGTTTGATATGGAGTGGAGATATCAGATATTTATGTATTCTTAAAATAACACGCGTGTGCCGGAGATCATGAGTGCGGAGCTAGATAGTGTGTTTAAAAGAGTGAGTTATCTGAGGTAAGGTAAATAAAAGTAGTTCTATCGTGATTTTTGTAAAGTCTCTTTCTTTTTGTACTGAATGTAAAGTAATAAGATGGTGTATTATGATATGGTCGAAACTAGTTTTGAATGTTTAATTAAAATAAGCATTCAAGAGAAGCGTTTTATCAGTTAAAAATGAAAACAACATGTAAAACACTGCAATAATTTTGTTTAAAGAGATTAAAAAAGAAATGTTTTTTTTTGCTTAGTATTATAATTATTATATTTATTTAGGGAATACTATGATTGTTCAATTATTTCTAAAGAATCTTCAAATTTTGAGTTAACGATAAGATAGTTACCTTAATAGCTTAAGGGGTCATAGGAGTCTTAAAAATGTGCAAAGAAGGTACTACAAAGCATAGTTTGATCTTTCATGTAATTTGTTAACTAAACAATGTATTAGTATAATTTTTTTATACGTAATTCTATAAGATTTATTTATTATGAAACAAATTTTAAAATGTATGAAACTTTAGCCCAAACTAAAATACATGATGATAAACATAAAGCTATTTGAACACATTGGGATTAGGCTTGCACGGCAAATTTTGAGGTCAAAATTGAAAAAATGACCAAGAAAATGACTTTATATTGTACAAATAAGTACAAACAAAGACTTATACCTAAATTCTCAGCTCAATTTTAATTAGAAAATACTTTAAGAACATTTTTCTAAAAAAATTAATAAATTTTTCTATTAAATAATTTCTAATTAAAATTGAGCTGAGAATTTAGGTATAAGTCTTTGTTTGTACATATTTGAACAATAAAGTCATTTTCTTGGTCATTTTTTCAATTTTGACCTCAAAATTTGCCGCACAAGCCTAATCACAACGTGTTCAAAAAGCTTTATGTTTAATATCATTTCTTTTACTTTTGGCTAAAGTTTCATAAATTTTAAAATTTGTTTTATATTAAATAAATCTTATAGAGTTACATATAAAAAATTATACTTATATATTGAGTAGTTAAAAAATTACATGAAAGATCAAACTATATTTTGTAGTACCTTCTTTGCACATTTTTAAGACTCCCATGACCCCTTAATATAGTAACAATTTGTGTAAAATGATTCATTAACAAAATTTTCTACATTAAAATACGAATTCATAAGCTTTAAAAATATTGTTTTTGTAAACCAATTCTAAATTGTTTCTGTTGTACATGGATAACATTTTATTAAAAGATGTTGCCAGACTTTCTGATTATTTCTTTGTAAGATTCTCTCACAAAACGTCACGTTTATCATTTCATAAAAATGTAGTGTATTAAGCTGTCTTATTATAGTGCGACTATTTTAAATATCAGCAGCATTTTTTTCTGTTATAGAGTAGTTATAAACTAGACAGCAGTAGGAGAATCGAACGAAATGATACATAAAAATCAACAAAAGCGCAGAAAGTTGTAGAAATAAATAATAAATTATCTAATAAAAGTGTATTGTTCAATTTTCACAAATTACCCAGGGCAACGTTATTTATACACAATTACGCATTTGCAGACAATGCGTACTAACAAGGGACTCAGATAAAAGTACAAACAAATGCCTCCATTCCAAACTAAACATTCTGCTACGTTGGCTGACAAAATTGTAACCGTCTTCTTGTCCAATTAAAAAAATTGGAGCGACACTGATAAAGATGCCTTGGTGGGCAATTACTTTGAACTATTTATTTTTAAACTTAGCATGATCTGATTGCTTCTGGAAGATAAGCATAACGACAAATGATAACTTTTCTTCATAGCTCTATTTATAAACGCTATTATTTTTCTGAATTTGATTGGAGATGATAAAGTTTAGTTTAGTTTGAATTATCGTCGAGAGCTACACGAGAGCTATTGGCGGCGTCATATTTTAAAATCACACTCAAGTGACGAGACGACACCTTGGAGATAAAAAAGAAATTGTAAAATAACGTTCAAAGGATACAAATCTCACCGTATTGTATCCCCTTATTCGGAATTTAAGAGTCATTCATTAACAATATTTTTTTCAGTAAAAACATTTAATTAAATAAACAGCAATTTAAAAAGCATTTGATACAAATTTCAAAACAAAATCAGTAATATTTATGATGTTTTCTATTTTATAATTTCTGTATCGATCCATTTATTTGTTTATTTTCAGGTTCCATCTCACTTAAAATCAATCAAGTATCACATTTACACGTCTACAAAACCAAAAGATCGGTTATCCAGTATTACTATCGTGAAAAGTCATGCAACCCTAAATTCATTTATGGCTCCCAAAAGACTTTAGTAATTTCCTATAAATTGTAGGCTCTCTCTTTTAAAATAGCGTATAATCAAGACTTTTAACAAGTTGCATTAGCTGAAAGATAATTGCAGGGGCGGAGCACAATTAATGCTCAAAAACAATCATATTTCAGGGCCTGAGGGGGAACCGCGTGTTGTGATGTCTTCCTAAACTAGAATTCGCAGCAATTTGGAAATTGCAAAGGCTTTTTCTTATTTTCTCAGTGATTTGCCCCACCCAAAAATATTGATATTAGAGAGACCTAAGATGCTTATTAAGGAATTTAATACTATTATTATTTTTTTTCTTGATGAAATAAAGAATGGCTATGGAAGTCATTAGAAAGGTATCGATATTTCATAAAGAAAAGGTCATAAAACATGTTAATATATTTTATATAGTTAAAAATGCTCAAAAGTTATTTTTTAGGAAAATATACAATTCTTTCCTCAAAAATATATTAGTTTGTAAAAGTTCTTTTAATGTGTACCAATCGAATTAATATTGTTTTCCAGTAAACAGTTAAATTATGTTTAAATATTGTAGATTGCTTTTTTTACTATGTTGAGTCCTATGATTCCTAACATGTATGAGTCCTGTCATTCTACTTATCACAAGTTTATGATTGTGCCTTTCTTGTTAAATTTTAGAATTTTTTTAAATTAATTTTTATTTTAATGTTTAATAAAAAAGCTTTATCATATTAATGCAAAGAACGAAGATTTCATTGTTTGATTCTAACTATTTATTCAGAGATTTAGCGAAGCAGTTTAGCAGTTGAAGCCGAAGTATACATATTTATTTAAAAGAATATTTATTGGTCTACTGGGGCGTGACTCAAAAGGTCGTCTGAAATAGATGTAGGTGTCATAACTTTTTTTTCTACTTTTCGATTTATGAACTGTTGACCAGACAGACGGAAATATGAGACGATCTTTCTTTTTCCTTGGTCTCTACTCTCAGTCCTCAAGACGTTGCGGTCTGTCGCCTTGACAAAACTTTAACTGACACTCGGCTGATTTTGAGAATATTAGAACCTTTGCGGCTTGTTTTATTCATCAAAACACTGTTCGTTAAAAGTCAAGAAAAGTTCAAAGGTAAACATTCAAGTGTAATTTTCGTTTAACATTATTTTGTGTGAAAACAATTTTGTTCCAACTTTTAGCTAGAACTTATAGTTCTAACTCTTATGGGAAATATCACATTTCTAAAAAATACGGCTTTTAAATGCGATATTTTAATTCAACATCTGCCACACTCCAATCAATTTTGAGAAAAAAATATGGAGTTATACGAAAACTAGTTACTTTTATATTATAACATACTATTAGTAGGGTCAATCAAAATATAAAACACATTTATGACAACACTGAAAAAAAATACTTCACTTTTGCAACAATATTGCTTGTTTAGACTTATACTGTCAAGGGATTCGGTAGAAAAAATAGTATATTACTATAACAAAATAAAAACCTTTTCTATTTTAAAAAGTAAGAAATTTTGGCCGAGAAAAAACTAATTGTTTTACTTAAATTTTCCATATTTAAGGGGACGCAGTACCTAAAAATTTATATCCAGTATTTTCATCGCTAGCGTTCAAATTAAACTATTTTTGTGAAGGACTAACATTCAATAAGCACATACAAAAAATTATTAATATTGAAACGTTAGTTTTTTCAAAATATTAAAAATATTAAAAATAATAACGATTTTTCAAAATACTACTCCTCCTACAATTTAAGGAATTTTTTAATGGATTTTTTTTAAAATGTTCCCACAACATCTGTTAATAAAAGTTGGTATGGATATTGAGCTACCAGTTAAACAAAAATAGTTATGCAGATTTATGTATAAAAATAGCCAAAAAATAAGCTTTTTTTCTAAATTTTCAACTTCATCACTATTTAAAAAAATTCTAATCACACTAGACCTTATCCCATACCAACTTTTGTTTATGGTATACGCCTTAATACAGGAAAAAAAAATTGGAGCTCTACATTTATTAACTTAAAAGCCTTAGGCTTTTAACCATTCATAAGCTAAAAAAATTAATATTTAAAAAATCAACAGAAAATTTCAAATTTTTTTTTTGCAAAACCACCATATTATTTTTAATAAACCTCTATCATTATAATTGATACCTTCTTTTTTTGCAATATATTTATATCACAGAGTTCTAGCATGTTTAATCATTTTCTGGGCAGCCCTAAATTTTAGGTAATGCGTCCCCTTAATGCAGACAGTTTTCTTTTTTAAGGGTTTTTTTTTGTGGATCGAATGCTATTTTAGAACCGTTAATTTGACGGGATTTTTTTTGTGCAGTGTAAATTGTCAGTAAAACATTATCAAACCGATGAAACGACACTTTCGCCAGCGAGAAGCAGACTAAACGAAATAAAAATGTTATTTCGAGGAAGTGTTACTGTCAGACAAGATAGGCTCTGAAAAAAATATCCTTGGAATAAAGAAAAAGGGAAGGACGTAACTATAGTAATAATGATAAAGGTAAAACACTAATCATTTTGATATGATTTTTTCTTTCACCAAAATGAACTAAAAAGAAATCAATTCTCGAATATGCAAATACAGTTGCTGAGCTCTGTTTCCTTTTATTTTAATACATGTTACAATAAATTAAAAAAAAACTATCTCATCATTAGCTCAACAGTAATATCCGATAAGGACTCATTTGAGACCTTACAAAGATGCAAACTAACATACTAATGGTCCGGACCCGAAGGCAATTTGCCCTGCTTAATGCCTGTGTACAATATTACATCATTCTCACTAGTAGTGGTAAAATTTTTACAGCCACATTAAAGCAGAACCCGAACAATACCTATCAAGTACATTCAAAATTGCATCTCTAATCGAATTCAGCTATTTTTCTTACAGCATTAGCAATTCTCATGCCCCAGCGCCCGCTGTAGTGCCCCTGCACTTCAAATGCCAAATAAATGTGAGAATTAGTTAGGATCCTTCATAGGAGTGTTTGCTAGTAATCCAAGCGAGGAATACCTTTCCTCTTCTCAGCTAATAACAAAAGAAAATAACTCAGAACCGGTCTACCTACAGAAATTTGAGTCCTGGTGCGAATTGCTTATGGAAATTACACACTTCAAATGCACGTCTCTTAAATACCCAGACAATAGTTAGCAGTGGTATAAAAAATAGATCCAGACTTCAGATTACAGTAGAAATGTGAGAACAGATGTTATCTGTTTTAAAACTTTTTTTTTAACGTCGAACGTTAGTTTGATGACATTTAAAAAAAATAAACTTGTTTCGAAAACGTGACAATTTGGCAGTAGGACAAATTTTCTGAAGACTATTTTGTTAAGGTTTACTATTGCGATTCTTTTTGTAAAAATAACGGTCCATCTGCTTTTTGTCATACATTTGCAGAACTGGTTAAATGAACTTAAGTAATTGCATTAATCTATTATTCTTAAAATTTTGCTTGATTTAGTAATATTTACTCGTACAGCTATATTTGTCAGAAATTACGCCCCTTTTTTAAATCAGAAATGCTGTCATTATAGCTTATAGAAAGAAATATCTACATTTACAATGTTCTTAAATCCACACAATCTAAGTAGACAAAGAGTTATCGCTCTTGGTAACGAAGTCCGTGGATTTGAATACTGTCGAAAGTGGCCGTACTTATAGAAAAGAGTATTACGTTTAGTCTTCGTTTAGTAAAAACAGACCTATTTCTATCAATCAAACAAACCAAGAATTTTGGCGTCAAATTGGATGACCATCAAACCTTCAAAATCGCATCCTCAATAAATGCCTTTTTATTGTTTCGGTTAAAAATCAATAATCGCCTACGTGTTGGTTACAGAAAAGTTAAAGCAAATAATGACGTTTACTTTAGGAGTTGGTGCTATCGTGTTGCTTCAATGCTTCTTGTTTGGGTTTTTTATACTCTAAAAATGGTGCCGAGATCACTTAAAGAGAGACACA
Source organism: Hylyphantes graminicola (assembly GCA_023701765.1). Taxonomy (NCBI): domain Eukaryota; kingdom Metazoa; phylum Arthropoda; class Arachnida; order Araneae; family Linyphiidae; genus Hylyphantes; species Hylyphantes graminicola. Next base: position 30,804,219 of record CM043113.1, read on the forward strand.
CAAAGTATCCCGTTGAAATGTTTACTCTTAAAAAGTATAAAAGTGGGTTAGCTTTCTATGTAAGAGGTCGACTGGTATACAAATCTTTGTCTGCTTGTGCTTCTGTATTTTTTAAACACTGCAGAAAAACTTCTTGATAATTTTTTTAATTGTCAAATTTAAAAAATACGAATTGAAAGTTAACTTTTTAAATTAGTAATGAGTTTCATTTGAAACTTCAATTTTGTTTCGAACAATACATTTTAAACTTAATAAAACTGAAATAAAATAAAAATAATCGAAATTTAAAAACTGATCATGTGACAAAATCAATTTTTACACATAAACACGAAATCTTAGTATTTGCAAAAAAAGAAACATTACCTTTTTCATTTGTGTTGATTTTTGATTTTAACAGCATATATCAAAATACAATTAAACTCATATCAATTTTAAAATTTTCATAATGTAATCTTATAACCACAATAAAATTCTTACAGAAACACACAATTTTGAAACTACTTTTATAAAATACATGAACTGTCATAGGAGGAAAAAAAATCCTTAAAATGAGGACCCAACAAATCCAACATATCCATGTACACCCAAAAAATGCTATATTTATGTACTGCCAAGGGAGAAAAGATGAACCTTAAATGTAGAAAAATGACATTGCCTCTGAACACATGTCATACTTCCTACAACCGGAACTGTTTGCATGTGTGGCTGGGGCTTATGAGAGTCGGATATGATGCATACAACGCATCATCAACCAGAGCATGTAGCTAACTAGAGAAAAAAATGCCAGTATTTTCCTATCTTTTCACCCACCAATATCCAATTAGTCATTTGTGAACACAGGCTGGTCGTGTTATTTGACGGAACTGCTCAGTTTAGTTAGGTCTCTAAAGAATTCCTGAGTTTTATAGAATTCTGCAAGTATATATTAGCTGGAGAATAAAGGTTTTTTCTTAACTTTTCTCCCAGTATCGGGCTTTATGTTTAGTCTGTGATTGGTGGTACTCCTAAAAGTGGTTAGGTTGCTAAAAAAAATTTCAGTATTAAAAAAATGCAATGGGAAGATTTCTTAAGATGTGCCGATCTAAAATATGCGATTTCATTGGTTGTTTTGTTTTCTTTGACTAAGTGTTGAAACAAGCCTATTGCGCCTGATTCTTTTTTCCAAACAAATAGTAACGTTTCAATTACATAAGAATACCGCATTCCCAAGTTAAAATTAAAAAGTTATAGATAAAAAAGGCTATACTTAATAAGTTATTCTGTCATCAAAAACATTTTTAGTAACGCAATTACAACACATATAGAAGAACGGAGTACAGTTAAGGTCAGAAGATTAAATGGATGAAAAATTATGATATGAATAAAAGTTCACGGACATACTGTTCCACTATGAGTGGAAACACTATAATTTTCTAGTAACTAAAGGTTAAAGAAACCATATGAACTTTTTTCTCGTCATTTTACACCCATGCTGTATCCTTAGGCTATAATTAAGTAGGCCATATCGCCATTCTCTATTCATTAGGTAGTAACTGCACTGATTTGGCAAAGATGTAATTGACAGATTTTCTAAAAAAATTTAATTTTATAATAAAATATTTGCCTAGTTTACTATCATCAGCAAAGTATCAAAAAGTTGTGGTAATTGGAAAACTATCTTGATAAGGGTTTATTCATATTTTTATTTGAACTGTCAATTTCTAAAAATACTATTTTGACAAACCACAAATACGATGCTTCAACTATTTATCAAGGCATAACGTCACATATGATAACAGAATGTTTAGTTTCTTAAATAGTGTTCTTTTTTAAAAAGCTTGAAAATATATTTTAAAGAAGTTACACATTTAAAGTTTCGTTAAGCTATTATTATTAATACTTTAGGATTTTGTTTTGTTTCTATTCCCTATTTCAATAATATGAAAATAAATAAGACTATGATATGTAAGACTATGACTATTACCATGATGTAAATATAGGAGTCTCTGAAGGTAGGTTTATTTTAAATATACTGCCGCAATAATAATAATAATAATGATGATGATGATAATAATAATGATGATTATAATAATAATAATAATAATAATAATAATAATAATAATAATAATAATAATAATAATAATAATAATAACTTTATTAATATCAACCAAGAAAATATAAATAAAATACAAAAACAAATAATATTAGCTGCTTAGGGGAACATTCCCGTTCAAGCAGCCTAGAAATTTAAATTAAATAAGTTTTAACAAAGTACAAATAATAATAAATAATAATAATTTTATTATTTTTTTAATTATTATTTAAATTTTTTTATTTATTATTAATTTATTATTATTAACAAATATTTATGTTATAATGAAGTATTTCTTAAAAATACATGGTTTACGATTGAAGATTCGCCATCTTTTTACGAGCCTTCGTTTTTAATTTTATTTTCTAGTTTTAGTTAGTTATTTGTCAAACCGAGCCATTCTAGTGTAATGGAATATGAACCATTCCTCCTTAGACACTCCTATCTCAGCGTGACAATGGCTAAGCATTTTGATGGTAGGCTCCGTGTTACTTTAATAGCTGTTCTGCTTGAAAACCTCCGTTATTTGATGCCTTATTTGTCACGACTATACATTTTGCTTTGTTAGTACACTGAGATTACAATGGAGAGTCTAAAATAATGTTTTTAAGGTTTTTTTTAGGAGATAATTACAAATAAGTAAGATGTCACTTCCTTTTTAAAATCGAACTATGGTGTTAGGAAATTTTGAAATTGTAAAAAAATCATGAAATTCTTTCTTACAATGTAACTTTTTTATTTGTGTGGCGATAGGTACAAAAGAAAGAATAATTTTTTTGCGGAAATATCGAAAATTTAAGGAGTATATTACATGATCTGAAAAAGACTTACAAACGCGAGAATGATAAAACTAATTAAATGCGTTTGATGAATGTGTACACTAATAAACCAAAGTTTAGAATAACGCAAAACTCAATTGCACAAGTAACATTTCTTAAACCTAGAATAATTAAAACATTTTATACAAAAATTTCTGTAATTTGAAGTTTAGAATATTTAAAAATGTAACGAAAATCGCAAATTTGTAACTGTGTGAGAAAATTTTGATACTTCATTTTATATATTAGTTAGACTGTAAAATCCTCCATGCAAGAAATACATACTACCTGTAATAAAATGTTTTAAAATAAATTAAAAAGCTGATTCTCAAAAATTTGTCAAAGGAGTTGTTTCATTTAAATTAAAATATATAAAAATTGTTCCCAAGAACATCAGGTGAGTGTTAATTATAGTTCTGCAACAGATTTCAATTGGACTTATCTTCTGGAGCTGCATCAACGATTTTTTAATACGCATTTTACTTTTTCTAAAAATATATTCTTTGTTGTAGCTTTTTTATTATAACAAAACAAATAACTGGTCAAGTACTCCTTCTGTAATCATTCCAGACGCCCCTTGTTCAAAAACACCGCAGATCTCAAAATAACCTTACCAGTCAATGATTTGTCAGCTGTCTAACACTCTGGCAAAAATAACCCTTTCGTAATTTACACGCCCGAGTAGAAAAAGAGTGAGTAAGTTAGGGAAAGGCGGCAGAAGCGTGGAAAACGCAATTTCAGACCTGCACCAGAATTTGAGCTATGGCTTCTCGGCGTTTTTTTTCTTCGAATTCCTTTACCTCTTGGAAAAGTGAAGCAACAGTTAAAATAAAGCTGTAAGGATTCAATGAAACAAATTTGAGCAACCATTGTTTGGTGTATAATTGCACTCTTTTGTGGTTCTGGATCGTAAGGTCAAACCACAAATTGATAAAACTACGAAAGTAGTGAAGCCATAAAAACGAATGCTGAGGCAGTGGTAATATAACGAAAGATTTGCGGGATTGTGCATTTTGCGGAATGTATTTAGGGTCATATGGGGGAAACTATGGGTCAAAATACAACAACATCCTTTTTTTTCTAAAGTATGAAAGATAAAAAGTTTTAATTTGGTATGGAGTTAGGCTAAAATAATTAATAATTTTTAGAAATAATAACTTTATCTAAAATTTCATTATTATTAATTTTATTTTAATTATTGAGTGACCTGGATTTGGGCACTTATGGGTCACACATGGGGTAAATATGGGTCACCCTCTTTTTTAAAGTAATGCATGTCATAAGTAAACTAATTTTTGGTTGCTGTTAAAATATAATTTAAAGCAAACTTTTAAACGCCTAAATTAACTTTTTATTAATCTTCTTTCTCAGAAAACAATTAGACTTTATCGTTTGATAAATTTGCTGTAAGCTCGAAGAATAATGAAGTAATCTTTTTAATAAATAATGCCACAATTTCCCATTTACATTCTTTCAAAAATTCAGTTATTTATCGTTTGTTAAATAAATTTACAGTTCGAAGTATCTCGAAAGTTTCTCGTAAGTTTAACGAAATGGCAACAGTCAAAATATTTAATAAAAATGGAATTTGCATGTTATTTCAATGTAGATTAAATATTTTGTTATTTAAATTTTACATAAACTATTAATTTTAATTTTTTAATGAAATTTGGAATGCAGCCTAATCTGATAAAAAAATCAGATTAGGCTGCATTGATGCTTTTGATTTGCTTCAAAATGACGCATACCACGTAGCTAAAAACACCTGAAAAATCAAAAAATATAACTGACCCAGAATTGCCCCAGTGACCAAGAATTACCCCAGTTAACTGGGGGATAAATCGATAGATCTTTAAAATCATTTAAAAAAAATAATTATGAAAAAATTTATGTCGGAATAAAAAGCTTAGACCTTTTCCTATTGAAAAATAGCACCAACACAAAATAGTTAGTTCAAATATGTTTCTCCAGTATGGATCTTAAAAAAAAATCATGTTTTTCAAAGGCAATCTTTTTTGAAGATGCTTTATAGTAGTGTAAAAAGTATTTTTTTCTATTTTTTGCTGCAGAGTTACATTGTTTTTGAACTTGATATAAGAAAATAGAATGTATAAGGATGACTTGTATAATTTATTTGTTTTGTAAAAACCATTTTTAATTCATAAAACTTAGTGGCCATTATTTACCCCGGAAAGAGAGTGACCCATAATTTCCCCATGTGACCCTATTAAATTTTTCCTTTTGGGATGCTAATTCAGGGAACTATGTAATACGACCGAGCGTTGTATGGAAAAAATCAAATTATTTCGTCCACTCTGAGCCCAAACTTAAAGTTGAAGTTTTTTTCTCACTAGAGCCCAATGAATTCTAATAAAAACCGCATAAAAAAGGAGCAGTGATTTTAAGATATTCAAAGCATAGAAGATTAAGAGAGCTATATGTTACTCTATTTGGGGTTCTAAGCATGAGTTCATTCTATCCATGCAAAGTTCACACTTGATTGAAAATTAGGAAGACTTGTTCCCAAGCCCGAAATTAGTTAAACTATTAAACGCCCAGGGAATCCAGATACCCGTGGCGCAATATTTGGGGAATTAATAATAGGAGCATTTCGATTATGCGAAGTTTTCTGTTAAAAGTTAGAAAATTGCTGTTACGCCAATTTTACTCACAGGTAGCGATTTTCTGTATGAAAAAACTGAGTCAAGCCATGGTCCTAAGTGTTTATGAAAAGACAGAATGAATGGATGGTGTTAATTTTAAATGTTCTAGTCGACCTTGTTCCACATGAATACGAAGATCTCTTTACAGGTGTTTTTAGCATTAGCACTCACGAGATATGATAATGCAGCGATATTTAATTTGTATATTCCTTTGTAAATTACATATTAGGGATTGCCTTGCCTAAAGGAACTTCATCATTTTGCTATTTCCAAACTCTTGTAATGGGCAAAGAATAAAAGGAATGTGGGTGTGAAATAAAGTAGATCTATAACATGCAGGACAACATTAATGGCATTCAGTAAAGGGTTAACGTGATACGATTAATAATAGTTAAAGTTTTTTTTTTAACGTAACCAGGGCTATTGACCTGTCTCGCTCACTCTTGTCTGCTGCAAACGCCTTGTTGCACTTCGGAAGATATCTTTAGACTATTTTGTAACTATAAAAATGACTTACTACTATTTTTTTTATTTAGAAAATAGTCAACAAGCGTTTCTCCTGATTTTTGATAAGTTCACTTCTGTTCCACATACTTAAAACACAATTTAAACTATTTCGGTTAAAATAATAACTAAATTTTTTTAATAATATGGTCAGATACCTTAAAATATATAACTCGAAGTGTTTTTGGTAGTATAAATATTTTTTATTTTGGTGTTTTCCACAGTTAAAGTAGAATTTTGGCATTGTTTAAAAAAAACATCATATAAAACACTTAAATGTATTTTTTTCTTATGGAATTCGTATATTTGACCTAAAATAAGCTTATTTTGTGAATATCAGGTGTTTCTGTAGTGTAGTAAATTTTTGGGACTGAAAGGGTTAAAAAAAGTTTGGTTTAACCAATATTTTTTCTAAAAAAATTGTGCTCGTAGTGTCTGTGGAGTGTGTTTTTTGAGCTCCTGAACCAGGATAAAAAAAAACATTGCAAATGGATAGCAACTAGCAAATAAAATTTAAATATCGCTTGACCCCATTTTACAATTAACGCCTCGCATTTCCTCAATAAAAAGTCAGAGAACAACTCATAAATTGTCAAATATGCCTAATGCAACAAAGTTTCATCAGGCCCTTGACATCTTTCTTACAATTAACCAAATCACAGGCCCCAAATAAAGAAAAATATTAGAAAAACGCACAATTTAGCATATTTACACAGACAAACATATTAAGATTTGTATTTAATTCATGGTACAAAGTGCCTGTAAAAAGCTGTTTATCAAACTAGGAAAAACGTATGAAGCGTTTTTTTCTTAAATTATATTTGTTACTTAAATTATTAATTACAGCATTTTGGCGGTAGTGTTACTTCCAGAATTTACAAACGACGACGTGTTATAGAAAAGTAATGTTGGATATGTACGCAATTTTTCTTTTAAAAAATGGCAGTGACAAACTTTAAATCAGCTTAACAAGAAATTAAAATATCTGCCATTTGATAATGTTTTGGAAAAATGTTTTAAGCTGCCAGGGTCCGAAAATAACCCCTTTCTCTACGTCTAAATTGGAAACTTAATTTTTCTTCCAGAAACTGATATTCTAGCGTCTCTACTACCCGAAATCATCAAAGCATAATTTTTTTTTTTTTTGGGGGGGGGGGGGGATTGCTTGACTTCTTTTTCTATTTAAAGTTTTACACAAAATAACTCAATGCTGAAGTAAAAGAACCTGAAAACTATCCAAAAACCTAATACTATTCTTGATGGAACAACTAAAAATATGATTTATAAGCTGTGAATACTAAAAAAACATACAAAACAAGAGCAACATTCCTTTCCAACTCAATTCGCCATCTGGCTCTCAAGGAATTACTGAATGGTGAACATTTACGAGAGAAGAGCTAAAGATCAAAAACGTGCTTCAGAGCAGATAACACCCAGATAGAAGGCATTGATTGACAGAGGTGGCTAAATGCGGCGACATGTTGTTCGCGCTCCTGTGTGTCAGAAACAATTTCCAATCAGCCGTAGAGTGTAAACCTAAATAAGACATAGTCATAGAAGACATTTATTGACACTTATTTATATTGAGGTTACATAAGAGTTTATAATAAAGGAACGATGGAGGTATAAATTGTACAAACGTGTCGATAAAAATTTGAACTTGAACATAGAGTATTGGGGTTAAAGTACGTAAAATCAAATGCTTCAGGAAAGTTTTCTGGGACATAAAGTTTACCTGAAAATTTTATAGAAAAAAAGTGTGGCGACATGCTGTTCACACTCCTGTGTATCAGAATAATTTACAGAAAAATGAATAAACCTAAATATGGTGAAATCAGAAAAGACATTTATTGTCTTTTATTTATATTTTTTGGTAGTTATTATAGAAATTTTTAAGGAAAGGAAATTTGGTAATGTGATAAATTTCAATCACGCTTGAAAATATAAAAAAAATCAACCCAAAATGCTAGTAAAAGTAATAAAAATAGTAGTTCTGAAAAAAATAGTAGTTCTGAAAACTATTGAGATTAAAGTAAAATTTTGTCTGATAGAACAAAGTGTGAAGAATCGAATGATGTGTGTTTGGATGTCATAGCGGGAAATAAACATTTTGAAAAAAATATTGAAAGTGATGATGCCAAATGGCATCACTGGGACTGAAAGGGTTAATAGCACTCGTGTAGCTCTAAGGCGGCGACAATTCAAACTAACCAAACATTTTCACCAAACAATTTCTAACCAAACAACCTGTAAGGTTTGTAATATAATTGCTCATATTTAATTATTGCACGCTCTCCAACTTAGTTAAAATTCCTTATTCCGCAGCACGACGCACGCCTGGTTTTTTCTGTAAGCTGCGTGAATTGCTATTGTATGTTTTCGAATTTCATCTCTGGATTTTAATAAAAATGGCGGCCTTGTGTTTAAAGTTGCGTTTGTCGTTCTTGTTGTTATTTTAAGCTTGAGACTAAAGGCAGCGACTGACACAACCCAAGAAAACTCTCAAAAATGCCGCTTGACCTCTTTTTACATTTAACAATTCATTTGAGGGATTCCCAAAAATTTTATGTCTACAACACCCTTTTTGATTGAAAATTTTTACAGCTTTCCAAGTAAAGTATGACAATTTTGTTTTTTCTCCTTCATAAACCTTCTTATTTTAAACTATTTTAAAACTATTATAAACTCTCTGAATGAAAATGCTCATCCCAATTTTCCAAATTTTATTTAAGACGTTTAAATCCTAATTCTTCGAAATGAGAAGGAAAAGCCTTTATCAGGACAACAGATTGGACTTCAGAGCACAGCTTTATAAATGAAACTGAAATAGCGCTCAGAATTTCAATGACTTTTCAGATGCACTTTCAATCCATCAAGTCGAATGATTGTATCCAAACAAGAGACACCTACTGTTTTAAAAACGTCTTAAAGTCATGTACCGGAGTAGAAAAGTGGCTAATGTCCATTGTAGTTAATAGAAGTGTTTCCCTAAACACTTTTCGGGTTAGCCTTATAAGGAAAAGTTCATTGGACATATGGCCTGTTACTATTTAAGCGTGAAATTGTAATTTTGCTGGTGATTGAGCTCGTGCTGTGCTGTATTTTGTTACAAGTGGGAAAGGTCTTTAAAAGAGGCTATTATTAATGGGGTTATTACGAATGTTTAGACCGAAATATGAAACAATATCTCGAATCCGGGCCTGATCTACCATAAGGCTTGTTAGTCCGGGCCTAGGGTCAGGAAATGTTAGCTTCTATTATGCTAAAGGCTGTTGCCTACCAGAATTTCTGTAAGTTTTTAAAATGTCCAAGACCACACTTTGTTTTAAAATTGATTTTGCCTTTAAATAAACTGATTAGTTTGATCGATAATATAAGAAAGCCGATAAAATGTTATTAAAAACTAAGATACATCGGCCAACTAGCACCATCATTATTACGGACAATCATGCACAGCATTTTCAGTAAAGGGGCCAAAAATTTGCTGTGCCTAGTCTGAGCTTTCCTAGATCAGGCCTTGTCTCGAAATAACAAATGGCTTTATACTTGAGAAAAAGAGCAAAAAATTTGACTTTAAAGAGAACGAGTCTTAATTTGAACAAATATCTTACAGATTATGATAAAAATTTTATATTTAATGTCATAAATCACTTCAAAATACGTCACTATACTGTGACGTATTTTGAAGTCAGCCAATCCCATTCTTTTATCTGTCGCTTTCGATAATACAGCGATTTTTTGACAATGAATGCGCCGGATAAGCGATCGTGGACTGAACATGATAACTAATACTGATTTTTTTTTCATTTGTACATTTAATATTTGTGTACATTTAGTGTTTTATCTACTTTTTATAAGGCAATAACTGAATAACACGTTGTTCTAAATCATTTAGGTACAAGCCTTCAACAAATTTTAAAAAATGGCCTCAAATGGGGAAAAAGGGGTAGTTAAAATCATTCTTCCAAGCTTAAAATAAGATCACGCGAATGTACCCATAAAAATTCCAAAGTAGAGATATTGAAGGGGAAAGCTAATCATCTCTAATTCGTCGTTCCCATTACGCGTCACTTAAAAACCCATAAATTCATTTTCTCGTGATCTCACTTTCTTATACTTTGACAATCGCCAGAGAGTTATACAATTGCCTTTGACAATCGCCATAGTGAATAATTACTCTTCATGCTATATAGGAAAAAATAAGGCTCATTCTGTTTAGTAGAAATAGGGCCAAGGTCTGATATTGTTATATAGGACTTATATAATCCCATGTTCTGCAAAAAAAAAAAAAAAAAACGTATAAAAAAATAGAAAATTTCATTGGTTGCAACTTAGCTAAACAGGCAAAGTTTCGATTGTTTAATGGCGAAAAATCTCGAAATTTCGTTAACCACTCGCCTGGGCGGTAACGAGGAGAATACAAATAGTCTTAAAGTAGTTTTACTAATAGTTAAATACATTTACCATTACCCAGTCGAAGAAATTACTATGCATATCAAAAAGACCTCCCACAGAGCTACAATTAAAGTTTATTCCAACAAAAATATTTTCTAAAGTATAAAAAAAATAGAACTAGGTATAAAAAATTCACTCCAGTACATCTTTACTAAGGCATGCAAAATCTTGTTATTCAGATAATTACTTGAAATTCGATTTTTTTAAAGCATTATGCTGGTTTAAAACGGGGGCACAAAAAAACCTTTCTTTGAGCAGACTTCATTCTAATGTGCAATTAAAAATATTTATAACCCCCTATCAGCGAGTAAGGCATTTTAATTATTATGCTGGTACTGAAAGGACCTCCCACAGAACTAGTGAGCAATCTCAGGCAATCAAAGCTACACTTAGAAAAAAGGCCTCTTTCGTTAACATTTGCCAAGCTCTTCAACGAATGCAGGTGGACTTTTCAATTGGCATATCTGCGATGTCAAACGTTACGAGCGCTTTTATGTGCGGAAATTAGGCATGGCATGAATGAAAATTGAAAAAAATAAGCGATAACAATCGGCGTTGTGTTTTGGCAGTCGATCAGGAAGGCTGTGTTGACAAATGGTTATCTGCGGCGGCTGACGTGATTTACGATCGAGAGGTATCTGTTCGCAGGTGAAAGAAAAATCAAAGGAAACACTCGAAATCAAAGATTGGTATTTTGTCGAACGTGCGTCATTGTGTAAGTCTAACAAAGTTGTAACTAACACACGACTAAGCACGGCTCTTTAAAAAATAATTTCTGAACTAGAACGGCCAATTTTTTCCTGTTACCTTAACCTATTAACAACCCATTTGTGAATGCAATTTACAATGATTCCGCTGGGCCCGGATGGCCGAGGGGTTTGGACCATTACACCAGCAGTCTGCTAACCGTAACGGGTCTGGATTCAATTCCTGAATTCGCCCTGGGTTTTACTTCCTTTCTCTGTGACAGTAAAAAATCTTTCTGTGTCTATCTTACTCGACGAAGGTTTGTATAAGCGAGTCTCTGACCAAGCCCACAAGCTGGAGTATATATGTACCTAACCCTACCCCCATAAAAACGTTAAAGTTAAGTTTTTGAAATTCGTTTTTATGTAACTATTTGTAGTACATAAATTATTCAGTAAAGGTCTTCACATTTGTTTCATATTTTGTTTATTTGGTTAAACTTAACCAATTAGTATATTTTGGCATATTTTTCACCGATAGTAGATAATGAATTAATACTTAATGAAATTCTCATAATATGGATAGACAGACGAAAAAAGTATTAAGAGATAGGTATTCGATATCATACCTTTCTAAAAAGGAACTTTCAATATCGAACAGTTAGAACTGAAGAAGAAAAAAGACCGTCATAGACAGAAAGATATACGTGCGAAACATCTTTCAGAGAGATGGGCAAAAAGTATAAACGATAGGTGTCTGATGACATAAATTTCTAACAAAAATTATTTTTAAAATCGTCATGTTAAAACCTAATTTGGAAGGGGTACAGACCAACGTATAGAATTCACCATGCCAATATCTACTTTTCATTTTTTTAATCGTTCTTTCGAATTAAAGAAAGAAGTGCCTAGGCTAAAAATAATGAACACAGTTTTGATCTGAATATCCTTTGTCCCCCAACCTTAACAAGGTGGTAAAAAACAAGGCCTTCGTTCTTTTTATTGTTGTTAATTTAGTATCTGTATAATAAATATCTAACAGGCGCCAAAATTAATAACACTTTCAAAACGGGAATTCTTTTTTTTTATCTCTGTATATTTATAGCCAGGGCGATGAAAAGTTTAGAGAGAATAGACATATCATTTCCCCCCATTCTTTTACCTATTCTTCTTCCGTAGAAATAAGTAATCGTTGTTAACACCATTACAGTAAAATATTTCTTCTATATCTCATAAGAAGTATTACAATGCATTTACCGAAAAGACTTTCACAAAGCTACACTTGAAATTTATTCCCTTAAATTTGCCATAATTATATGCTATTAGACAACGTATAGTCGAGGACAGATTTCTTGTTTTCGTTTAACTTACATTTTCAATAAATATTTTATAAAACTAATTACTAATTCCTTTGTTTGTAATTTTTGAAACGAGAAAGAAAACATGAAACCTTATGCGGCGAAAACTCCGTTCCCACGCCCTAAGAGAAACCTTTCATGTGGCTTATTGAATAAAATTATATAATTTCATTTTCAATTACGGAATATGAAATCCCCCCAAAAAACTTCGTAAAAGTAAACAAACGCCAATCTAAAAAAAAACCTATTTTATCAAAAAGCAAGTTCATTATGAAAGTTGTGGCTAAAAAAGCCGTGATATAAAATGAATGCCAATCTCTTGTGTAAAACTTCCTGGTCATAATAAGTAGTATAATTTAAGTTTTGCTGCCATAAAAATATTGCACTGTTTGAGGTTGGTGCCCCCCCCCCCCCCATCTTAACCACCCTCTATACCTTTATATAAATGTATTGAGATCATACATTTGTTAGTTTTTTTTTTAAATATTAAATATTAATTAGTAATTAAATATTATTATTAATTAGTAATTCAAGTTCATTTTAGTGATTTAAATTTTTGGGGGGATTAAGTTGTGCACCAACCTCAAACAGTGCAATATTTTTATGGCAGCAAAACTTAAATTATACTACTTATTATGACCAGGAAGTTTTACACAAGAGATTGGCATTCATTTTATATCACGGCTTTTTTAGCCACAACTTTCATAATGAACTTGCTTTTTGATAAAATAGGTTTTTTTTTAGATTGGCGTTTGTTTACTTTTACGAAGTTTTTTGGGGGGATATCAGTAGTTTTTTTTTAAATAACAAATGATACAGACACAATACGACTACAAAATTGACGACATGATTTCAATGTTTATAGAGAGTTATATAACTTCTGAGGAACCAAAGAAATATTATTTCTTACTCTTCATAGAAAAAGCAAAGTGTTTTAAAAGTTTGAGCTAATATGAACTGAATCTGACAACCAAATATGACTGTTTACATTTATAGATCAAGATCAAGCAGTCCATTATCGCTGTTGATATATATTTTTTAAATAAACGCCAAAACTTTTTAATGAAGCGTTCCGTTTATTGATTAGAATTCCAAAGTTTTTTTCAGTCTGCTGATTCATACATTAGAAAAATCATTTATTTTAGAAACTGTAAGACCGGCTTGTTCGTTGTATTTTTGAACTCTGACGCTCTTTGATGAAAATATAGCGGACCTCGGTTGGCGCAGTCTCGGGAGGTAATACAGCCGCTAAGATGGCTAGTTAATCGCGCAACCGTACCGCCAAAGATAATATCGATTTTAATTAATTAAAAATAGAAATTTTTTTTTGAAACTTCAAACCTACGAAAGAGCCTGAATTGGGGCATTCTCAATCGTTTAGTAGAAACAGCTTAAGGGAAGACATCTCCCCTGTCACATTCTGTAACTGAAAAATATGAACAGTTTTAATAACTGAATCTTCATTATCGTAACGTTCCCGTTTGTTATTTTCAGGAACGGTTTTTAGATGACGTTTTATTCCAGATGCATTGTTTTCGACACATTTCGAGATTACATCGCAGCTGTTATTTTTAGTGTACCACATCCGTCTTTTATGCCTAGGTTTTTTTTTCACTTTTGTCGGCATATTTAATTTCAATTTACTTTTATTAAACTAAAAAAATATCCAGCCTATTCAAGAAAAAACAATAACCAAATACAATTCTTAGATTACGGTTATGTATTATAATACAAACATTTAGCAACAGCTCATGTTAAAAAAATGTAACTTTAATAATTAAATATTACTTTGGCATAATAAAATATTCCTCAATAAATTTTAGAAACAAATATCATTTCTTTTCATAAAAAAATAAGCAAAGATTACTTTGACATAATTAATTATTCCTCAATAATTTTTAGGGATAAAATATATTTCTTACTTTTTATGTAGAAAAAACCAACAAAACTATTTTTTAATGGTATTGGTAACTGAATATGGCAACCAAATTGGCAAATATGACTGTTTGTTTACAATTCTGGATTGATTCATCCACTCGAGTTATTCATTAGTTTTTTTTTTTAATAAAAACGCCAAAAAGTTGAAATGAAGAGTTTCCGTTTATTAATTAGATTTTTTTTAAATCTGTCGATTCAGATATGTATTAGATTAATCAATTATTTTAGAAGCTGTAATAATAACTTAATAGTTAACAGCGCTGCTAATGCGGCTCTTCGATGAAAATACAGTAAACCTTGGCTCGTTTTCGGAGGTACCTGGCCGCTAGGATGGCTTGTTTATCGCACATTCATACCGCCAAAGGTAAAATAGATTTTAATTAATTAAAAACAGAACGAGTTCTTTTTGAAACTTCAAACCTATGAAAGGGGTTTAATTGGAGCATTCTGAATCTTTTAGTAAAAACCGCTTCCAGATTAATGGTCTAGTAATGGCTGTAGGTCACTTCAAAAATTAGGTCAAAATTTGACTAAAACTGCTCGGAAGATTTCATTTTCGAAAATTTCCATATTTTTTTTCTCCGCTGTTTTTGACTCTAGAATAACCAAAATTTTTTTATTGAAAGTAATCTACGAAACCTCTTTACTGTATTTTTTTTATTGTTCTACGAAGTTTAGTTTGCCTGGCAGAAAATAAAATCAATTTCGCTGTTAACATAGCGAAATGTTTTCTGTATATATACATAACTGCCGTTTAGCCCTTGGCGTCATTTTGAGATTGGCGGGCGGAACGACCGTTCCGTCTGATGAAAGATAATGATAGTATTGTGATGGAGTCGATGGCCCGAAATGATGATTTTGTGTTTTCTACACATTTTGGAGGGAGTTTATTTCAAAAGAGTGGTCGTTGAACATTTCGTCTCTGTGTCTGTCTGAAACCACTCAACAGCTCGAAATAAAAGAGCCGCAGACTTCAAGTTTAGTACAAAAGTTCTTAGTACACTCTTAAAACGAACGAGCGATTTTAACTCAGTCTGCGTTAATTTTCACTCTTCCAGTCTAGAAAATGAACTTCTCCTAGAGGAGTGGATCCTTTGTGCGTTAAACCTACGACAGGATAACTCCAAACGATTGATTTTAACTCTGAGTTAATATTCACTCCTTTCCAGTGTCGAAAATGCACTTCTAATACTGGAGTGGATTTCACTCTTTTGTTTAAAGAGTGTACCTGAATAACATATTAGGGTATTCGAGAAAATCACGTATACGCAAAGGGTAGCTACTTAGAAATTTTTGGTTTGAAAGGCATTGTTAAAAAACAAAAAGATCTTTCCCCCCTCTCTAATGGGGCTGCAACGTTAGCGGGCAAGCCTTTGCAGACTCGGCAAATCCCCCAGAACTGAGAGCCATTTTTTGTGACGCCATCTAGGCGACTCTCGCTACCAATTTTGACTCGCAGATTACAATGAATCTGAGCTCTCTGTGGATGTTAAAGTATACCGAGATTTAATTTTGCCGAGAGAACCCTAACCAAAAGAAATACAGAATTCAAATTTGTGACACAAGTTCTTATTACCTGTCGGAAGTCAAAATATGGTTTTTGAGAAATTGCCCGTGCTCAAATGGTAGCTTTCATAGAACTTGTTAGGTTTTAAGATTAATGAAATTACTTTATAGGGTACGTAATAACTTTTACATGTATTGGCTTATTGAATGGTAACTGTGCGAAAATCGCGTAATATTATACAACCCCTAGTTTAAAAATATATGAATATGCCTAATAACAGAATTTGCACAAACATAAGTTTTACATCTGGTAAAAATGTCTGTTACAATTTTAACAAACCAATACAGTAATTTAGCATATTTTGTTTTCTTTCATGAAAATACTAGCTGAATGTTTGGTTTGGACGACTTGAAAAACTAAATTTAAATCTTATCCTTCGGAAGGAGACAAGCTCCGTAGGTGATGAGTAAAATGTTCCAGATTTTGTTTGAGGAAAAAAAAAGTGTTTCAAAAGTGAAGCCAATATTTTAAATATAGTTCAAAGATCTTGAGCTGTCCTGTTAGCAAGAAAAATCAGCATAGTACTAATTTATCATGTGTCACATTATCAGTAATTAAGTAAGCTTGTCAAATGTTAGTTTGCTTCTTTTAGCTACCACATTACGTTTGTAAAATAAAATAAAACGGGGAAGGTATTACAACCGCTCAGTCCGTCCGTCACTCACTTTGTCAGAAAGAACCACAAGTCTCACCAAATAAGTGAAACACGTCATATTAAAATAAATATCAGGCAAGACTATAACCCAAATTTCATTAAAAAAATTAATTAGAAGTATATTTTAAATTTAAATAACTAAAAATTTAATCTAAATTAAAATAACATGAAAATTCTATGTTTATTCAATATTTCCACAGTTGCCAATACGTCAAACGCACGAGAAACTTTATTTAAAATAAAACTCTTGATAGAATATTTATTTATGTGATAGAAATCAGTGGATTATGAATGAAGATGTTTATTGAGAAAAATGACAGAGAACGTTCTTTTTTTCACATAAAATGTTGTGTGGAAGTGATTTAAGTGACAGATTCTTTTACAACCAATTTTTTTTTTTAAATCTAACAGAGAATTTATTATTCAATAACTTGCCCCGGCTGAGTCGTCGGATTTTCTGGATGGGAAAATTCTGGGCACTCATGTCATATGATTATGTGTCATGTAAAAGATCCCTGGAGGGCCCATTTGGCCTGGGTTCTCTCGGCAAAATTAAATCTCGGCATACTTTAACATCCACAGAGAGCTCAGATTCATTGTAATCTGTGCGTCAAAATTGGTAGCGAGAGTCGCTAGATGGTGCCACAAAAAAAATGGCTCTCATTTCTGGTGAAAGTGCCGAGTCTGCAAAGGCTTGACCGCCAATGTTGCAGCCCCATTTGAGAAAGAAAGAAAAAAAGAATAATTCAATAACTAACAGTTTAAAAAAAATAACACTTACCTGGAATGCTGCTTCACAATACACTTCGGCCACACTTGGCTTGTTATAAATTTTCAACTCCTGCAGTCCTCCCTGCAGAACAAACAATAATAATAAGTTCCTCGCAAACAAACAACACGGAATGTTGAACACGAGGCTCATTGCCAGCAATTAGAATGAAGAACCACGTGAGAGAGACAGGCGATGAAGTTTAGAACTATTGTCACTCAGCAGACGACAACCCTTCCGCGTTCATTTGATTTCCTGCTATCATCCTTCATTATATGGAATATTTTAATATCTCAAGTTGTTGTAAATGTTTTCTTTTACAACCGTTTGCATATTCTAGTAATTGTGATTACACAACGATACTAATAATACTGTTGGATGGATCTAATGATGTAGCTAGCCGTTCAATAAATAGGATGTGATATTTTTCTTCATGGTCACAAATTCACATGAAAGACTTGAAGAAACTTTAACAAATTATGTTTTAATATTTAATATGGAATTCGAAACACTTTTGCACAACCAACGTATGGTAAGTGTGTTTTTATTTATTTGTGAATGAAAAGTAGTCGGTTTGGTCAATGTACCCAACGTGCTTGTTAGTTGTTCCGGTGACACAAAAGGTGATTCAAAATGATTGATGCTTAGAAATCCTTTAAGTTATTTGAGAGTTTTCACAAGTGGTCGTATTCCAAGAGAAGAATGAACGGTCTTTCAACGGAGGTTCCTGGCACTCAAAACAATGTGAAACTTTTTCGCTTGAAAACCCATCATCTCGCACAAGTGTTATATTCCATCGAGAAAAAAAAATATTTAATTAATTATTAAACTAATCACATTTGTCACTTCTTCAGAGTTCATAATTGAATTTTTTTTAATATAAGGATTTTTTTAAAAAAAAAGTTAAATTAGTAATAAGTTTTGGGATGGAAGATGAATAAACACGTGAGGATTGGCGATCCCTTCGAATGATGCAGAGGCGAAGGATGAATGCGAAACTGAAATTTAGGAGAAAGTGTTTCGGAAGTCCGCCGCAAGAGGGTTGCAGAGTTGAAAAGTTTCTCCGCCAAGAGTCGGGGTTACCAGCGCCAATGGAAGATTTACACTATTTACAGTGTGTTTTAACAGATTATATCCCTCAAAAAGAATGCTTAACTCCGTATTTTAAATAAAAAATAGAGTATCAGCTTATGATATTTAATCATTAAATTGAGATTACTGTTGCAAATATTAATTTTTTTGGTCTATGTAGTATTTTTGGAAAATAAACTAATTTGATTTTTTATTAGTTATAATATTGCAAATAATCATTTTATTTTAATCTTTCGAAAAATGTATTCCCACTTTTACTATGAGTTACATAAGTTTTGTGAAAGGAATCTTTTTTTATGCGTTGGAAAAAATTCTTTCAAAATGAATATAATTTTAATTTATTGGAAGCTTTTCCAAAACCACAGATAATTACTTAAATTATGAATTATTTTCGTAAATTCCGATTTTTTAAAATGCTGTTTGCATTAAAATACATATGAATGTTGAATATGAATTTAATCAATCACACTTGTTAAAGGAAATTTTCTTAAAACTAAAATATGAAGATAGAAATTTGTAAAGAAAATTGAGCTGAAAAAGTGTCGGAATCTATAATAAGTGATAGACGTACTTTAAGCTTTTCTTCACTATGTTCGAAGTGTTATATAAAAGGTTAGGATACTCTTTTATTACAAATTTGAAGTTTTTAATGCTAATTAGATTTTTTTAAAAATAATAATAATAATTTATTTTGGTATACAATGAAAAAGTTTTACAAAATAAAAGACACCTTGATGGGCAGCTAAGCTAAGGCCCTGTACAGAGGTATGGTATTTTCTAAAACAAAAACAAATATTGTGCAAGCGGAGAACAAACGAAAATAAAAATAAGTTATACAGTACATAAATACACAAAGAGGAAAATCTGGACAACAAGCCATCGAAAAGAAAAAAAATTACAAATTAAAACAGTGACGAAAGAAGTTTTCTGAATCGGTGATACGAATATTCATTACGAAGATTTTAAATTTTTTCTTAACGACTCTTAGACTGTTTGAATTCTGGATAGGAACCGGTAAAAAATTATTTGAACTTAATAGCTAAAAATTGGAAGTTTTTTCCAAAAATGTCTTTATAGGGTCTCGTAATTCTAATTATTGGGTCTACGTGATGAAATATTTGACAATTTAGTTAAACTATATAACTGGATGTTCATACACAACTATGCATAGTTTATTAAAAAAGATGTCTCAAACGGGAAAATATTTAAAGACTTATACAGGGAGTCAGAGGTATGAAGAGTATTATTGCTGGAATTATATAATAAAAATCTGGCAAATTTATTCTGGATATGCTTCTACAGTTGCTTTGTTGGTGTATAAAAATGTAAATTTATTCTAAAGCTAATATGTTATCATTTCTTGTAGTCCTCAAATCTAATTAGAAATTCCAGACCAACCAACAACAAGTATTTTTCAAAAGCAATTTAAAACCCATTCATAATCATAAATTCTCTTACTTAACTTTCGAATTTCACAAAAGGGTCAATGATGGATGGACTATGACAAGTTCGCTGATATTGTAACAAAGGAATAAGTAGCATTTTAAAACCGGATATTCAAAGTTCAAAAAATTAAAACAGCATTGAATTTTAAAATATATATAATTTAATAAGGTACACCCGTGATTTTAAAGTCAAAAATGTACGAACTTTACTTTCTATAACTTAAAAGGTCAATAACCTTATATTATTTTTAAAAATACCTTATTGTTCGTATTTTTCTATGGTGATTTAATTCTAAATTTGAAATTTTAAAGCAAAGCCATATACAATCTAAACGTATGTAATCAAAATATTAAAATATTATTTTAAATCTTTTTGTTTTGTTTTTTATAACAGCAATGTATAATAAAATTTTAAAATTTTAAACGAAAAATATGTTCTGATTATAAAATAGTTTAGCAAAATTGTTGTAGTTACTTTACAATAAATTTAAAAGTTTGACAATGTTTAAATTTTTTAATGGATAACAATTGCATTACGAAATGCATTAAGAAAATGAGATCTAGTATACTCAAAGATAATTTTTGTTTTACTTCAGATACAATTAATATACAAGTTTCAAGCATAATCAATTACTTATCGATATTATTGTAACTAATACACATGCTTTTTTTTATAAGCTGGCCTGGAAGTGTCCCTTTACCTCTAAATTAATGCTCAACGAAAATTAATTTATGTTTTAATTGTACTTTATATGAGTTTATATTATATCGGATACTTTCAAAACATCGGAAGAATGCTTTAAGACAGAATGTTGCTAAACGTTGCTTCGAAATATCTCGAAATCCGGTAACTTAAACACTTCAACTTCAACGCTCCCGATCACGATTGGCTCTTGACCTGGTTAATGATCATTTACCGCCCAATAGGAAAAAGATGGCAGCAGGGAAACATCTTCCTGATTAAGATTCGGTTCGAAATCAAGAGGTTAGAATAAGATAGCGATGCAGTCTGTACAAAAATCTGTGTAATTGAAGTCTGTAAAATTGAAATCTGTAAATTGAAGCAAATGATCGATTCCGTTATAAGCCCAAACAGAAACTTGGCTAAATATTTAGCTCAATGCTTTGCATACATTAAAGTTTCTAATTAACTATATAAATGCTTTGAATGAAAGGAAACTATAGAACCTTGTATTTATTCTGATCTTGTTCTACAATATACAACTGCACAAATTACTTTCTTTTGACTTAGAATTGGAAAAGTTTCAAATAGAAATTAAGACCTATGATTCGATTCGACTTCAATTTTTTCCTCGCCAAGTATCTCCATCTTCCGCTAGCCTCCACTGCAGCAGAAGGAACATCTTTCAAATTAGTATTTGGTCCGAACCCGGTTCCGAAATCAATTTGTCAAGTTCATCCATCATGGTGGGTCGAGTTCGAACTCCGCACGATTGCAAAGGTCCTGTGTACAGAACTGCAGATGGAGCGTGCTAACAATTGCATAAGGTGTCTGGAGAGGTCGAAACATCAATGGAACTAATAAGAAGATCGTGGGTCAGATCTTCCACTTTTGCCATAGACAGTCAATTATACAGTAAGAGGATTACATGGATATTGGGCGTTAAAAGTGGTAGAATTATCAGATAACCCTGGGAAGATATGGTATTATCAATCATAGTTTTATGAAGATACTTTAGAACACAACTTGCCATGTTTGTTGTTGTGTATACTGAATGGGCGAACAAAGGCTAAATAAAGACAATATATTAAGTTTCAAAATTCATTTAAAAGCATAAGCTTCTTGCTTAAGATAACCCTTTCCGACCGGGCTCGCACGATCGTGCGGGTAGTAAAGAGAATGTTCAAGCTCTTCAAAAATATCGATACCGAAGCAGCTGACTTGTACCATTCGTTATTTGTTTAAAAAATGACTTGGTTTTTAAGGAGTTGCTAGCATTGATGCTGTTTAACAAATTTTTTTCGATGAAACAACAAATTTAGTCTCATAATTTTAAATCAGCACCACCTGACCGCCGGTCGAAAAGGGATAAGGGTTTCTAGAGGCTTGATTTCACGGCCCTTGTCCGTACAGACAGTCAAAGATTTTCCGAAGACTGATTGGTTCGGTTTTGAGTTAATCTTTTAAATAACGTTCAATGGTCGTAAAAAGATGTTCAGTTATGAAAAAATCATTATATTTATGAATAGATACTGTATTATTATGCATAGTTTCTGTAAAATGTGCTGAAATGTTACATTTTTTTTGCAGTGTTATTTGAGTGTAACGGCAGTGAACTGCCGCTGTCTAAGCGATAACTTTTCATTTCCAGTTTTAAAGTTCAAGCACGCCAGGTTTGAAGAAAATTATTTTAATCCAAGTAGTTTCGTCTCATCTCAGCGCGTAAATGCGGTCTTGTTAAAGTCCACTGGATACACCAACTGTTAATATATCTTATTTAATAACAGGCATTTAGGGCTTTATGATGCACGGCCACAACCTGCCCAAAGTGTTCCCATCATTTAACCGATACGATAATGATGGCCCAATCTACCGCGGCCGGGCCCTATTGACACAAAGTAAGGTTTTAATTTCCTCGATCGGGATATTTAATTCGTCAACGAAATGTCAGCGACATTATTAGATCCGAAAAATTAATGGTCCATCATTGCACTATTAAGGAGAGATGCGTTATTATCGCAATTGAAAAGCGCTGTCGCAATTTACGGGAGCTTTGCGACGGTTTGTTGCGGGGTTTTGACGAAATTGTAAGTGCTGGTTGTAAAGATTTAATGATTTAACAAAAGAACGTTGTTTCACTATTTTTAATTATCAATATTCTGTTAAATCATGGTATTTGTGAAAAAAAAAGCTTACTCTCAATTATTTAACACTTTTTTTTTGTTGCTCCATGCAATACTTCGCTAAAACAAAACTAGTGTTATCAAAATAGGGTGAAGAGTTGCTGATTTTTTTTTTAAATTTAGGTAAAGAAATATGTCACTACTTTTGACAAAATTCGTATCATCAAATAAGTAAACAACGTTATTTCCTAAATTTGATAAAAGAATCACTTAGAGTTTTTCAATAGTTAATTTAAAAAATTATAAACGTCCTTTCTTTGTGACTGTTGATATTCTTTCTGTGTCTGTCCCACTTGACGAAAGCTTATAAGCGGTTCTCTGAACAAGCACACAAGCTGGAATATATATGTACCATACCATACCATACCATATAATGCAATTTCAGAACTATATTACAGACAGAGTTTAAAAGGGAGTGAATTTTTTATAGTTTTATTGTTGAAAGGAATCCATACATTCATAGTATCTTACAACTTTATAAGATAAGAGAAATTAATAAAAATGAATACATTTTTTAAAAAGATCTTATTACCGCTAAGTGACGCAAAGTAAAAAAATTGTAACAATGAACAAAAACTATAAATTCAAGTTTAAATATCAGTCAGCAAGTATAAATAGGTCAGCATATCCCAGCACAACTTCATAACATCCCATCCTGGGTTACTATAATAGTTTTTGTCAAACTAGTGTGAAAAACTAAAATTACATAAATTGCTCATTTTGTAGACAAAAAAATAAGTTGTAGGTTTGTCAAACCAACGCGAAAAAAATATGACGTTATTTAGGCTTCGAGGCGTTTTCGAAGTGTTTCTTCTGTTAATTGGCCTAATTGCATAACGTCAATTAATACTGTAAAATTGGTTTAATATCAAG
The DNA here is from genome assembly GCA_023701765.1 of Hylyphantes graminicola. Lineage (NCBI taxonomy): Eukaryota > Metazoa > Arthropoda > Arachnida > Araneae > Linyphiidae > Hylyphantes > Hylyphantes graminicola. The sequence continues at coordinate 30,827,978 of CM043113.1, forward strand.
TTGTAAGGTATATACATAAGTATTCAAAGTCGTTAATTTTGTTAATGATAAGCCGCTTTTCTAAAAGACAAGCCACATTTTGTAATTAATATAATATATTTCCTGCCATCATGAAAGAACTATTTTGCTCCTCTGACAACTTTCCGTTATAAATATTTTAGGAGGTTAGACGTCATGGAATTGGTCTTACTTTGAATCAGGGATATTTAAAAAGTAATGAGTAAAAAAAAAGTATGAGTTTTAAAATTATCTTTACAATATTTAATAATAATTAATAAAAAAATTCTAATGAAAAAAGAACATTTCTTTCCAAACAATAGGTATATTAAAAGCAGTGCTAGGTATACGGCGCTAATCTTACACAACAGTCTCCAATACCGAAAGAGAAACAGTGATATAAGTCATTAACAATATTAGTAAATAACATAATCAATTTTTGAAAAAATCATTTCTTCGAAAAACAATCGAAGCTTTAACTATTAATAATATGTACCCTGATAAAATTAATTCTAAAATTTTTCTAGATTGGGATGGCTTTAGTGCTTAATAGAACAATAAACAAATTTTCTGCATTAAAAATGGTATTTTGAGTTAAATAATTTTATTTATCGTATTACCCGCCAATTTTTAAGAAAAATGTTCTATGATGCATAATTCACTAATCCTTATGTTCATTAATTTTATTTCTTTGTGCTGAAAGTTATTTCTGATATTCTTTGTCATTTTGATGCTATTTTTTAATGTTAGCAAATTTTCCAAAGTTATAGAAAAAAAATTACATAAAATTTTATATGTCTAGTATCGTACAACATCTCCCATTTCTTAAATATACCATACGAGTACCACACATTCAATAGTCCTTTATTTAATTTCTTTTCGAAGAAGTCGAAATTTTTTAAGCCCACTACACACTTTTTCCCATGTATCAACTCTCCCTCCCAGTATATAAAAAAGTGAAGGGGATGCATAAAATGATGCTGCCCCCTCCCCCCAATCGAACGTTTCTAGCCCCCTTAATTTCCCCACCCCCTCTTCGAATACGTGGCCTTTTGGCCCCACCGAGATTTCAGCTGACGGTTTTCCTTCTACTCTACTGTCCCGTCACGCGTCAGCCTCGTCAGGCAGCGACAAATTGGCTTGAAACAAATTGGGGGCTTTGTCGCCACATTTGGCGATGGATGGTGCTCCTGGGAAATAATATCGGGCTATGTTTCAGATGTTTGATTGAATTGGGACGTGGTTGTGCTGTTTGAAGTAATAGCTGGGCGGGAGAAGCTCTCCGTATTCCATATTTTTCTGAGTGAAGACAAAATGCTTCATCGCATCTCAACTGTGGTCTTGGAGGGTTTATCCTACCATTGGGTGTCACTGCTGTGAGGTGATTGATAATTAAACACAATATTATTGGGATATTAATTCCCACGTTAATTTAGACTCATTAAATTATTTTCATAATAATGGTAAGACCTAATCAATAATAATAATGTAACATAACATTACTCTTGCTAGTAATCGAATCCAACGACTTGGTGGCGGCGAACTCCTGACTTATCGGCATTATACAATAACCAACCTCTCCCCATCCTGCTTACAAGAATCCGCCAGCTTCCATACCAGCGTCCTTCCTAAATCCTTTACATTTAATGAGTTCCGATAATTAAGCTCAAGAGTGGGTATAAAATAGTTTCGGTCGTTAGAGCTTATTAGGTGGTCCCCCACAATACATTTCAAATCCAAAAGTGATTAAGCTAGGCATTTATAAATTAAAAAGTTTAAAAATATCAAACAAAAAAGTAAGTGATATCAAAATAGATCCTCTACAATTTCAAAAGGGTCAAAGAGTATTATTCTTTTGACTTTCATAACCATCGGATACAATTAGAAAGAACCCCCAGATTAATCAAGTGGTATTGCCAAGTATGACCTTGTAAACCCTCACCAAAAATTTGAATATTTTGAAATTTTCACTTATATCACAGTTAAGTGGTCAGAAAAACAAGGAAAATGTTTGTTTTGAGCCCTTATCAGGAAAAGGTGAGCACGAAATCAAACGAATCTACAAAATTAAATTTGAATTTAATTTAAGAATTTAGAAAATAATAATTTAATGACCCCTTGCAATTACCCTCAATCTGCCTTAAATCGCTTAAATGCATCTAGAATTTCTAGCATTAAACATAATTGCCGCACTTAAAGTAAGTTCGGACAGAAAAATATGATCTTATCATCATTGAAACCCATACAGGTACACGAAAAGATTTGCAAAACACACATACAAACAGAAATCAGCTATTTAAAACTCCCATTTACAATAATAATTTTTAGTTTATTTTGTATTGAGAGGTAACACACAGATTCTCCTGTGATTCTACTTCATAATGGTATAACTAAGCATGGTGGTCATAGGACTAATGATCGTCATTGAGCGAGCTTTTAGCCTAGAGAAATTAGGGGTTGTCTTTCCATCAACTGCTGGAACAGTGGAACACTGGTTTTGTGAAGCTAGGTTCAATTTCGTCCGCGATCGTAATTGCAGTTGGGTTCGCAATTGATAACTGCATGCTTTTGCCGTTTTTTGTTGGAAGTTAATGGAAAAAAATTAGATAGTGATATTAATTACATGCACGTATTACGATTAAAAAACAATTACAGGAAAAAAGACGTGCAATTTTGGTTAGCAAGTAATGAAATGGATTGTTACTGTCAGCATAACTGTTGTATATTAGTAGTATATCAATATCATAGTATAATGTGCAGGTCTAACAGTCCCCGTACTCTTTGATACATTGTTGTGCGTATTATATTCAGAATGTTAGTGAATTTTATTACCAGTTATTATATTTACTATTTAACTATTATATGGTTGTTTTGTGATTCTCATGCTTAAGTTTAACAAAGGGAAAAAATCCCAACCTATTTTCTTTTTCATTATGAAAAAGGTTAATTTGCCAAAAAATATATATAATATAGTTTCTCAAGATTTATTTTAAATACAAATGAGAAAAAATTATTCTTATGATAGGTTTTTACTAATATACGAGGTAGAGTGCAATTGAACTCTAACCAAATATATTTACTGCATTATATTTTTTCAAAATTAATATGTGACGCATTAAGAAATTATACTTTTAAAAGCTTCGTTAATTAACGGAAAACTTTATTTTTAAAACACAAAACCCATCATCTCAATACCTACCTATCTTTCCAGCATACACCAAGATACTTATACATCTACCCTCATAAAAACTGGACACTTCAGGAATATAAATAGCACTCCACCTTCTGAAAAACTTAAAAGATTCCGAATTTTCCAGTGTTCTTCAACGACCCGTTATCTCATTTTCTAAATAAAGCTGGCGAATCTAAGCAAGAGCGAGGGCCTTAAGGCCTCGATCCGAAAGACCATATCCTGGCTATCTATCGCGCATTACAGCATAAAATCAAAAACTAAATCCCCAAGTAAAATAAAATTGAGAAGGGAGTGAATATTTAGTTGAAAATTAGATAAATGTGGCGAGGGTCTTTTTCGTTTCTTCAAGGGGACATTGATAAGTGAGTGCAATTTTCAAGGGATCAAAGGCTTAGGATGGGGAGAGCTTTGCAAACTGTCATTCTGATGAATGGAGAATGGAGTGTGGGGGTTGCTGGATTCTCTTGAATTTGTCCATGGTGGTTTGATTTTTAGCTTAAGTCTAAGAAAATTCGCCAATATCTTAGGATTTAATGTTGTTTCAAATGAGAAAATAATTGAATCAATATAAAAAATAAGTTTTTGGTATAGTGGAGATGTTATTACTGTCCGCACCTAAAACGTTTAACAAACTGATCTTAGTAGAGATTGAAGTTTTTAAAAAATACACACAAAAGCGTGGGTGTGTTGGGGAAGAACCATCTTTTAGTATACGCGACGATAAAACAGTAAGTTTACAAATATTTCGTTTGATTTATTCTTCAATAAAAGGACGAAAATTTATTCAACGTTGAAAAAGTCACTTAAACAACTTTAACGACAATAGGACAACACAACATGAACAAAGATTCTTGTGAGTGACATATGACGTTTTGCTTCACACCCATGCATTTCAGTGATTTCCAAGGCCAGGTAAAAAGCATGCCGTATAGGAAACTTTTCTCCGGTCTTTTCCTATATGTTACAGCATCGATAGTTGTACAAAAAACTCAGTGAACTTTTTTTTTCTTGCAAATTTAAAAGCACCTATGAAGTAATCTTTTATTTACTATATATCTATAATTCTATAAAAGTTACTTAAATTCCAATTAGAATGTAGCTTTTTAAGTGAAATAAAAACTCATTGTGTAATTAATTGGACTTCAATATTATCTAGCGCTACCTAACCGACTATAAACTTCGAAAAAGGTCGTACATTTTGGTCATGCTATTTATAAAAACATCATTTTTATTTTTACATAAACTTTATCTTCCTATGTCAGTAGAGATACTAATGAATCCAAAAAAGCTTCACATCAAATTAAAAATCTTCAGAAATGAATTAGTTAGCTTTGCATGGTGCTTTAAAGTTGTTGTTACATTTAAAACCACTGCAATTTTTTTTTTAAATTTAAATTTAAAGAACGTCGCCAAATCGGATGAATATGAATAAAATGCAACCCTACTACTTTACGCATCTACCCACAGCACAAAAACAATAGCGAAACTTAAATATCAAATCAGGAGTTCTTAAGAGGGGTGGCACATGAACCGGAGTTAATTGACATTAAATGGAATTGGAGGATTAGCGGAGCCCTGAAACGAATGCAAATTGCTGCAGTAATACTTTGACATAAATATGCTTGCCCTTCATAAAATTTAGGAAAAGAATCGGTTTTGTGATTTTGGGAGTAAAAATTCCTTGGGTGAATTATAAAGAAGACAGTGATAAAATTAACATTGTTTTATCTAGTTGGCATAGAGTGAGTTTGGTTATTTAAACAGTATTAACATTAATCTTTCCCAACAATACATAGTATGAAACACTTAAATGGTGGCGTAAATCACAAACAAATATTTTTTTATATATATACTCAGTCAAATTATAAATATATATGAAACATATTAAAATAATAGTATGGAATTTAACTTATTTGAACGAATGCGGTATTTATACTATAACCAGTATTCCCATTTAATTCTTAATTGAAAACATGATTAGGAAAAAATAAATCATAAAAAAAATACTAATAAATCATAAAAAACTAATAAATCATAAAACTTGTCTTCGTAACATGTAATTACAGATGATAGTCTTTTCGTGACTATTTTATCGTCATTTATCACGAAATTAAATAATAATCACCTATTATCGCAATTAAAGGGTTAAGATCACATATAAACAGCAAAACATTAGTTGATTAAAACTATTTCCGTGATATAAATCAAGTTTAAGTGCTCACTTACCACATAATGCCCAGTGAGCAAGGGTCCAGCTTGTCCAATGTACAGGGTAGATGCAGTATCGAAAACTAATTTTTTAGGTATTCTTCTTACTTCTGACATTGAATATTCTTCACAGTTGTAGTGGAGCGAAATGTTATTATTGGCTACTGATACTGCTATCCTAAAATAAAGATTTTTCTAATGAATAGCAAATAGTTTTAATAAATTTACAAAAAATGATAATGCTCTATAAAACGTTTGTTTAATGCCATTGCTGCGGTTACAGACAAGTGAATATGGAAATCTAATCTTCATTGCATATAAATATTTCAATAAATTGAGGATATTTTTATTTATTTTGGAAAAACACACACTACAGATAAAAATCCATTTACAGTGGTGTATAAGAAAAAGAAAAAACACAAATATCAAACACAAAAATAAAACCGCAAATACACTTAAAAAAATGTATACTAAAAAGACATATAATCATTTAAAAATTCGAATGCATGTAGCTTTAAAAACCTTAAAAGATATATTAAAAATATAAAGATCATTGGAGAACTTATTGTATAATTTATAAAATTTATATAAATAAAAATGTTCAATGATATTTGATTTTGTAAAAACACATTGACAAATAAACAACGATTTCTTAAAAATCTACAAGGAACAGAAAAATGAACAGAATTAAAAATATCAACACAATCTATTCATTATGCAAAACTTTATAAAAAAACAAAACACATAAAAGATCACGCCGAGATTTTTTTTCCGAAATCTTTTTTTTCCCGCGAAATACAATAAAAAAAAACAATCTTATGTATCATCAATACTATGTTTCTAAAAGACATTATAAACATAAGAAGTATACCTAAGTTCAATTATATTTCGTTAAGATTTTCCACTAGAACCATTTACTCCTGTCCCTGTAATGGAGTCCCGTAAAAATTTTTGTTCTGATTAGGTTTATCAACAGAATCGAGTCAAGCACATATAGGAGAGTAAAAAAAACTTGGGTAGACATCACCATATGGTGAAAAATTTTTTTTAGACGCCATTTTCCAAAATGGCGGACTCCGATTTCGTTTTGCATGTATTTCTGCATCTGTGACCGTTATATTCATCATTTAGGTGGCTAATTATATGTTTTTATAGGCAAGGAATCGACTAAGATTGTTTTTAAAGTTACGTGACTAATATTTATCGAACAAAATAAGTTATTTGCTATTTTAAACAAAATATCGGAAAAAAAGTAGTAAACAAAAAATGCTTTATTTGGAAAGTAATATTCACACTTCACGGCACTGATTTAGATGCAAGATATTACGTGCCCGTCTTATAAGTCCATCAATACCCTGATGAGTAGGCAGATTTTCAGGATGGGAAAGTCATTGACACACATGTCATATGATTACGTGGCATGCATAATATACCTTGAGTACATATTTAGCATAGAGGTTCTCTGGGCAAAAACATATCTCGGCATGCTTTAACATCCATAAAATTATTGTTATCTGAGAGCAAAAATAATAGCGAGAGCCACCTCTGTAAGGTGTTACAGAAAAATGGCTCTAAGTTCATGGGAGTCTGCATCGGGCTTGTTAAGGTACAAATGAAGCTTTAGCACACCATTTGCATCGCTGCTCCATCTATATTTTGTTATCAGTAGTCTTCTATAAGGAAAATAGTTCGGCTATATTTTAATACTTTCGCAATGAAGTATTTTTGCTTCCTCGTAATATTTGATAGGAAAAGCATTATCGAATCCTTAGTTGTTCGGGCGTTTCAGTAATGAAAAGTTTAAGCATATATTCCGTGAATCAAAGTTACTGGTAGTTACTGGTAGTGCAGATAATTTCGTTCCAATTGTACACATGACATCACAACCTCTAAGTATGTGTTCCTAGTTAAAATTATTTCAACTTGCAATGCAACACCGAGTTGTTCCCCAAGTGTGGCAACAAGACACAAAAACCAAGCATTTCATCACCGACTCATTTCATCTCATTTTTAATCAAAATTCTTAAGTACATTACTGAATAGTTTAAATGAACATCGGACGATGAGAACAACAACATTGGTGACCATTGATATCTCAGTGATCAGTGTCAGTTTACACGGTATTTATTCCAAACTCAAAAGTATGGCAGAGATTATTATAGTTCTGCTACCTGTGTTTCTTCAACAAATGGCTTAAAGATCCGAGCTTCTTAACCTTTCTTTAGTTTTAAGCTGTCAAACTTGTGACATAATTTAAACTATGTAAGTAATACCCGTGACGTCATGCACGGTACAGCATCTGATCAAGTTTCTCCTCTAGTTCAGTAAAAAGTATATGCTATAGAAGTTTACTTGAGCAGTCACTATAGTGTCGAAGAACATGCTTGTAGTAAAAATAGATCATATAGAAAAATGTTCTTCATAGTTTAACCTCTTGCTTTGCTGAACAGCAGTACTATTTTTTGAAAAGGCAGTGTTGCCTTAACTATTTTTCTTTTCAGTTTGGGAATCTTATGTTTCTGATGTTTTGTTTACTCAACAGTAAATTCTAATTTTTTCATATCCGTCGTTTCCATACACTTTGGCATTCATCATACGGAGAGCATCTTATCTACAAATACATATTTGTACTGATAAAATTAGGAAAATTAGTTTGGATGTATGTTTCATGTGAATTATTACCCCTTAGTGTTTATAAATATGTGCAGAAAATTAATTCTTTGCTCTGAATTTACTAAAAAACTTAACTTCTAAAAATGTGAAAGTCCTTGCCCAAAACTTAATTTAGAATTGAGAATTTTAAAGTGTAACGTAATGGTTTCCTTGTTAAATTTCTAAAATGCCCATCTTAATTATAGCATCTTCAAACTTATCCATCAGTAAGTCTGACTAGATCTAAGATCTTGGCATAGTGGAATCTATTCTTAACTTATTTAGCTGTTTATACATCAAATACATAGCATTCAATTAGTGGTTCCGTCCTACTGTTTCCTGGAAGAAACTTTCTAATATTGTACATAACTAAATTACCTATCATGTTAATATAAGCAGGGAATTCAGATGGCTTGCTTATTACATGGCAATGATATGGATACATATTGCTAGTCTGAAAATACCGGATAATCTTGTCATTTCAGCTACGAAAAAATATTCTGAAAAATTGTTAATACAAATATTGTTATACCCTTTATTAATGGCTTGGGAATATGAATGAAAGAAATCCCACATGCATGATAGAGGAAGTCGCAATTAATAAAAGTGAACATTTACCATATCTTTTAGGCAGTCTCGTTACAAAGTAGGTCTTCCTTAACTTTGAAATCTTTCGAAAACCATACTTTTTGGCTGGACCTGAATGACCATTATGAGCACGAAAAATGGTGAAAATCATTTATGAAGAAGGATAGTGTACTTTCGTGTGATGACAATATAAGAATCAAGTAAAACATTAATTTTGCCCGGAGAAACCAAGAAAAATAGGAACTCAATGTATCTTTTACTTGTGTGTCGTCACAAAATCATGCAAGAGGCTTTTCGACAATTTTCCCGCCCTGTAAATAAACCGACTCAGTTAGGGCATGAAAATCCACAAATCTTGTGCTTCTGAGGCGGGCACGCTATTCCTCCCAGCATCTGAGTCTTGAAGCGTGAATATTACTTTTCAAATAAAGTTTGACAAGTATTAGTCAGGTAACTTTAAAAACCCTCTTAGTCGATTCCTTGACTTCAAAAACCTATAATTAGTCACCTAAATGATAAGTATAATTGCCATAGAAGCAGTATACATACAAAACGAAATCGCCAGTTGCAGACTCCCATAAACTAAGAGCCATTTTTTTGTAACACCATACAGTAGTGGCTCTCGCTATTTATTTTTGCTCTCAGATTACAATAATTTTATGGATGTTAAAGCATGCCAACATATGTTTTTGCTCAGAGAACCTCTAGGCCAAATATGTACTCAAGGTCTTATGCGTGCCACATAATCATATGACATGTGTGCCAATGACTTTCCCATCCTGAAAATCTGCCTACCCATCAGGGTCTTGATGGACTTATAAGGCGGGCTCGTAATATTTTACATCCACAGTGCCGTGAAGTGTGAATATTACTTTCCAAATAAAGCATTTTTTGTTTACTACTTTGGTTCCGATATTTTGTTTAAAATAGCAAATAACTTATTTTGTTTGATAAATATTAGTCACGTAACTTTAAAAACAATCTTAGTCGATTCCTTGCCTATAAAAACATATAATTAGCCACCTAAATGATGAGTATAACGGTCACAGATGCAGAAATACATGCAAAACGAAATCGGCGTCCGCCATTTTGGAAAATGGCGTCTAAAAAATTTTTTTCACCCTATGGTGATGTCTACCCAAGTTTTTTTTACTCTCCTATATGTGCTTAACCCGATTCTGTTCACAAACCTAATCAGAACAAAAATTTTTACGGGACTCCATTACAGGGACTGTATTAATTGTGGTTAAGCTGTTTATATTTTTTTAAAAAATTTTGATTAGAAAAGATTACTATTTTTAGCCTTTAAATAACTTTTTTTTAATGTATGCATGGGGATACGTAATTCGCACTAATATGAGGGGTGATAAATGCATTCTAGTTTGTTCAAATTCATTTAACATGAGTAAAACTATTTTTTTCAAGAGAAACTTTAACAAGACACCATTTTTATTGATAACAAGAGTTAAGAGTTTTCATAGTTACGGAAAATGTAGCTTTTACAATAAGGCTTTTGAACAGTACACATAACTTAAAAAATCGCTAAACACATTGCTAATATTTTTCATTAATAATAAAAGAATGCAGCTTCTAAACAGTTTTGGAAATATTTCACAAATTAAACCACAAAAATTCAATAAATCCAACACTTTTAACACTAACATGAAACTTACTGCAAAGGAAACAACTTTACACGTTCTATCATTTCACGTTAAATTACGTTTATAAAAATTATATTTTTGTGGCGAGCAAAATCCTACACGTATATTCTTATATATAATCTAAGCATACTTTTCATACAAATATGTGCTAAAATGTAAGTTTAGCACAGTAATTAAAAAAATATTTTAATAGTTACCGAGAGACACGCCTTAAGCTAAAAATACACATTTTTTGTGCTATAAATGCAAAAAAAGTCTGCATTACTTATTTGTAGTTAACCGTTTATTTTAACACTGTTTTTAATGCAAAATGCTCTTAAAATTAACTACTAAAAGAACTTTTTAAAAAGTTTGAAAAAAAATTATAATTTTTTTAAGAACTCTAATATCGTATTGACCCTCATTCAACTTTATTTTTTATCGAAATAAATGACTGATACCTGTAATCAAAGGCTAGAAAATGATATTTGGATCTTCTTCTATCGGACCAGGTCAATTTCGGAACTAATTGTTAAATAATAAGTAATAACATGTTAACTGTTTGTTGCGAGGTTTAAAAAAATATCCCCAAATGGGGACGCCAGGTCGCAAGAGTAACGATGAACAGTATCTTTTCCTGTGTGTATCTTTACCTCGTCCACATGCCGATGAATTCGGGCACCGTGAATGAGACGAGCTGCTGCGAGGTGAGGTGCATGTCCACGTCCGTGTAGTACACCGTGATGTTCATCAGGGAGTCCCCAGCAGAAACCAGGCGCAACCCCAGCTGCACCACGGTTTCTGTTGGATTCACCACTAAAGGAAGCGGGAAAAGAATTTGTTTGAAATAGTGCAAAATAAAGATAGTAAAACGGAACAACAATTACTATTCTGAACTGAGATTTGATTTTATATACCTGATCTATACCTTGTCTAGCCAGAATGCGAGCTTCGAAATGATTTTCTTCCCCCATCCCTTCGCTTGGTTTTCTTCGAAACGGCGTGAGCTTGTTTTTCCCCCACCCTACTTGGGTTGGAACTGTACGGATTGTTAATCCCACAACAGAACCTCAAACGCGTTAGGTTTAGAATAGCGATGCTCCCTCCCCCCGTTTCCTAGAAAACCAAGGAAGGGATGGGGGAAGAAAGTCTTTTCGAGGTTCGCATAGTAAATAGACAATTTATGTCTAGGGAAGGGGGGTGAGAAAAAGACATATTACGAAGACAACCTAAATGTGAAATAAATTGTTATGAAGAAAAGCTAAAAGTTTAAGTGTATTTGAATTCATTAATGCATTTAAACTGCTTAAGCATAAGTATGATTTACTCTGGTCACATTTAATGTTGGAAGATTTAGTTTATTTGCCTTCATTATAATTGGTTTAAACTAATAATATGTAGAATTTGAGTTTGTTACTCATTTTAACTCAAAATACAATAAAAATGAATGTAATTTGATTCTGAAATTGTATTTTTGAAATATATTAGCAAATTTTTAAATACATCCTCTATATTAATTATAAAAATTTAATTCACACAAAAATCTTAAAATAATCGTTTGGTTGAATTAATTTAATTTATATTGTCACCTGTACCAATGGGTAACTTGAAATATTACTTTTACAACAAACCCAGAAGTTTTTTATATGACAGCATTAAAATTCATTTTTCTCTCAGATTCGGTTTCCTTCAAGGTAAGAAAAGGAAAATTCGAACATTGGTTGAATAAAACAAATAAACTCCAATTATCCGAATTTCTAATTCTGCGAACGTGGTTAGGTCACAATTACCCCGGATAACTGGAGTTTTCCTGAAATTTCTTCAGAGTAAAGTAATAAACACACTAATCTTAACATCATAGTAATAAGACCTGCGAACACATATCCGCCGCTGGATCGTGGCTGCAGCGTGGTTCCGATGGTGAAGTCCCTGTACAGAGTAGGCGGTAGGTGGAGGCGGTAGGGCGCCTTGACGTCAGCTTCCGACTGGAGGCGGAAGGCGGGAAAACCGTCCGGACCGATCACAAAGTCCACTCCAGGACTCAAGGGTATACGGATGGCCTGGAGGAGGTCCAATATACGAGGTTGGCCGGCTGGATGAAAATGAATAAATAGTTGGTTTATGTTATAATAAAAACGGAAGCCTACCTTCAAGTGGACAATCAATTCTCCAGATGAAGGTAAAGACATTTGTAAACACCGAACAAGAATTCATTCTATCAAATAGATTTTATTCTTATCAAATATTATTTTATAAAAGAACAATAATCCTATTTATTCTATAGATAGGATTCTTCTTTTTTTTTCTTTCTACCTTCTAATCCTCTCTTCTCCTCTCTTTCTTAATTTTAAGTTTGTTTCAGATCGTTTCTATGAACCGCTGCTGTGGGAGAATTCGTAGTGTTTTTTAAACGAATAAACAATAAGTAATTAAGATGCAAGTAAATTCTTTTACGAACTGTAACAAGCAAAATAAAAAAAACGCAAAAAGACTCTAAATTTAAAACGAAAAGTCGACGTTGTGAATCTTCATAGAGTTACTGTCCCCCTTTGTCCCATGCCCATCCTTCTACTACAAAATAAAGACATACAGCGGTGGGGGAAAAAACGTTCTTTTTTGAAACCTCGTTTCAGCTTTTATTTTGGTTCTGTGCCTCTCGAGAATCCAACGATATTTCACGTTCTTGACCTAACGGTACTCAAAGATCTGGAAATCCCTGAACACTCCTTAGGTTAACACGTCTTTGAAGGAAGGGTTGCCACTTGCATTCGCAGGGTAAAGAGTTTCAAACTCGATTAAAGGTAAACTTTGAAACTCTATTCTCGTCTTAAACCTTTATGCACACTTTTCATTTTAAGAGGAAGTAAACGAGATTAAAAATCATTTTCTAATTTTATACCTTTGACGTAATGCAGATATTTTTATACTTCAAGTTCCTTCAGAAAACTTTTAGTATTCGTAATCGAGGCTGTGGTATATTTTTATTTATAATTTTAAACTGAAGTTATAAAAAGAAGTATTTTTATACTTCAAGTTCCTTCAGAAAACTTTTAGTATTCGTAATCGAGGCTGTGGTATATTTTTATTTATAATTTTAAACTGAAGTTATAAAAAGAAGTTAATATTAAAACTTGTTTAATAAAAGAAATTGGTATTGTAGTTTATATTGAAGAAGTAAAATAATTAGTTTAAGCAAACTAACATCATCGCTATAGAGGATCTGGGAAAGCCCAGAGTTTGGACAAATCCATTTTTTTATTACGTCAAAAATTTAAATTTCGTTAGAGAGTCTAGTATTGAAATGCATGTCAAAACACATTTCTTATTCATCATTAATAAAACAATGTAATAGCTAACGATACAATTTTGAAGTTGCTAAACTATTTGGAGAGAAAGACATTATTGACATTATAAAAACTAGGAAAATTCAATGGCTTGGACATATGGAGAGAATGGACGATAGCAGAGGCACAAAGAAATTTTCAAGGGCCAATGTCAGGGAGAGAAAAGAAGAGGAGGACCGAGAAAAAGATGGATAGATGATGCGAAAAGAGATTTAAGGGACATGAAAATTGAGAATGTGAAAGCGAAGACCAAAGACAGGCGACTTTGGAGTCGTATTGTAAGAGAGGCCATGGTCCAGCATGGACTGTAGTGCCGGGGAGTTAGTTAGTTTAAATAACTACAACCTTCAAGATCATACCTCATTGTATTATAACACTATAGTTATATAAACAATTTTTTATACATTCTAACTTAACAGTTCAAAATTATCTCATAGTTTAAAAAAATAAGTTTTTTAATAAATTTTGAACACAATTATCAACAACATTCGATTAACTTTACCAACTTATAACGCTTATTAACTTTACTTTTTAACTACAAGTAAGGGGTCTCTCTGTATTCGAACAGGAGCTGGTCGCCAAATGTGGAGAACCTTACAGTTCTCTCAGATTCGATCAAGCAGTGGCTTGCGATGACCCCCTCGAGAGAAATAACCAGTGGCCCATGGGGCTTCCCCGCTCATCTCGGAGCAGTTCGCTTTATGGGGAAAATCCAATCCCTCTGATCGCAGAGTAGGACGACAAGAAGAGAACCCACCGGAATAAAATCATTTCCCTTCAACACTTCGTTAACTTACATCAACGCTTTTGCTGGAGATGTTAAGGAAGATATCATCCTATGATAATTTAACAAGTAAAAGAACGATATGTTCGTTAAAAAAATGTTTTTATGCATGGATTAGTTATAATGGTAGATGATTAAAAGAGAAAATCGTATTACCGATTGCCAAACCTCATAATACGTAAATATATTAAGTGCATAAAGTTCCTGAAAAGTACTGGGCTTCAATTCATTTTAGAAGTTGCAATCCTCATAATGAAAACTTCTTTGAAAAGTTGTGTTCACAATTTCTTTGAAGGACAAATAAATATTATAGTTACCTTCATCTAAGAGCTAATATAAATGATTAATTTACCTCACAGAGGTAGTCCATGTAGCAGTGTTGTGATACTTAACTGTATTAAATATACTGCGTTTAGCCGTATCGTGCTTTAAAATGAAATGAATAGTCCTTGGATTTTTACACAAAAAAAATGGGTGCGTAAAGTAAAATATTAAGATTGGCCAGCAACGGCCGATCTTAATATTTTACTTTACGCACCCATTTTTTTTTGTAAAAATCCAAGGACTAGGAATTCACTTACATGATTGTTTTAATACGGTATAAAGACATTCAAAGTTGTTTCTGTTGCATGTAAAAAAAACAGCAGCTGTTCTCCAAAAAGAAAGTACATTTCATGTATCTGGACATATTTCTTCTGTAATCTTGGAAGATAGGCGTATTGATCAGGGGGACAATTTCATCTAAACTGTGGAGACCTATTTATACACTTGTCTTTATTGGGGGAGGTTCCTTATATCTGGAATGGTCCCCAGGCGGGCATCGTAAAAGTAACATTTAGAAAAAAAATTTCGTCGAAAAGGAAAGGACTTTGTGATTGCTTCGTACTTTTTTGGAAAAGCTATTTTCAGCCTTCCTAACGGTTTCTTTCATAATTCTATGTTACGTTTTTTTTTACATACATTTGTTTAAAACGCACAACATAAAAAAACATTTTCAAAGCTTGCAGTATGCAAACTGTAAGCATTTGGATAGGTTTTCAAGCATCAATCAATAAAAAATATATAATCAATAAAATATAAATATTTTTTTTATTTACTGGTCATTAGTCAGAGATTTATTATGTTTCCCTTTTTTTTTTTTGAAGTTCTATCCATCAAGTTGTTGTGTGAAACTTGAAACTCTATAATTCTTTTCGGGTAGCAAAATTTTACCTGAAAATAAAAAGTTACTAACTGTCCTTGAATTGGATTTAATGACTTATGACTTTCTTGGTGGGGGGCAAGTTCGCCGAACACTGCGACCTTAGGTCTATCGAAGTGAATTTTGAAATCGTAAAAAAAAAAAAAAAATTCCACGCAAACAATTATAATATTTTGAATCGAAGTGTTGTTTTTGAGAGAGTGTTTCTTTCGTAGGGAAGGTTTAAAAAAAAATTTAATTACCAAGAGAAAGGGTTGTATAATTATGGAAAAAGGTGAAATATAGTATTTTATTTTTATATAATATGACCTTTGATCCTAATTTTTATAAAAGAATGATGAATAAGAATTATGATATTTTCGTGCTGCAAAGAAAAAATAAAGCCGATTTTCGCTTACTTGAAAATCAAAAAATACGCAAAATATTGTCATTGTTACTCTCATAGTACTATTTTAAAATTCTAAATTGAAATTATTTCAAACACATAACTTTTAATTTTATATTTAAAACATATAATTTAAGTTATTATATTTAATATCGTAATACGCCAAAATTGCTTTTCTTTTTTAAAAAATTTATTTAAAACTTTTTTAAAAAGGTGTTATTATTATAATTATTTTCAAGTCTTCCTTGCAAAATTCTTCACTTACCTCGAATATTTTTTGGATTCTTTGGACGTCCTTGTTTGTCGGGTTTGTTGCGCCATCTCTTTGTAGAAGCTGTTACTATTCCAAAAGTCAATGTTAAAAGTAGGCACTGGTGAAAGATCCTAAAAGAGATGAAGTGTATCAATATCATTCATTTTTCAAGAAGGGTGGTCAGTCCCGTAGGACTAAAGAGTTAGTTTTCAAATCACAATAATTGTAAAAATATTGCTTTGCATTTTTTTTGTAAAAATATACATCATATAGGAGTAGTATTAGGACGTTTATTCAACAAAAGCAAACGAACTTCTGGTAATTTAATTACTAATATTTTAAGATTTGAAAATAGTCGTTATTATTGACACATGGTGGCACTATTTTTTACTTTTAAGAATTAATAATTTAAATGGTTACTATAGTGTATTTTTTTTTAAAGGTGAACTATGTTCATAAATTTTTTTATTCGAATTCTTTTTAAGTTCCCAAAGAGTTACGGAGCATTTAAATTCTATACGTATAAAAACATGGTAAGTTAAGGTCTATCGAAAGTTTCTCTCTACAGTTATCTGTTGTTAGACCCCCAAATTGTGTGCTTGGTGTTGATTTTTTGAAACATGAATTTCATGAAGAATTAAATCGTTACATTGTTATTTAAATTATGCGCTCTTCTAATGTCGCGATAAAATATTCTTCAATGCACACTAAGACTAATTCAAAGAAATCATGAAAATTATCTTCAGAATTACTTTTCAACTTTTCATATATTAATGAATTTTATCATGAATATGATTGATGAATTTTATCATGAATATGATAGTTGTGTTGTTAAAAAAACTTTCGCGCGGTATGTTCAATGCGTTTTTAAAAAGTTCTTATTTAATCTTTTCTCTGTAAATCGTCTTATAATATTTCTCGAGTAAGTTTCGGACAATATATGTATAAATTTTACATACATTAGTTATAATGACGTTTAATTATGAAAACTATCGAAGTAACTCATTTTAATTAAACTTCTAAAGTAATATGCAGTCCTCACCTCTGGCATAATTTCATAACTACCGTCTTCTTTTAGAATCCTAATGGAACCTTCTCCCAATAATTTTATAAGTGTTCCTTACCCCTGATCCTTGGCTCTGATTAGGAAGCTCAGATTTAGAACAACAAATTTCAAAAGCAAGTCGAACAATAGAATTTGCAGTTTCAAATCGTCATCGCTGATTACACTGACGATACTTTTCCATTTGCAGAAAGGATTTAGGAGTTTTTGTTATTTTGATACAAAAAGAAATTAGGACATTCTGCAATATATGACGATTTCTAATATTCTTTTTCTAAAATAATCTTTACGTCTTTATTAATTTTAAATTGATGGCTTCTTTTAATGTTTTTTTAATCAAAAACATTTTGCGAAACATAGTTCGCTCAAATTCTACGCATAGCTACTGTTATAAGAAAAGGTGAACCCGATTTCATGCAGTTCATCGAAACGTTTTAACCGAAATTCCCACAATTCATGTCTGCACATTTTTTTTATATCAAGCACGCACGAATGCACAAAATGAATTTTCTTTCGCAAAAAAATGTTACAAAACATCAACGCCGACCAGACGGAAATTCCTTTCTCAGAAGAAAGACATGCTAAAGTTTGTGGAAGGGGAAACTAACTAATTGCGGGGAACAGTGCGGGGGGAATGAATTTGGAACAAAAGCAGAGTTTCGAACGTGACGGGGGTATTCCCGAACTCTTGGTGTTCTTCCTAAGCCTTCCTAAGCCTTCCCTAAGCCTAACGAGGCCTAATCACTCTGAGTAAACAAGGTTAGGGGGAACTTTTTCTTTTCTGAAATAAAAAAATTGAATTGTTTCTGCCTGCTCTGTTCTGGCGGCAACCCTTCTTTTTATACTCCAAAGGTTTTCAGAATTGATTTTGAGGGGGTGCTAGGATTTATCGTTTTGTAAAAAGGAATGACAGAACTATAAATTTTCGGAAATGTGTTGAATTTTTGATTTAGCTATAAAGTAGTAAATTTTATATGAGAAATGGTGATGTTAGTTTGAAACCGAAGAATAATGAAGATTAATTTCTGAAGAAGTTATTTTCTTTAACATTATGATTATTTTTTTCTTATAAGAGAAAGAAATTATAAGTTAATTATTTAACAGATTTTTCTTATTTAATTAAAATATCGTTGGAATTTCCTTGGCCTCACCAGAAAATTTCCAGAAACACGACATTGTTTTCTGAGAACAGTTTTAAATTGATTTTCTAATTGCGCTTAAACATTTGCGACACCTTGAAATCATAAAATCAAAACATAATTACAGATAAAAACACTACCAGGTATAAATTTTCCAATTGTATGCATCTTTATAGCGTTCGGTAACTTGCTGCTTTACTAATTGAAAGAACATGCCTGCCTTCGAACCCTTGAGTTTTCGGCGTTTATCAAAGCTTTTTGTATCCTTTGTTCAAGATTGTCTTAAGTTCTTTTAATAAGCATGCGGTGTCTTTTGATCAAACTATCAGTCCTGTAGGCACTTCTGACAGATATGCCTATTTTATATGTCCTTCCTGCTTTACCCAAAGTAAGGGAACTTGTCGTCCCATTGATGTGACAAAGCTGTATTTTTTTATGGATGACTTGACTATGGATTGATATTTTGGTTATTGATGACTTAAATTGATATTTTGGTTATTGGTGGCTATGAATTGATGTTTTGGCGATCGATGTTTGGATGGTTATTGATGTTTTGGTTTAATTATGTCGCAGTAGAGCTACAAACGAATTGGAAACTGTCCTCCTAATTTTGAGCCCGACCCCTCAAATTGATTCAGGTAAAATGTCTGTGAAGAATTGCATAAGTGAGAATTGAACTGAAAAGAATGTGGAATTTAAAAGGAGGACTCGTGAAGCAATGGATATATATTTTGTGAAGAGCAATGGATCAATGCATTAAGGTCCAATATCCAGAGACATGCTTATCATTGACCTGGCGTATACATTTTTATATCGTATGGACTACAGAAATCCAAAGAATAAGAAGCTTAGCGACGCTTTATATGAGAAGACTTTGTACAATTGGGTTATAAGTATTTTCGTCATCACTACATTATTTCATTGCTTTTTCTCCTGAAAAGAATTGCATTTCTTCATAAATTTTCGTTATATACTTTCCGTTATTATTGTGTCTCTTCCTTTTAACTACCATTCTCAACTGAAAGGAATAATATTTACACGTTCTCAAATGAAAAGATATTTTTTCCTATTATCAAATAAGCTTATAATCACTTTGCATTTTCACTAGTCCTAAACGAATATAATTGGTAGCTAAGGACGAAGGAAAAAATTCTTATATCTTTGTCGTACCATGCATTTGCCAGGATTTGTTTATTTATTGAACGTAACTAATAATGTCGATGCAAATGCAATGCTTATTTTTTTTTATCTAGTGCCATTTATTTTGAAGAAGAAATATCGTTGAATTTCATGTACCGTCAGTGCGGGTAACTTTGGCCAAAATCATAGTTTTTTTACAAAATAAGAAAAATTTAACTACAAAAACGATATAAACACTTAAAAATCCTTTTGAATTCTAAGTATTGCACTTTTAGAGATAATTTTCAAGCATTTTTGTTAAATTTTATAAATTAATAAAAAATTGGTATTAATTAAAAAAAATTAGGACACTGTTATGAGCCGCTCGGGTAACATTGGCCACCCATGAAATACACAAGAAACATAAATTTAACATCCTTAAAGGGTGTGTTAACGAATTAAATAGCAATATTAAAACTTTAAACCTAAAAATAACAAAGTTATAAGACATATAGTTATTAAAAATGGTATATAACTTAACATTTACAAAAGTTACCCTCCGTGACCAAAGATAAACGGTACTGGAATTTTGCATGCCAAAATATATCGTGGAAAAAATAACGAGCATAAATTTTAACAGTTGAGAGTTCGCAGTAAGGTAGAACGAGATAGACTTACTCTGTTTTTAAACACTTGTATTTAACTTTTGTTCAATAAATGTTAAATATTCTTTAAAAAATTAGTAAAAATTAATTAATTGTTCTATAAGACACATGATGCACATTGCAAAAGTCCTTTTATCTAAATTAAATATCATTTGCCGTACGAAATGTGTCCCAGATTTTCCTTGCTCATGCATTTCAATCTTGTCAAACCAACAAAGCAACGAGTCTACTAGAAAAACCAAAAATCGTTTTACGAGTTGCGGAGAAAAAAAAAGAGGGAAAAAGAAAAGGTTGCTACCACTTTTGAAGAAAGGAGAAATTGTATCAGATAGTTTGTCTTTTGTAATTTTATTACTTTTTTCTTACATGAATCAAGTTTTTGCTTAAGCTTCAGCTCAGCAGAAATGTCATTGTCAAAGTAACAAGATTTGAAAATGTTTGTCTTATCTCTAAAGTCACGTATATACAATTAAAATTTGCATAATTTATTCAGAAACTGATTAGATTTGTAAAACGATTTGATGGGTTCGAATCTTAACTTTTTAGATTGACAGAAAAATAAGTTTTATGTCATACTGAGAAAAAAGCTTTCAAATAAAAACTTAACAAGCTTATTTTCCAATATTTTGTAAGCTATACATCTTGAAAAAATATGTAAAGAAAAAAAAACAGTTCCTCGATGCAGTTTTATTTAAATATTTCGAAAGGGAGGAACGATATGGGGGAGACCAGGGCTAGAAATTTGAAATTTTTGAAATAAGAAAATTGAAAAATTTGTTTTAGCCTAAATTAGCTAGTCCTATTGTGTCAACAAATTATTTTCTATGTTATAAAATCGACCAGTCCATCCTAAATTAAATATTTAGTTCCATAATATGCTGTGACATATTTGAAATTGTTCTCAATAGTCAAATATATAGTTAGTTCAACAATCGCTCTTAATAGTCAAATTAGTTTGTCACTTGAAAATTTAGTGATATGGGAAAATATTCGCATACTCCTGGCGTAGGGATTAAATGTGGTAATAAATACCACACTACAGTCCTTGCCAACCTAACTTGGGTAAAAACAAAGGGTGAAAAGGCAGAGGGAAAAGCGCGAATGGCCCATTAGTTGGAAACCTTTGTAAGGTAATATTTTCATACAAAGTGATCTGAATACAGCTTAACCAAAATACACTTTTCATTAGCCAAATTTTCTCAAATAATATTCAAACCTGTTAGACCTTAAACGAAATTAATGTTTTAAACATGTTTTCTGGATGGATTCACAAATAATTTATGGAGCTCTTTACATCCGCGGAAGGATCTTCTCCATAGCATATTTCTATTTAACCAACTTATATTGGCAAGTAGTTTAGTAAATTACTCTAATGCACTGATGAAATAAAACTAAGAGAGTCAATCATAAATAAAAAGAAAAGAAAATCCGTTTGGAGTTTGTCACGATGATTTTTTTCTTTGAACGCAACACTAATGCCAACATTTTCTGGATAACTAATTAACTTTGCTGAGCCACAAATGTACAACCCTATATCAACTATCTATTCCAACTCTACCAACCATCTATACAGTTACCGTAACAAATGAAATTGAAAGAAACAAAGCAAACATAAAAAAATTTGAAGATAAAAAATATACAAAAAGGCATCATGCACGACATTGACAAGTTTAGGAGCTCACTTCAAAGTGCCGTAATTGCATGGTCCTCAGAATTCCTAAGGTTAATTTATCAGGCAATTTAACGGTTCCTAAAGAAGCGTTCATTTGCATAGCTCCCTCTTCCAGAATAGAAGTATATTTAGAACACAAATCGACATTTCAGTTTGGTATATTTGGTGGACACTTTTTCAACTAAGTTAAATGTAACTCAGTTGGTGATCGAATATTGTGCATAATGTATCGAGATTTAAAATTTCATAATTGGAATATCTTTTGGAATTTTTAAAAAGTCACTTAAAAATACTTATACAATAAATTCATTCAAAAAGAGTTTAACTGAAGTCCGTCAGTTCAAAATGTCGCTGCTAAATTATAAATACCATCAATTTTTTTTCTTGAAGATATATATAAAATTAAAGACAACTTTACAACGTCATTACATTAAAGTAACTGCAGTTACTTTAATTCACTAGAGTCATTTTAATTTGCAATAATAAGTTGATACAAAATTTTAGACAATTTGGTAAGACCGAATAATAAAATGTAAACATTTATATTTGCATGATTTTACTTTAACTAGATTTTTTTTATTTAAACATGAAAACTTACATAAATAAAAGAAATGCACAATTTAAATTTATGGCAGTCAGATAATAGTATGTATAAAGTTTCATTTTATAAAAATATTTATTTTATTCTTTAATGGTATCCAAATAATAAAGCGCATATTTGAATATAAGAAACATGCTTTATAGAATAAAAAATTACATGATTTAATGAAATATTCAAAATATGAAAAAAATGCACTTCCGTAAATAAGCGTAAACAAATTTACTTACTTTTCAGCTAAATGAAATTTGAAAATAAATTTTCTCCTTCATTATTCAAAAAGTTCTGGGAAAGTTACTTCAGAAACATTTCATTTTAATTGAATTCCTTAATGTCAAAAGGGATCAAGTCCAATGGTAAATTTCCCTATACGATTCTTCATTTAACTTTGTAGTGGCAGAAGAAGAGTATGTGGAAATAACTCCGTGGACTTGGCCTTTTAAGCATTAATCGATTCAATTAGACATGCCAGCGTTAGAATTTAATGTTTTGCACGAATCAATTCTATATATGAAGGCAAGAGTGGTACAAGACTGATGCAAATTTTTGTCTCCTTGTGTTAAAAATTGAAAAATAAATCGTGAAATAAAATAGAAAGTATTTTACGAGAAATGGAAATTAAAAAGAATATAAAATATCGCATCATCGCTTTTGAGGCATAAAAAATAGTTTTAGGAAGTAAAAAACATTTATTTTATAGTTTAATCGGTGACATAAGGGAGATAGGGAAAGAAAGTTCAATTTTCAAGTCTAATTTTTTATTTTACAAAAAAAAAAAAAAAAATAGGTCTTTCACACACACACACATTAGAAAACCCTTAATCCTATTTCTGTTATAGTATAATTTTATGTTTTGATCTATTTTTATATAAGAAAAAGTGAAGAGTAAATAGTTTTTAAAAGAATAAAATTGTATCAAACATCCGGACATTGCTTCTTTAGAACTAATGCGTTAAATTGATTAGAATAAAATAGTAAAAGTCAAATATGTTCTCTCGTTACTTATAAAAAGTAAAAATGAATAACAAACAAATGAATGAAATTATTGTAATAGTATAGGGAACAGTTAAAAATAATAAGTAAAACTCTTAATGAATAAGAACAAACTAAATAATTATTAAAAATTTAAATTGTAAATCCTTTAATAATTTGATTAATTTTTTTTTATTAACTAATAACGTTTGAAATTCCCACCATTGAAATTGATGACACAATTTTCATTTTTACAACACAATTTTCAAATAATAAAGAAATATAAATCTAAAATGTTAAAATTTGAAGTTCCAATAAACGTGGTGGTTTGAATAATTTTTGGACGCTTTCTCCTTTGCCCAAAACATTAATTTTAACAATTTCCAGATAAATATAGTCATAATTAACTATGGTGTTCCACAAATATGCAGGTATTTTTAAGGTAGCAGTACACATTGGAAATCAAGAATTTCTTCAAAAATACGAATTTTTTTTTATTAGTTCAAAATATTCCTCAATTTATTAGCTTTAAAATGGTACCCACTTTCTAATGAAATTCGCAATACTTTTTAAGATAGAGCAGTTTTTGTACGAGTTGAGGCGAAAAAAATTAGTTTTGGTTTCAAAACATTTTGAAACTTGTTAGGTATTTATAAGAATCTTATTAAGTTTTATATTGTTTAATAATATTTTAACTGCCAATTATATTATACAACTGAACAGCAGCAAGGAATAACTGTGACTTTCACTGACTGAATTTGTTTTGTTTAGCTTTTAAATTTTCAAAACACATGTGCTAAATTTATTCCGCAAGTTTTTTTTGCAAGATATTAGTATTTCAACTACAAAAAAGGGTCGTGTTTGAAGATCGTGTTTGAAGATCAGAGTTAAATAAAAAACGACAATTCCACGGAAACCGATACACAAAGAATGAAGCATCTGCTATTGAGAAATTACAGTGGAAGAAAAGGTTGCTGTTGGCGACGAAGATATTGCTGTAGAAGTTTCAGTTTCATCAGAAAAAGTGATACTGCTTCATTCGTGAAAGTAAATAATATTCCCAATACCATCAAGCCAACAGATGCTACTGAGTTTTGTTTTATTATGGACATAAATTGTGGAAGTGCCTTAATTTCGAATCTACACTGCCCATTATGCTGCATGTCTAGCCTGAGTGTAAACAGTGACCCAACAAGAAGGATGGGCTGTTCACTAGAATCGTCTGTCACCTGTGCTGCATGTGGATACACCAGTGAAGGGCAACACACACCCAAGAGGATTGATAAAGTTTTTGAAGTAAATCGCCGCCTGGTTTATGCTATGAGGCAAATTGGATGCAGTTATGAGACTGCGTCTACTTTCCTATCCGCCATGAACTTGCCTCCGCCGCCTAATAAATCGGCCTACAATGCCCACAACAAATCTCTTCTCCAAGTTGTTGAGCCATTAGGGGAAGAAATAATAATGGGAGCAGCTCTCAGGGTCCACAAGAAGCTCGACAGTTCAGAATGTGGCGTCTCTGTGCTTGGGACTTGGCAGCGACGAGGATATTCATCATTGAATGGAGTCGTCACAACGCTTTCAATGGACACGGGAGAAGCATTGGACGTGGAGGTACTTTCCAAGGAATGTGTTGGTTGCCGCAAATGGGGGACCATTGAGAATGCAGACCTTATATACGCCTCCATGATTGCCAATCACAATTGCTTCATTAACTATACCGGTTCTTCAACAGCTATGGAGGCAGTCGGTGCCGGGAGGATCTTCCTCAGGTCTCAGAAAAAACGTGGCCTGATATATGCCGAGTTCTATGGTGACGGTGATAGCAAGAGCTACGCAGCAGTTAAAAAACTAAATCCGTACCCTGATATCGACATCATAAAGAAGGAGTGCATCGGACATTATCAGAAAAGACTCGGCACAGCCCTGCGCAAATTAAAGAAAGCAAACAAAGGCATCGGTGGTCAAGGGCAACTAACCAATCGGCTTATCAACAAAAAGCAGAACTATTTCAGAATCGCCCTACGTAGCAATACTCAGTCATTGAAGGTTGTGCTCATTGAAGGTAGTGCTCATTGAAGGTAGTGCGTGAAAATCAACACCTGCAGCCAAAACTCAACGAAAGTACCATAGGGGACAGAAAAAAACTCAAGAGGACAAAAATACCAAAGCTGAAGGTCCTACCTATGAACCTGGCAATGGGTTTAATGCCTAATAAAAATGTAGACACTTTTGTAGCTGGTAAGTAACACTTTGTTTTCAAAAATGTCATTTTAAACTTTGAACAGGATTTGTGAAGAACCGATTTTTTCCCATGTGAGACTTAACGTTGCCGGTGATAGCTGTAGTTTAAATTAACCGATTTCAAATATTTTGGTTTTAAATTAAAGAGTATAATACAGGGACAAAACTGAACTAGAATTTTGTGTTTGGGTAAGATATTTAATTTGTAGTTGAACTGCAAACTTGATTTTCATATACAAATTTTTGTAATTTGAGTTTACTTTCAAAACATATTCTACAACTTTTAAAGTATATAAGTTACAAATATAATTCTAGTTTGTTTTATGTATTGCAATCTTGTCTTTAATTTCCAACCAGAATTAATGTTCTACCTAAATTAGAATTTGAGTTATCATCGGTGGCCTGAAACACAATTAATTTAATTAAATATTAATTAATTAATTAAATTTTATTTAATTAAATTTTTTTTTACTTCCAATATGTTAGTTTTTATGAGCTACTAATGAGTGTAAAATTTTATTGGGTTAGCTTGATAATTAAAAAAAAAAAGTTCCAATGTATACTGCCCCCTTAACTTTTATTACATACTAAAATTTTATTCGGTCTTTTTATTTTGTTGGTGTGTTTTTTTCGAAATAACAACAATAATTACTTTCTATTATAATATATTTCGAAGCATACAACTTAAATGAATTCCAAATTGGTGTTTTAGGCTAAGTAAAAGTAGATTTAACTTGAAAGAATATATTTCAACTTGAATTGGTCGAAATTTACATACCAAAAATTAATATCAGCATACAGTAGAGCAGAGTTGTTTTAAATCATCAGTTGAAAAGGAGTTTTAAGCAACACGTCTTAACCTAAAAGCATTTCTATAGAATCGGATAACATTTCGTGAATAATGAGCAGTGCTTAACTTTGAGAAGGATAATTAATATTTCTTATTGTGTGGGTAAGGAATGTCATGTCAGCATTCATACTGTGGCAGCTGCCTAAGTGAAAGCGTCTCGATTGTATGCGGGAGGAAGCACGTTTTAAATAGAGGAAGTTTTAACATTACAAATTTGTCATTTGAGGTTTTATGAATCGACACAACATGTGATAACACAGGGCAACGCCTCTTTTGGTGCCTAGGTTTTTAGAACTGATTTAAGTAACATTTGGGTAGCTGACTCGAAATATAAAATCAGTTTTAGCTTCCACACTACGTTTATAACGTAAAAAGTGGAAGGTTTTATAATAGTTCTGTCTGTCTGTCCGTCTGTCCGTCACCCACTTTCACAGAACGAACCGCAAGTCTCACAAACAAGTGGGATACGTCATTTTGAAGCAAAAAATCAGTTTAGGCTACATTCTAAATTTCAGTAAAAAATTAAATTAGAAGTTTATTTAAAATTTAAATAACTAAAATTTAATCTACATTGAAATAACATGCGAATTCCATTTTATTCAATATTTTCACTGTTGCCATGACATCAAACGTACGAGAATCTTTATTTAAAATGAAAACAAAATTCTTGAAAAAAATATTTATTTTTGTGTAATAATTCAATTTGGATTGTTGTAATAGCACAATAAAGTTATTTTGATGGTTCGTTATATTTTTGGGAAGAAATATGCATAAAAAATTCGAAATTTGCAAAAAAATATGCAAATTTTCGCTTTTATTTTTAAAGCAACAATTTTACTAATTTATTTTTCGAAATGTAAACTTGTGACTGCAAAAAGATATTTATTAAAAAATTCATCACTATTCTTCTAAGTTCAAAAAAATTAGCAAGCGATAAAGATTAATTATCAAATCAGCAAAAGAAGATTAAAGAAAATTATTAGTTTTTGCTAAAAAAAAGTTTGAATTAGAATTAGCCAAAGGCCCTGTTTGGCGAATTTCTTTTGGAGGTGTTAGTGTGTTTCCTGTTGAGCGTAAAATGTTGTGTGGAAGCGGTGTAAGTGACAGATTCTGTAACAAACCAACTTGTTTTTTTCTAGTAGCTCTTCTTTATTGAGGTTTTTCGTGTCAAACAAATGCTCAACTCCTGACAAAGCTGAAACATTCTGCTTATAAACTCAGTTATTTTTATGTAGTCTCAGCTGTGTCTCTTACCATGGTTCAAATTTACTGGCCTTTAGTTTTCAGTTTTAACAATTTTTTGGTGGCGAAACAGTCTTTTTTACTTGACCTAGTCTTGATATAGACCCAGAGGAATACGAAACAACAAAACAACAACAACAATTCCCTATTACAGCATCCTTAATTGCGAAAATGCCTGATCACTATTAAAATTCTAGATTTAAAAAAATTAAGCAAAAATCAAAATTTATTTTTCTTTAGTAGAACAAGTTGTTTCAATTTATTTTTAAGAACTAGTTTAAAATAACATGTGAGTTTTATTTTAAAACAGTCAACTTTTCTCTAGTGTAAATAATGCGCAGCTATTTGTGAAGGACTTCACTTAAGCACAATAAAGATATAATAAATGTTATTATTTGGAAGATATACTCTCAGGCATTAAAATAAACTTAAAATTTGTTGAGTTAGAGTTAATTTAAAGGTTTTTTGATGTAATGATTCCAACAATGACCTCATTTTTTCCGTCACGTCAGGATATTTTATAAAATCGATATTTTCAATATTTAAAAAGGAATTTTTTCTAGCTGTTATGCATGTGCGATCTTTTACCAGATTTTTTTTATTTTTTAAATATATTTAAAATCGATTTTTGTTAAGACAAACACAAATATTTTAATCGATTGAAAAGACAAACACAAATATTTTGATCGATTGATATTTTGTTCACTTTTATACGTATTAGCTCGCTAGCTTTCCTGCTTCTATGTTCCCTAACCAACTCTTGGTTAAAAAAAAAATAACGTTATACGATAGCTACCCGTGGACTATTGGCGACGAACAGAAAAACTGAATTTTCAAAGAAAACGTGATGTGATATAATTTTTTCACGATTTTAGTTTCAGCTACATAAAATTTAGTTATCACTAGGTTTAATTATTTTTTCCTCGCTGGTCTATGTAATTACTTTAATAAGGATAATGGAATTGTTTCAGCACTTTGCTACAAAAAACAAAACAACCAATGGCATCGCAGTTCGGATCGCGTGACCTTTTTTAAACATATGAGCTGTTTCGACACTTTGTCAAAGAAAACCAAACAACCAATGTAAACGTAGTTTAGAGAGCGTGACGTCAGAAGAAATATTCCCATTTGATTTCAAGATATATAATTAGAATTATGCATATCAACAAGAACTAAAAAATGTAAAATATCTTGCTATATGTAAATATTTTTTTTTGAATGTACGTTATGTAATTTTTTCAACTTTGAGAATAAATTTCAAGAATTTTAATTATCTAAACAACTATATAATTTCTTAGGAATTTTATAATTAACGTATATTCCAGCTAACAAACATTTACATTCAGCATGTTTGAATGTATTCACTAAAACTTACATATATTATCTACATTCATGGGATAAATTCTCCCGCTTATCGAAGATCCTTCTCTTAATAGTCCTAAATTTAATTCCACTTATCTAAACAACCATAAAATCTTGGAAATTTATAATTAACGTATGATTCAACTAACAAACATTTACATTCAGTTAAACTATTTTCACTAACACTTTACATCTAATATCTTCATTCATGGGCTAAGTTATCGAAGAGACCCTCTCTTGATAGTCCTAAATTTAATTCCACTTATCTAAACAACCATAAAATCTTAGAAATTTCATAATTGGCGTATGATTCAACTAACAAACATTTACATTCAGTTAAACTATTTTCACTAACACTTTATATCTATTATCTTCATTCATGGGATAAGTTATCGAAGAGACCTTCTCTTGATAGTCCTAATAAACATTGACAAACTCCATACGAGAAACACATGGCCGACCTTCAACCGGTGCCATAAGGTATATTTCCGCATCCCGAAGAAAACTAAAGACAACAAGAGGGCGTTGTGTTGATCCCGTATGTCAAACGTACAGTGGCCTATGTGTTTACCTTATATCTTGACTCAGGACAGTTACTATAAAATAAGCAGTTTTTATCGGATGCAGCTTTGGGATGAGAAGACATATGGGAAGATCTTACGATAGTAAACAAACGCACTGGTTTATGGGTGAAATTGTTAAGCACGGATTTGTGGATTTGTTTTCTCTACCCATTTGAGTACCTTTAAAGTCCTTGGTACAGGACGTGTTTTATTAGATTTGATGCATTACGAAGCATAAAGTAGTTTTTCTAGTACTTGAGAAATAAAAGCTTTATTTTAACCTTTTAAGTCTACAATTCCCCGGGGTACGCGTTTTTTTTTCATATTCAGTTATACTCTGAAACAAGTAGAGAGTGTAACTGAAAGAGTCACTTAAAGCTGTTTCCATAAAAAATTCACGCACCGAAAAAAATTGCATTTGGCTCTATATTATTATGTATTTTAATCTTTATAATTTTAATCTTAATTATTGTAATCTAAATAACAAATTAAACAAACTTAATAATTACCACTTATCATTTGATAAATTTGCATGTATTTCGAAGAATAAATTTGCAAAATTGCTCAAAGTTAAGAATATTTATATCGCCATACACCATTCAAACTATCTTATCACCTTCAAAACAACGCTGAACAAATTGATTTTTAAATATATCATTTAAAAATATCCCAACAAAACATAATAAGAATAACTCGACAAAAGGAATAATTAAAATTAAAAGGGTCATTATTTATAAATAAATCTTAAATGTAAGTGAAATTTTAAGTCTGCTTTAAAAAAAATATACAAATAGGTTTTTGACATTAAATGTTACCTAGAAACGTTTCCGCACACTTATATGCACCTTAGAGGGGAAAAAAAACCGCCAAACATTGCCTTCAGCCAGTTATAAACTTTTTAAAAACATTTTTAACGCTTTTTTTTTGCAGATTTAATAAATAATCTTTACCTTCCGCTATTTTTTGTGAAGAATGAAGGAGAGTGATATATATATATTTTTTTTGAAAAATCGAATCCAAACTTATCTTAACTTCATTGCTTTATATAGTTTGGAAAATTAAAAATAACCAGGTTCTCATGAAGAAAAAAACTTTCTCCGTAGCTTTCTTACTCAACAACATTTAGCCGCCGTAATTCCCCATTTTCGTTAAATTTCTTTCACAAATTCACTTCATATTCATTATCGTTTGCTAAATTAATTAACAGAAAGTAAATTAAAAATGAATAGAGTTATATATGGAAAAAATATAGTACTCTTTCTGTATTTTTATCCTTAATACACATACATAATGAACCATCAAAAGAACTCGATACTAATATTTACTTTAACGTCTTTCCAAACTTATTTATAACACATAAATAAATGTTTTTTATGTTATTTCCAGTTTAAATAGTTTCATGTAAGTTTGAAGGAAGTGGTTATAGTGGAAACATTTTTTAAAAAAATTAAACTTTCTTGTTATTTAAATGTAGATTATATTCTTAGTTATTTAAATTTTAAATATACTTCTAATTAAAAAAAATTATGAAATTTGGTACACAGCATTTTCAGATTTTTTTTGCTTCAATGTGACGTATCCCAAATCTAAAAGGATTTTTCAGCTCTCGAGATTGGGAGATACATAGAGACA
This sequence comes from Hylyphantes graminicola, assembly GCA_023701765.1. Classification (NCBI taxonomy): domain Eukaryota; kingdom Metazoa; phylum Arthropoda; class Arachnida; order Araneae; family Linyphiidae; genus Hylyphantes; species Hylyphantes graminicola. The sequence continues at coordinate 30,859,344 of CM043113.1, forward strand.
TTAGAAGGACTGATTTCAAAAACAAATAAGACTCGCATAAGGCGTATAGTAGATGAAAATTTTATGTCGTCCGATGTTTTATGTATTACCAATGAAAAATTTCCCCCCTTTTTGAACCTATTTACAAATTAATTACTCTTTAAGATCCTTAAATTGAAAACATTACTTATACTATATTGCCAATAATACAAAATTGTTTTACTCTACTACTTTCAATCTTTGATAAAAGAAACTAAGCGTTTCATTATACGTATGTAAAAGAATTGTCTATTGTATTTAAGCTATTTTTTTATTTTCTGTATCACGGACGACGCGACAGTGGATGGAATTGGTCGTATACGTATATGAAGAGTACACGGGAAGAACCGATTGATTTTGTAGAGAAGTTTCCTTAGCAGGCAACTTTGGCGATGATAGCGAGTGATCGCCTAAAATTGTGCAAGGAAACCAGTTAATACCACAGAGATCATAGTTAAAGTAATAGAGGGGCAGATCACGTGTTCTCTAATGCTAACGACGGGACGCGCAGTTAAAGAAGCCAGTGTTGCAGGTCACGTGATTTGCCACTATAATAATTTAACTACCATCTCTGTGGCTCCTAACTACCAAGATTCAGGCGATTGACGATACCGGCGCTTGGACCAAGTGAAGAAGAAAGAGAGAAACCGGTTTTCCGCCGCCAATGTTCGCCAAGTAGACAACTGCGAGCGTCCGCCTAATAAATCAATCGGTTCTTCCCGTGTACTCTTCATATGAGTAGAGCATGTCGGTACTCATGTCGGTAGTTTTGTAAAACAGCTTTCGCTGCAGTGGTGAAAGTCAGTAAGAGAAATTTAATAGTTTATGTGTTTGTCCACATAAGTTAACTGTAGACTCCTGTTTGTAGATAATGTTATGTTTGTGCAAAAGAAAGAAAGTCCTTTATTAGCCAATGAGAATTCAGAGATAGACAAGTTCACACATACCCTCAAATAACAACCACATCCTTGTTAATAAATACCTCAACGCGAAGTGAGATAAAATATCAAAAAAGACTGAATAGTGAACTGAGTGAAAATTGACAAGTTTTAAATGGTCTCCCTTGTACTCAAAAGCAAGTTATAACTCAGCACCTAATTAAGATACCAAGAGTTTAGATAGATAATTTCTAATATAACTTAAGAATGTCTTATCTATTAGAGATTGCATAAAATGGGTGGCCCAAAATGAATGAATGAAACTCTTTAGGCAGTTGTAATCATGAGGATGTTTTAAGAAAAAAACTTTTTATTCCAGTTTAAATTTGTTTTGAATGAACTTTACGATTTAAATTACTGTTTTCAAAATAAAATATTTTTGCATAAAAATTACAAAGCAATATAAAGATAAAATAATTGTTTTATGTATTAAAAAGAGTTTCATTCGAAAGCGGCAAGAAAAATTTCCGGTGGATGGGAAACTCCAAAGACTAAGAAGAGCATGCGATTTTTCTACCCAACTAACTTAATTTAAGGAAATTTAATAATCGCAATGTGGGTTCTAAGTAAACTTTATTTAAGACAATCCAACAAAAAAGTAAGTAAAGTAAGTCCAAATTGTGATTAGAGATAAAAAGCTAGATAAAATTTTACTCCTACTAAATATATGCTTTTGCTTAAAAACTTTATTTCATTTTTTCGATATATCAATTCAAGAATATTACATAAAATTTTACAAAATAAATAAAATAGAGAAACAAAAAGTGAAAAGAGGCAAGGAATTACTCTTTGATTATGAAAAGGCGCATAAAAAAAGAACAATTTAGTACACAAACGACACACAGAATCTCATAAACAAGGATTGCAGGAAAACAAACTATGAAAGGACATAAAAGCCGTTTTAAATGAAATAAAAGCGCACTTAAAGTTGAAGCTAAACTAATTTTTTGAAGCAAAGTTAAAAGGAAAATATAATGGTATTTTTTAAAATAAACTATGAGTCAAAAAGATGGAAAAGTGTTTTTTTTAGTTGCAGCATGGGAAAGATTTTTTCACAAAAAGAATCAACACAAATAATTTATTTCATTTTAGCTGGTATAGTAACTGTTTTACTCCGTGGTAAATTGAAAGCCATTCCTGTTTGAATTAAGTGATAAAAACGGAGATTTTCAAAAAAATAAATAATATATTTAAATTAAAAAAATATCTATAAATAGATGACTAAAAAGAAGTTTTAAAAATTAAAATCTAAAAACCGTTTTTTAACTAATAATAAATAATTTGGAAAGATTATTTTTTAATGTTTGGATTTTTTATTTTTATTATTATTATTATTTTATTTTTGAAAACCGCATCATTCGCCCATGCTTCGCCGCAGTGAATTTAATGAAGTGAAATAAAATATATAAAGTGTAGCATTTTTTGTGTACTAAAAATTTAATTCGTAATATTTTAAGCATTGGTGAGGTTTTTATAACTTATTTATAAATTTAATTATTATTATTTGTTTGCAAACTAACTCCATACAACCTTCTGCATACTACTGTAACTGTTCAAGTGATCACATTGGCCCAGACTAAACCCCGGATAAAAAAAAAGAAACAAAAAAATCCAACCCTCATTAAAAACATGAGTGGTCGACAAAAACAACAAACACTAAAGAACTCACCTCATTTAGTTCTCCCAGATATAAAAAAAGAGCTCACTCAAGTGCGCTCACAGCTTACACTCCTCACTACGGCTCACAGGACAAACTGAGTAATACTACGAAAAAAGGGGGGAGAAGGGGGGAAGTGAGTAGTGAAAAAAATCACACACATCTCACTTCTTATGATTCCTTGGATGAATTTTAGGTCTTTTATTCGCTTGCGCACAATCACGGCGCAAGTTTTCCCGCCAGTCGGGGCCAAGTCACAGACTGGCCGGCGGGTTCCTGGGGCGCATGCGCGAAATGATAAGTTTTTGTTTGGAAGATCTTCGGGAAATGTTTCTCCTTCTCTTTTCTGCTCTTCTTGATCATTGTTTGAGAGCATCCCACGTTCTTCTCCAAGCAGGGCGGTCGCGTTGGCGGGGCGTTTTTTCCCCCGTGCCGTGAATAAAACTGGAAGGGGTGCAATCGAAAATTTATTTCAAGGGTTTCATGAAATAATACGATTTTTTTATTCAAAGATTACAAGTATATATGTTGTAATAATTTTTTAAAGCATATGTTATAATAGTTTTTTTTTATAAGTTTGTGTTTAATAGTTTTATTTATAAGTTGGTGCTTCATAGTTTTTTTCTTATAATATATGTTATAAGAGTTTTTTTTTTTTTTTATAAGAATAAGTTTTATGAAGCATTAGGTCTTCAGACTGTTCGTAGCAGATCCATCACGATTTCATAACAGGCAAAAAAAAAGTAGTGAAAGTAGAAAATATCGGAAAAATCGAATTCGAAGAAATTCAGTTATTAAAAAAACTGCAAAATTTAGTACTCATTTAAAAAGCATACCATGCCATTTTCAATTGAATTAAATCAGTATTGTCATTTAACAATCACACAAGAAACTATATTTATATTAAAAAAAGTTTTAAGGAAAATTATTTTTGAGATAAGAATCAGCTTGGATTATGGTTCATATTGTTTAGAAAGGGGCGCCAAGAGGTCTATTTTTTTCTTAATTTTAAGAAGCAGACTTTATATTTCTTTTAAATTTCATGTACATGTGTTTGAAGTGGTATTTAAAAATATGCTCATTTGGTTATGTTTTTGAAGGTTATAGACAGTTTAAATGTTGCATGTTAATATTATATGTTTATCAGTGTTTAGTGGCACACACTCTTAGTTTTTACTTACATCTTAGCATGTATTAATGAATAATGACGTCTTAATACTAATTATTAATTTTGGCTAGGTTTTTCCATTGTTTTTTTTCTTTTAAATGATATTTATATATCGTTTAGTTATATTTTGGAGGCAATAAATAGTTTCAAACTTGTAATGTTTGGAATTTTTACTTTTTTTTAAGTGTATGCAAAATTTCACATTTTTTTTCGATCTGCAAATAAATTTAGCAAAAATGATAAGTAATAATTATTGAATTTTTTTTATAAAAAGTAGTATGTTTGATTTTTACGTTTAAAAGTTTAAAATCGAGCTTTAATGCTGCGTTTGGCGCAATTATGAATTTTGTGTATGGAAGTAGTACCAAGTAACAGTTTCTAATATAAACCTACTTTTTTATACCTAAAAGGCCCTATTGACGAATTTGCAAACCAAATTGCAATATAAAGTGTGATTTAATTTTATGTGTCTCTTAAAATAGTATTGAATCCAGAAAAGGTTAGCAAGGCAATTATTGGTAAATTAAAATGTCATTCAAAAAACAATTAAAAAGTGAATATTAAGATTTAAAAAATATACCAACTAGATCTTGAGCACTTTATTACTTTTATCCCATAATTTTTATTTTAAAGTTAAGTATACACTCTTAAAACAAAAGAGTGAAATCCACTCATATAGGAGAAGTGCATTTTCGACACTGGAAAGGAGTGAAAATTAACTCAGACCGAGTTAAAAACACTCGTTTGGAGTGTTCCTATCGGAGTTTTAACTAAACAAAAGAGTGAAATCCACTCCAATTTGATAAGTGCATTTTCGACACTGAAAAGAGTGAAAATTAACTCAGACTGAGTTAAATTCACTCGTTTGCTTTAAAAGTGTATACTAAAGAGCAATAAAACCTATCCCCCCCTACCCCTTTTTTCCTCGCTTTAAATATTGAATTTGGTATTTCTACAAGTGTTAAATGAAATTAAATTGTGTCCTTGAAATTTTAGATGGATAATATTGAAATGCCAGAATATGTACCCGTACTTAAACCAATGTTGCAATTTATGCAATATAGAGGAAGAAATCCAGTGAGACTTTGGTGTAATTTCTGATATTTTGAGATAAAAGAATCTGGAAAGTTTTGATCCTTCGACAATAAATCACTCGTGAGTTGCTGTACTATACGAGTCACCATATAAAGCAGTTAACCTTTCAAAATAACATCACATTAAACCCCATAAATTTTGTGAATGTTTGGATCATGCTAATAAATATTTATTCACTAAATACATAGTGATTGTAATAGTGTGGTTACATGGGGGGGCCTACGTATGGGGCGGACCATTTTGTCTAAACAGAAGATAGTAGGGAACTATCACAAGTATAATAAAGCAGATCCTGTCCAATTTGCAGCAGTCACCAACTATAAATTTAGAATATGCCTTCATCTAATCTTCATAGTTTAGAATTTAGATGATGAACATAATGTAAAAAAAAAACTTATCTATAATTATATAATTTAATTACAAAAGTTCTTAATGTGATTTGCAATAAACTTTTGTATAATTTGAAGGATATTTTTGGTACAGGATTACAAAATGTTATGCATTCTATTTGAAAGAAAATTTTATATGTTTATGAACATCGTTTAAACTTTAAATAAACACCGTTCTTTTACAAATTTAAATTTCTTACATTTCGAGAAGCGTTAAGTTTTCTTTCATCCAAATTAAGCATTCTATTTCATAGTAGCCTTAATGCATTCGACTTTTGATGGAAATATAAATATTGTGAAAACTTTTTATTTTGTATCTACTAACAACCTTCCACTCATGAATTTACAATAATCCGTAAGAGTCTCGTTTAAAATTATCTGACATATACAACTTTCGGAAGGGAAAAAAAATTATAACAGCTTTAAGTTTCAAAATTCTTACATGAAAACCTTAAAAAAAATGTGAGTGAGATCTCTTTTAACATTTAAATATGACTCAAATAAAGATCAGCAAATAGTTTAATAAGTATAGTTTATAATAATGTAATTGATAAACCTCTCTTTGCAACTCTTCACTCAACGCATCTTAGTTTTTAGAAACTGAATTTATCTCTTAAGCATGCTCCATTTCTTCCCGCTTTTAAAAATTCCCACTGCAACTGATATTTCCCCTTTTCTCGAATTCCATAGAAATAAAAGTAGCAGCATAATAATAAAATAAATGTAGTCTGTTCTATTTGTTAGAAAACACTGGGCTCTGTTCCAAAACGTCCGATTTCCTCTGCTTCCACCCCTGGTATACTGTCTCATGCCTTTTGACTGGGTTGAAAAGGATTTAACTATCTCTCAAATCAGTCAAATGGCATTAGAAAAACAATTACATGCTTACCTTATCATTTTGAGACACACAGAAAATTCTGCTCAAATATTCTTTATATAAATATATTTTTAAGTAAATATTTATAATTGTATGTGCTGCTGGCAATTTTGAAAACTTTAGCAAATGAGGGGCACACGGGCACATCAGTTTGGTAGAATTTGAGGTTTTAGTCACTAAAAATACACTTTTATCTATATGATTTAACAAAGATCGTTCAGATTTTCTTAATTAATATTTAATTCTAACATTTTTTTTTAAATTAAAAGTAACTGCTGAATTACTATTTTTATTATTTGCTAGACCCCCTAAGTCTTGCTGTGTCATTTTCATACAAATAAATGAGTGATATTTTTCACCTGCTTCTCGATATTTTTTTTAATATTGAACATTATAGTTTATAAAAGGAAATTTTGTATTAAGAAAAACTGGAAGAGGAAGCGGTAAAGTGAATTCTACAAAACGTTGTTTAATCTTTTGGAATGAAGAGAAAGATACCATGGACGAATATTTCATTGGCTTGGTTTTGGTTGAATCAGTAACGAACTAAAGCTACACGAGATCCAGTGGCGAAGGGCTCATTTATTTTATTACTGAGTATATTACGATGTATATTTCGTTAATAGGTAAATTTCCCGCTCTAACACAAGATCTAAATATCAATCGTTTCTTAGAGAATTTAATTTGAGATACAAAAGAAAGTAAATTAATTCTATATAATACTATTAATATTAATTATTATTAATATAAACAAAATATTGTTTTGATATTTCCTTGTGAATTTTATTACCGATAATATTTTTAAGAACTCGAAAAAACACGTTTGCTATTAATTTCTCTCTTCTGATAATAAAGGCAAAGCACAAAAATAAAACCAAGCATTAAATGAAAGCATAGTACCATTAATGGACAGAACATGCTGCCAACGGCTTTACGGAGTAACAAACTACCATTTTTTTTTTACAGTGCTTTGGAAAAGTTGAGGAAAAATTAAAGCCGTATATTTTATGGAAGCTGTTCGTATATTTCTCTACAAAACACAACAACGTTTATTTAAAAGCGCAGCGCAAATTATAAGTAGTATAGGAGTAATGTTTCACCATTTTTTTTCACAATTCTTTAGAAAAGTTGTGGAAAAATAAAAGCCTTATATTTTACAGAAGCTGTTTATATATTTTGCCACAAAAACACCAATATGTATTTAAAAGCGCATTGCATATTAAAAAGTAAAAAGATAAATATAAAACTTATTTTTTTATGAGCTTTAATTTCAACGTTTTCAAACCAATACAGCAGTGCAACTTGCAGACGTTCGTCCAGAAGTCCAAAAAAAGCAAAACAAACCCTTGTCCAAAACCTGGTTCTTTTTCACCAGAACTATTGATTCCGCAGTGTTTCTGGTTTTTCGGAAGATCGCTTGATTCCTCTATGACAGTTCTGGTGATTCTCATGCTAAATTTTGCTTTTTTGAGGGAATAGTGCCAAAATGCAAAAGATTCGGAATTCGCTACAGGACTTCGGAATAAATTAGAGCATTCAGAAGCCAAATATAAGGTCATTATTCTTCCTAAGTACTTGATACTGAATATTTAATAGTGTTTAATATACAAACTTATTAGAAATAATGATGTCGAGATATGAATAGAAGAAATAAGCGAATAGGAAATAACAATGACTTTTAATGCACAGAACGAATATTAAGAATTTTCCTTTTTAACCCTTTCAGTTCCAGCGATGCCATTAGGCATCATCATGTTTCTGATCATAATTAAAAAAAAAAAAATGGGCTGACATATATTGCGATTAGTAAAAATATTTTCTAATAAAAAAAAAGAGTTTGAAGAATGGAATGATGTGCTTTTTAATATTACAAATAGCTATAGATGATCAGAAAAAAAAATCTAAAAATATGATGTCAAATTGTACTTTAGACTGAAAGGGTTAAATTCCATACCACGCTTATAACGTATAAGTGGAAGCTTTTATAAGAGTGAAGCCCATCACTGACTCCGAGATCGAACCACAAATCTCACGAACAAGCGGGATAAGTCACATTGAAGCAAAAATCGCTACAGGAAAGCTATCTCCAAAATATATTTTTAATGGGCATGTTTCACGTCCTGAGTGGCAACAGTTCCAGCTGTGTAGTTTTAATTTTTTTATCCTCTAAAATTATATTTGTTTCGAACAATACCACATTTTCTTGCATTACTGACACGAATGCTGTGTGCAAATTTTTCTTTCAGTGGAACTAAAGCTTTACTCTGTTCGTGAATCAAATTAAATTGCTATTCAACAATTTCTCCGCATAAGACAAAATGTCATCTAAACAGAAGTTTTATAACAACATTGACGGTTTAGTAATGCTTTGCACATTTAAAATTTAATCGAATTAAAAGACACAAAGTTTTATAACTAGTATGATGAAAAACGGAGATATTTTATAGTAAAATATTGTCTGATTGCATTTATCATGGCAAGGGTTTTAAACGGATTCAAATTACTCAAACAGTGGAAGTTGAAACAATATTTAATTTCATTATTATATAATAATAACGATTAGTTATTAAGCGAAACAAATGTCATTCCAGCAGGACCAAAAATTAAAACAAAACCTCTCTATCTGTTGCAACTCAAGACGTGAAACATGTTCATAGAGTTCTTTTGATGGTTTATTACATCTATATTAAGAAAGATGCTAATAGAAAGATCTACCTTCTTTTGCACAAATAATCTGGTCATTTTTCATTTACTTTTCATCGTAAATTAAAGTATAATAGTATAAAAATATCAAAACACAAATAGATTAATTGTTCGAAAATCGTAAATAGGGTAGACTGACCAGTGAGTGAACAAACCCCAGTAAATGAACACTTGGTAAATACAATTAAAAAATAAGGATTGAAAATCATTCCACTAGATGGATTGGCAATGCACCGACTTCCGCCCATCTAGTAGGAAGCTATCTGACATGGTTGGTTGTCCTGGTCATTATGTCCTAGTGTTTATTCACTGGCAAACGCAGCGCCTTAAGGGGTCGTAGGAGTCTTAAAAATGTGCAAAGAAGGTACTGCAAAGAATAGTTTGATCTTTCATGTAATTTTTTAACTACTCAATATATAAGTATAATTTTTTTGTATGTAATTCTACAAGATTTAGTTATTATAAAACAAATTTTAAAATTTATGAAACTTTAGCCCAAACTAAAATAAATGATATTAAACATAAAACTATTTGAACACATTGGGATTAGGCTTGCGCCGCAAATTTTGAGGTCAAAACTGAAAAAATGACCAAGAAAATGACTTCATATTGTACAAATATGTACAAACTAGGACTTATACCTAAATTCTCAGCTCCATTTTAATTAGAAATTATTTTCAGAACTTTTTTCTAAAAAAAATTAATTAAAAATTTTAAATTTTGATTTTAAATTTTTTTAAAAATAATAATAAAAGGTTTGAATAAAAAAGCAGACGGCATATTGCATTTGTCTTAAAAAATAAGCCACCCTGAAATGTACAATATGTTATAATTCATGTAGTAACTTTACAATAAAAAAACACCATACTTTTTTATATTTATTTTCACTGCAACATATTTAAGGATAAATTAAGTCTTTGGTCCTTACAAAAACACAGAGTGATTGCAGTGATCAGAGAAAATCGATAAATTTTTATCTACAAAAATTCTATAAATAATACTTCAGAAATACAGCACCTAAGAATTCTATACAGTATGCCACTCTAAATCTATAAATGTTTAAATACATTTTGATCACATAAGGCCATGCAAGTTCCGTAGTACTGAATCTTGAATTAAATATATAAATTTAATGTTACACAAACATTTTAAAATGTATCAGAGAAAACAATTGTGCAAATAAATTGGTTTAAGAAATTGCTTCATCATTATTCATTATTTATGTACTTGATTTTGGCACTGCAAGCCATATTACAGATAAGCTTCTAATTCACAATTTCTTTTACATGTTCTTTGGCATTAAACATTTGTAAAGATTCATTTTTTTGCAACACAATTATATTTTTCAGCTAATGAATTGCACTTACAATTTAAATAGTACCAATCCTTTAACATTAAAAACAACCTTGTATATGAAAATGAACAAAGGAAATTTACAAAAGTGTAATTTCACCAGACCTAAGAATATTTATTTTATCCTATTACATTGCAGCGATTTTTATTAATAAATAACACATCTTTATCATATGTACAGACACATTTATATTTTATGTAGTGTTTCATAGAAGTTTATATTTTTTACTATTACTCTTTAAAACATTTTAAACTTTATTCTTATAATTTTTCAGCACTTAAGTAATTTACATCCTGCATCATTTCTACAGAATTAAATCACATCACTTACACTGCAAAATAATTTAGTGTAAAATATAATATATTTTACACTAGTAAACAAATGGAAAACATACTTGTCCCTATAGCATCTAAGTCTATAGGCAATAGACTCGATTGCTAAAGGCAAATATTTTATATCATACCTAAATATTTTTTTAATACAGTCTCTTAATTTAATAAACATAGTCATGAATACAAAATGATATCAAAAATAAATTTATGCATTTTCATTTGCATTTTAATGTTAAAACATAGTAAGCGTGTATTTTAATGATGTACGAGTTATTTATCATAGTATTTTTTATAACTCAGTTATTTTAGATTTATTTAGAAAACTTATTATGAACTTTTGATAAAACTTTAAAAAATCACAAAATTAGTAATTAATTTTCAAAGAAAAAACTAAAACCATTGTATGGTGGAAAAATAATAATACAATAAAGTAGGAACACAAACCATTTACCTTGCTTTGATTCCAAATTAAATATTATAGGTAAACAAAAATAGCTACAGATTCATGATGAATAAAAAAATCGAATTAATTGAAGAAAATATTTTATATAAAATATATTTAATCCCCTGTTATAAAATATTTAGATTTCAATTATTAATTATGAACAAAAAATGTACATATTACTCTAATCTAAAAAGAGGTTATAATTAAACAAATTTGAATGCACCACTTTAAATTTAAAAGATAATAATTAAGTTCTATACACAACCTAAAATATAATTCATAAATAAAACCTAGAACAATCACATTCAAAGACAATTTTCACTTTTGAATCACTAAACAAACATTTTTGTTTTAAAAATCAAAATGAAAAGCAAGGAAATTTTTTTCATATTAATACCTTAATAGTCCAAAAATGTAATACAAAATAGTGCGAACAAAATAATTTACACCTAAATATTATATGAATTAAAAATTACCATTAAGCTGCTGTAAAATTATATAGAAATCAACTTAATAAAGTGTTAGGAGCAAAGTTTTAAGATGTGTGAATGCAAGAAAATAAAAAGCTACTAGGAACATTAAAAAAACCCTCACAAATTATTTTTAAAAAAGTAGCAGCATTAATGAGCATTTGAAAACTATAAAAATAACTAATATTTATTGATGAAAAAGAGGCAAGCAAAATTGAGCACATGTTAACAGCTAGCTGGAATGAAAACACACACCTGGAACTAATACACCCATTAAGTATTAACCAAAACAGTTTTATCATCTACTTTTTTAGGGTATGTAAAAATTACAACGCATGGTCAAATTAGAAAATGAAGAGCTCGTAAATTAAAAGAAATGCTGAAATGTGTTTTGGAAAAACAATATCAATAAATATAGTTTATTAAACTATGACAGCATGAAAATAATAGATTGCAAAAATATTTAAAGTTTGCATTAATAGTATTAAAAATATTGACTAACACAATTTAAAAGAAATAGTAAAGTGATGGGAATGATCTTTCTAAAATACAAAAATATTTGACAAACAAAAATTCTTAGGATATATTTTAAGAGTAGTGAAATACATTATAAGTAATGATTGCAAAAATTAGTATAAATCATCTTTTATTAAATAACCAAAAATGTTTTCATTTCTCTTAAATAATTAATAAATTAAAACTAAAATAAATATGGTCCAGTATAGGAATACAACCAATATAAATCAGTCTCATAAAGAAACTATCGGGTGATAGTTACACACTTTAAATCACTAGAATAATTCTTAAGATTTATCCACACCAAACTGTCTATATTACAATAAAAGCAACGTTAATCGAATCTAAAAAAGAACCTCAGCCATAAATTCTACACTGATTAATAATAACCATCATTATTTTTACTGTACAATATATGATGGTTAATACACTCTTCTTTATATAATTTCCCCTAAAGACTATAGCTGTCCCTGTGCAACATTTTATATCATGGTACCAAATGAGAAGATCAAGAAGTAAAAATTCAACTTTCTTTACACACTTACATAAAAAAAACTACACTTTAAAGAATTCATATTCTAAAGAACTTATAAGCCATTTGAAGGAAACAGACTAATACAGAGAGTTTTAGACATTTACTAAATATAGACACTTGTTGTAAAGTAATAATAAAAAACCCTTTTAAAATTTAACGGCTCTGAAATTTAAAAGAATATTGAACTTCTAGATACTTTAATCTTGCTTCTCAATCAGTACCACAACACAAACGCCCCCTAAATATACCCTCCCTTTCTCAATGTTCGCAAGGTCCCTACCGTCCCCACCTCAGGACAGTTGGGCCTTATACTCCGCAGACTGTTCAACTGCAGCACAGGATTGGGCATTCGTGACAGGGGCGGGGCCACAGTGGGAGTCAGCCCCATTGCAGCAGGGCTCTTCACAATAGACACCGACGGCGGAACGTAGCCCCACGGTTTATCCAGCGCTGTCTCGCCGCTCCTCCTTACGTTGGTAACCGGGGGATCGACCCTCCTCATGCCGGTAACCGAGGGTTCAGTGTTCGATTGCGCAACGGTGGAAGATGTGGGATTGGTCGAGGGAGCGAAGTTTTCGTTTTCCGGTATGAGGGTGCGGAGGCCTATGCCTTGTATGCGGCCCATTAGATCGAGATTGAGGCCCGCCGAGGCCTCGCGTTGGGAGCGTTTGGGAGGGGGTTGGGAACGGGAGCGGCGGGTCTTGCGCAACAGGTGTAGGCCCTTGGCGAGAGAAGCACTGCCCACTAGGTCTGGGATTCTAACTGTGCCAAATGGTAAGGGGCTTGATGGTGGAGACCCCTCAGGTGATGGAGCTGGGGTGGGAGTTGGAGATACACTCTGGAATGAAAGAGGATAGTAGTTGAGTTTCTATCAACTAATTAATATTGTCCATGTTTACTAATCTGATATATTCAACACAGAAAAAAAACTTTAGATGAGGACACAGAGGATTGGATGGTTTTGATTCTTTTTTTTCCTCTAAATAACCTCACTTACAGCAAATGTTCTAGTTTGAGAATAAAATATAAATCAAAATCTTTAGTGTACCTAAAGAGCCTTTAGATTACTAAACCTGGGCAGTATATACTAAGCTCTCCACTTTTAATAATTAACATAAATGCAGTTATGAAATATCTGTAATAAATCCATAAATAATCATTTTATACCATCCAATAAAAATACAAAGATAAAATAAAATTAACACAAACTAATAAAATTAAAATAAATTTAACAAATGCAAATAAATCACAAAACAAGTAATACAACATAAAGCATACATTTTTATATTCCTTTTAACTACAAATAGATTAGAAATAGGGGGAAAAAACAAATAAAAAGGGTTTCTAGAAAATCGGGAAAAACACATAAAATTCACAGTGGAGTAAAGTTTCGGATTAAAGTAACGTTAATGAATAAGATAACAAGAAAAAAATTAAGTGGGAATAATTTTTGCAATTGCAATCAAATTACTAATTCCTCTTAAAGAAAAAGAATAACAATATAACATTGGATTACCCACAAGTTAAAAGTAAAAAACACTAAAAAAACAAAACAAAAAAATTAATATTTTTACATTCCAAAATTTAAAGTAATTAAAATGTTTCACACCTTAAATGCACTAAAAGCTGAAGGAACCATAGCATGTATCCCACGTGCAGTCAACAGTTTAGCAAGACTTTGACCAGTCATTGAGTAACCTGATTTTGACTGAGGACTATTTAGGGAGGAAGGAGGTTGGGAAGTTATTCTGGTTGACAACTGAAGACTAGGATAGCTAAAAAATTCCACAAGGACAAGTTAGCCACAAGACAATACATCACTGAACATAAATATGGTATTATTACACAGTTAATCTTGCATGTTAAGAAGTTAAAAATAAATAGTAATACTTCAATTTAACTTAATGTTTGTAATAATGTAACTTTTTAAAGACCATACAAAATATTTTTTATTTGGAAAATATGACAGCTTAAATTAGAAAATAATATAATAGTGCTAATATAATAAATACAAATATTTGAAGTTTATGTGTTGCTTCGGTAATTTCGGTATATGAATTCAAACTATCTGATGCCAATGACTTCAATTCCAATGTCAGAATAAAGAGCTGCCAACTATGCATTAATATTAAGTAACACACTATAGCATCAAAGTAATATGTTTGTGCATGTTTTAATGAATATAAATACCAATCAAATCTAGATAAATCTTTAAACTATTTAAAATAAAACAATCAATTTTTTAAAAAAGATTATACTCGTAAGTAAGCATTTTATGCAAATAAAACTAAAAAATATAATTTCCAAAAATCGTTTTAAAGATTAGATATGAAAGTAAAAAGTGAATTTCAACATAGAAATTGAAACAAAATTGTATATTTCAAATATTTTGTTAATAAGTTCATCACATGCAGTAAAACCCATGTTAATATAGTTAATAGAATTAATAATTAGTATGTAGTTAGTTAAATGTATAATTAGTAATTATTTATAATCATATGATAAGTACTTCAAAATAAAAAATATATTAAATAGGGAAACAATCAGCAATTTGGAAAACAATTTAACAAAAAAATTTCAGACACGAACACACAGAATATTTTATATGCAACATAACACAAAGCACAATGGTGCTAACAAACAAAGCTTACTGTAACAGCCATCAAGAAACAAAGCAGAAGAGATTTAAGTGGACTCAAATTAGAATACTGTGAAAGAATTTTAATAATTATTTGGAGAAAACAAAAACGTAATAAAATCTACTTGATTAAATTCTAATGATTGCAAAATAATTATTAGTTTAAGCAAATCGTTAAAAAATTATTTAGCTATTGCACAATAGGGACTTTAGAATGGTTAACAAACTTACCTAGGAGTCACATTAGTTAAATCGTTGGGACAATGTAAAGCGGAAGTAGTAAAAGTGTAAACGGAAGATGTATCCATAAAGCTTTTGCCTGGATGTGTACAATCTGAAAATACATATACAATTAATGTAACTAATGGACTAGGCATAATAAAAATTATATGGTTGATTTTAAAGCTTTTACAGCTTCTTTTTGCTACATAAGATGTACTTAGACCAAACCAGACAAGACTTAACGCATTAAGCAGATTACAAAAATGATAGAATAACCAAATTAAAATGGTACAAACATATAACTTGAAAAAATAACAAAATAATAAACTGAAGCAATTCTACAAAAACTAAAAGTGATGCATATAGTTTATGCTTGTCTTCATACCTATAATCTGATTATGTATTTGGTCAACAAAATATACATTTAGAGTCAAAATTTATGTGAACGTAAAAGTCAAAAATTTATGCGAACGTAATAACTTAAATAAAATTTAATGATTATTTTTTTTTAAATATTATAAGTTCAGTTACAGTAAATTTATTTTTAGTCTCAACTTTTCAAATATAATTTATGCTAGCTTTTATTTACAAAAATAATAGTCTTAAGAAAGTACCTCAGTAAAATGTTATCACAATCGAAGATTTGTTAAATTTTAATGGTTATTTAAAGGCACAAAGAAAAATAGGTGCACAACTATATAAAAAAATTGTTTGAAAAAGGAATAGATAATAATAAATTTACATTCAATGAAACACAATATGGCATTGAAATCAACACTAAAAAAAGATAAAGATGTTACAAATGTTCCATTACATAGTAAAACTAATAAATTTACCTTCATCTTCTTCAAAATCTTCAAGACTAACTTTTTCTTCAAACTGATTGATTTTTGCTTCTCCTTTAATTTTTACCCCTGGCCTGTGTTCAAATATGCCCCCAAGGTGTGGAGTAGCTAGTCTCTGCCAATGGTGCAAGGTTTGAGAGCCTAAAAAAGTAATTGACACAAAATAAATTTATTGTTACTGCGCTAATCAAAAGATCTTTCCTCCTTGCCCTAAGTGCTAGCAAAACCAGACATCACCTGACCATATACTCGATTGTTTAGGACTGGACTAGGAAGACATTTTTTTCTCCCCCCCCCTTTGGTTTCGGACTTTCTTAATGTCAATGGATTTATTGATCTGGTCTGACTCTGTCAGACCAGATGGGAATTAGTAACAACAACAATGCTACTGCAAAGAACATTATTTCTTTTATATCAAAATTTACAATGCTACTTAAATAGAAATCTAAATATTTACCTTCCAAAGGTTTTATGATTTGTAGCTTTTCTGGAAATTGGTAACGCTTGACTGTGCGTCCATAAATACTTTTTTTGAAGTTAGCAGACCATGAATCCCCGGATGATTTGTCCAGTTCGTTGTTGATTTCTGTTGATGTGCCGAAACCACTACTACATGTATGCAAACCCACATCCAGCTTATTTGGTCGGGCACGCTCAGTTTTACCATCGGTGTACCTGTTGATTAAGCAATATACAATAAGTTTTGTATACCCTTAAAAAAAGTTTGCTGGCAAAATTAAAATTTAATTTTTTAATATAATTAAGTGGATGATTATAGAGTGGCATGGTTACAGTCATATATGGAATGCTTAATGTATGTATTTATACAGCTAAGTATCCAATTTTAATAATTTTGAAACTTGCATAAAGCAATACTTTAAAAGGACAAGATCCGATTATAAACATAAGCAACTGTTGCTACATAATACTTTGTTCTGCTGTTATTTGACCTGTAAAAAATTAAAAAGTTTACGTACTAAAAAAGACAAGTCAAATTACCTCATTTTTATCTGACCCATTTACATATTTGCTTGATACAGGCTTGCTGACCAAATTTCGTCAATATAAATATAACAATCTGAATCATTTTAAATAATGAAAATATAAAGCTTTGTACAACTTAATAACTTAGCTAACTAAAATTGCACTTGAATACTTTTTAAATTAAATTGAAACCTAAAATTTTAATGATTTCACTATTTATAAAATGAAGTAAGCAAAAAATTATAAATAATAACAACAAAAACTTACGTTTCAGGATTTTCGTCATCCGTGCTGTAGCTTTCAGCATATGCAGATTCTGAATCAGAAGCCAAGTCGTTGAAACCAGAAGATAAAGATGACAATTGACTGAGAGATGAGAAACAAGTGGAAGTTAAACTGGGACGTCCAGCAGAGCCACTCATCGTGTAGTGGGAGCGAGTGGAACTAAAACGATTGTGTGATGGAACACCATGGTTGGCGTACCGAACTGTGTTGAAGACTTTTCGGCTGTGAGACCTAGAATCACAAAATAGTGGCTGTGAAACTTAGAATTGTAAAATTCTACCTATGCAGTTCCTTATGACTTGAATATTCTTAAAAATTCATAAATTATAAAATTTGTTTTTACAATAAATAGCATACCCCAGTCCCTATATTAAAAAATGCCCTGGTACATTGTGTTGTATCGTAATTCTTTTTTTTAATGTTATAGCTGCAATTTAATATTTAATATCAATAAAATCGTTTTAAAACAGAAACTTCTAGTGCGGACAATCCTACTTAATATAAGGTTCAAATATTCATTGATATTTTGTTAAATAGAAATTAATCACTCTAAATAAATTCTATAATCTTAGTAAATGATGGTCAAGAGCAATTAAGCAATACATACGGCCTTTCATCCGATGAATAACCATCACTGTCCCTTCCCAAAGTCTGCTCCAGTTCACTGGCCAATGAATCAGGGTTGATATAGGGGCTGTACATCCCGAAATTCTGCCATGTGCTCGGGAGGCATTTCCTCTGGGCCTGCTTGGCCTCAGCTTGAAGTTCTTGAAATGCAGCAATAAGCTCTCCATACTTTTCCTTCATATCTATAAGCTCTTCTGACAACTCATGCTGGCACTCCTCTGCAATTTCTAGTTTGCTACTCAGACATTCGTTGTCTGCTGTTATCTGTAAGACAATTGAGAGTTTTAACTTATGGGAAAAAGTTGATTTATTAAGTGGACCCTTTTTAAGTCAAATAATCAAAAAACACAATAAGAATTGTCGATTTAGATTAACATTCATTAGAAGAAACTATGGTATTCAGTATTTGGCTTGTGTTCTAGGCTCGCCTTTTCAATAGATCGATACCTCACACAATTGTTAAAAAAACTTTGGGTACTTCAATGAAGATTTTTTATACACATTTTTTGAAGGATCCTTTGAATAAAAATTTTCATTGGACATATCTGATTACCACACAAAATAGAAGGGGGAACCAAATGTATAAAATGATAATACATAAATATTAAAAAAAAGATTTAAATACAATTAAAATACTATTTTGAGACTGGCAAGTATCCTATCTTCATTATTTAACAAGCAAAAAGCATATAAAAATATCCAATCCATATAGTAATTCAACATTAAACATCTTAATTAAGTGAATTGTCTTACATCTCTTAGCTTTCTTTGAAGATCAACAATTTGGGACAGCAGTTGTGTTATTTCTTCTTGCTGTCTGATATTATCTTCACTCTTTCTGCCCACTTCTTCATGGAGAACGGAGAGCTGCTTGTTGGCTTCAGCTAAACAATGAAAATATAAAACTTCTTATTTACCGACACTCTTTCTGGGAAATTCATTTATACTCCATAATATATTTAACAATATAGACAGATAAAATTTTACTTAAAAAAAAAGCATGGCATGCTTTTAAAAGGCAAACATGACTACACAGACCGCAATACATTTTTAGCAAGAGCAAACTTGAATACTCAGTATTCACACTTAACCCTATTTTGAAAATTTCTAAAGACCTTGTTTAACGATGCACAAGGAACACAATGGTTCATTATTCATAGATACACATTTGCAAAAATGTGCTGCTTTACACTCTCACATACGAATTTCTAAATTAAATTGGTGAAGTGCATTTTTTTATTTACTTAGTTAGACCAACTGAAACCAATAAAACTAAGTTTTTTAAAAATTTAACACTGACTATTTGTAAAGGTGACAAAAGGTTTTTTCTACAATTAAGGGGGGATCATAGTTAGCGACAGCAAAAATGACCAATTCTTAGTATTGATTTCGAAAGGCTCTAAATCATTTAAAAATTATGGTACAATAAAAAAAATTGTACCAAATTATAAATTGTACTTTTATCATTATATTTACACCTAAGAATCTTATTTTTAAAAATTATTATTTTTGAAAAAAGACACATTTTGAAACATACAATTACGAATTTTCAAAAATACAAGTATTTTTTCGGTACACTTTTCTCCAAATCTATTAAGTATTTCTTAATAATTTCTTTTGTGTGTTATAAAACCATTTTAGATCTAATTAAGTCACCTATTTTTTTTGCCTAAAATAATTTTTAAATTTTATTTTAAAAACATTATATTCTGAATTCATGAAAATTCTGATTTTCAACGAAGAAAAGTGTAAAATAATAAAATACATTGTTTAATTTGTAAGACTAAATTAGGTGACTTAAATAGATCTAAAATGGTTTTATAACACACAAAAAAAATTATTAAAAAATATTCAATAGATTTGGAGAAAAGTGTACCTAAGTGTTGAAAATTATAGTTTTGAGAAAAACGCGAAAAACAAATACAGTCGATACTGTTAACACGAACTCGAAATGACCACCGAAACATCTCTTGTTAGCCGAATTTCATGTATATCGTCAGGAATTTTTTTTAAAATTGAGCCAGTGAATAGTTTTCAAATATCAACACAAAAAAATCATGTTTTATAATGTAATACATAAATGATACAAGCATACAATTAGTAATTCAAAGGAGGCGTGGCACATTTGTTTATTTTTATAATTTTAATTTTTTATAAGAAATAATTAGCCGATCGATACAAAATTGGTCTTATTCGATAGATTGGGCTTCCATCTATCAGATAATACTGGTTTCAGAAATTCGATTTTTTGGTTTTTGCTAACTATGATCCCCCCTTAAGCATAAACTTCAAGGTTTTTTTAGGGGTTCCCAAGTAATTGAAATTTAAAATAAGCCCATGGATCTCATGAATATTCTTTTAAATGTGCGATCTAATGTCAAAACTTACACAGCTGCTTTACACAATCAGTAATCAGCTGCATTTCTTTCTTCTCTTCTTCTTCAATATCAGTCGAGCGTGAAACAGCCTAAAACACAAGTTAAATTATATTTTAATGATCGTTTTTTTCTAAATTAAGAAGTATCATACACAAATTCTAAAAGAATAACTAGAAACAGTCGGCTCCATTCCAATAAGGATGTTAAAAGTTCCTTAACATTTTAAAACTATATATGTTTTTAATATAGTAAAGCAGTTTATTTTTTAATTTGTAAAACAAAGCCTTAAAGCTTACTTCAGTTCTAAGCTGAATGTTTTCTTCTTGTAAGCAGCTAATCTTTTTGTTGAGAACGTCCCAACTGACAGAAAAGCCTCTCTCCCTGCTGAAAAAGTTTTTTTTTTATATTTAATATAATGTTTTATTTGATATAATATCATGTGATTTTGGGAAATCAACAGCCATTACATAAAGAAAGTGGATCATCCTTTTATATTTTATCATAGAATACGCTTTAACACTAAATAACTTAGAATTTAAATAAGTAAATTGTTTAAATAACACAAAATCATACACCAAGGCAGGAGGTGTTTTTTTTTTGTACTAAACAATTATTGTCCTGTGAAAAGTATAATTTTGAGTCTGATTTAATCAACAAAAATAGGAAAAACTGAAAAAGATAATAAAAAAGTTAGGAGCTCAGGTTTACTAATGTATAATAATATTAATTCACTTTTTAATACATTGAATTACTTTAGATTTTTGATTGGGTAAGTTAATTAAAAAAAAATTAAAATTCATTACAAAAAAATAACTTTAAAATTGACTAAAAAAATAACTTACACTGGGGAACCTGTTTCTGAATCTGTGTCAGGATCTTGGGTGTAGATTTGCAGTAAGCCATTTTTCACAGATAAATCATGTTTCAGCTGTGTTATCTGTTGGTTAAAATATTATTTAACTTAATTCAATGTCGAAAAAAAAAACTTTTACATCAAGTCCTTTCTTCTTTACATCATCAGGGTTTTACAGTTGCCCTATTTAATTTACATAAATGTTATACATGTGTTTGGATTGCAATGAAAAAAAGCTTAAAGGAATACTTCTTAAAAATATCAAAAGAAAAGGGTGAAAATTTACGTAACTTAAAAGGAATCCTTGTGCAGATATCTAGAGTTTGAAGATTTTAAATAATAGAACAAAACTTTTTAGTATTATTTAATTTAAAAAAGAAAGAAAAATATTATATATATACGATTCAAAAATAATTTTAAATAAAAGCTTCTTTTAATGAAGTCTCAAAAAAAAAAATTGAATGAATAAAACTATAATATTACAAATCCTCTACTAATTCTTCATCTGGAAGTTTCTGTAGTGATAATAACCACTAATTTCACAATTATTGATATAAATTCATACCGTTTCACATGAAACTCCTAATTCTTGTTCTAACAGATCATTCCTAGTTCTCAGATCTTTATTTTGGTCTAATAATGACTGACCAATACGAGCAGCAAGTTCTAAGTCCCTTTCTTTCTGCAATTAACAAAATATATTTTCAGACAATTTTATTTACATATTAAATACACCAACGTATAATAATCTAGTACTTAATCAGCCAAGTTACTGCATTCAGCAAGTTTAAAAAGCAAAAATTTGTAGGGTTAACATTTACCCTGGTTGTAGTTCAAAGAGAAAAAAAAATAGGTTTGCATTTCTAGGGTAAATTATTATTTTGTCGCAAATTCTATTGATAATGATGACCAAAAGGATTTTTTTTCTGAGATTCTGTCATGCTTAATTTTTTTGTAAGCAGAAATAATCACCAGAGTCCAACTCAATAAAAAAAAGGCCACAAAAATTAGGTTAATAAGTGACTTTGACAAACTTCTTCTCAAAATAAAGTTAAAGCACTTAGTTTATTTTGATTCTAACCAAATCTAACTATCCTAACATAAAGTTATACTAACTTCTTCCAATAATCGAGTTACTGCATCAATGTCATTGTACGTCTTTGTCATCTGGCTGAGACGATCAGCACATAAAACTGGAAAGGAAAAAATTTATTTATTACGATACTTAAAAAAACTAAAAGGTGTCATTTTCATAATTTTTAACTTTCGAAGAATTCTCATGGCTACACATTCGTTTTTATGTGCAACATAAGTTTAAATTATTCTAAAAATAATTATTAAACTGCTAAAAAAAATTCAATTTCTTCATGCTTGACACTGAGTAAGTATTTTTTTATAAGTTAAAACATTTTTCAGAAATACTTTTTTTCTGCACTTTACAGATATGGAAAGAATTAAAAAAAAACAAAAACATGATGACCATTTTCAGAAATTTGGGTTTTTAAGTGAAAACTTTTAGCATAATTTTACATCAGACAACATGGAATAGCAAAACTGCTACAAGATAAGCAGAATTTAAACAATACAAAAAAAAAAAATAAAGATGCATAAAATAATATAGCGACGCTTAAGAAAGAAAATAGAAACAGAAGAGGACTAACTTCTGGCAAAATCCAATGGCTTAAATAAGAACCACAAAAAGTAAGTGAGGGAAAAGAAGCATGCCAGAAAGTGAAGTCAGTGGTTACCGAAATATTTTAAAGTCTCTCCTACTACTTCTGGGCTAAGGGGGATGTCAGCGTCGGGGGTCAAAGCAGGGGTCTGAATGTACCAGTCCTCGTTTTCGTATCCTGTAAATAACAGCCAAATTTAACACAAAATGGAATATATGTAATACATCGTACAAATCAATATCTTGCCGTACAGTTCCCACGTTCCAATAAATTTTTTCCCAGAGAAATTGCAGATGCATCAGAATTTGTCTTGACTTCTGATCCACTCTTCTCATAAATATTAAAAATAGAGTCAGTTTTACTTTGAATATGAATTAATAATGATCTGGACGTCCTATACATCTCCTTTTTAGGATTAACTACACAATACACAAATAGTATGTTCTCCTATGAAGTAGATATTATTCTACAATATATATATATATATATATATATATATATATATATATATATATATATATATATATATAATATATATATATATATATATATATATATATATATATATATGCCAGTATGTATGTATATATATATATATATACATACATACATACACACACACACATATATATATATATATTATAATAAAATACCTATTATACGTATAAAACTTAAATTAGTTACAAAAAATAGTGCCTGTGAAATATTTCAAAAATGGAAACAGGAATATAATTGTGAAATGAACATAAGTGAAATGAAAATAATAATAAACAGGAATTAAAAAATGATTAGCTTTCTATTAAATCAAATAAATATATATTTTTGTTTTTTTGTAAAAACTTAAAATTCATCTATTATACAATGTTTTTAATTTATTGTAACCATAAAAATACATAAAATAGTTAGAATATTCTGAGTTAGTAAATAAGTTCTTCAAAATAAAGTATTTACTGCACACAAGAAAAATATTATGATTCAACTATACAAATAATCAATTTAAATAATAGATCATAACATCAATTTACTAAAATTACTATTTGGTTAAAATGAAGTTTCAGTTTTATTAACATTGTTAAAATAATATTGATTTAGCATGAAAATAATAAGGACTATATAAAACATTTATTTAAAGAAATAAGTCAATTCAAGCATGATATGATAAAATTAGTTACCTCCAAATTCTGTTAAGGTATCAGCTCTAAGTTTATAATGTGGAATGTGCTCTTCTATCAAGCTAACTAATTCGACTTCAGCATTATCTGCCTTATTACAAATATCTGGAAAAAATATCATTTGTATAATTTAAAGAAAAAAAATAGCTTCTTTCTCGTTAAGATGTACCCTACTTAAGTTGGGATGATCTTGTTTTCCTTTTGGGGTTTGCACCTATGTGTTGGATGATAAAAAAAATGGGGATTTTAAAGGACAAAATTTTCAAAACTAAGGACCCATTTCTAGCTTTGGAATGGAAATATCTACTTTAAATCAGTGTTATCTACTCGCATACCAAAGCAGATATTGGCAAACTTTTGGTTATCGGACTAAAATTTTCAGTTTTGCAAATGGGGGTGGGGAGTGTCATTATCAATAGATCTAGCCTCATTTGATGATTGCTTTACTTTATTGTCACTATTTCACAAGATCCAAAAAGATTTAACTTTTCGCACAAGATTTAGACACATAATAGCATTTAAACACTTGCCAAAAATATTATTAATCTCATATAAAAGATTATGGTACTTAATAATTCCCAAAACTTTTAAAATGTAATTTATCTCGTACAGTATACTCAATACAGCATTTTTATTATAATAATGCAACAAATTTATGATGAAATAGTACAAAAATACTACTTAAGGCAAATTTGTTTTTTACAGTGATACTTTAAAAGTTAAAACGTGACTTTACAGATGAATAGTGATTTGTATTAGTGAGAGTTTTCACACAGGATTATCATTATTTTTATTAATATTTTATTTTTAAATATATGTATAGTCTAAAAAGTATTTTTTGATGAGACAAAATAATTTAGTGCTTAGAGCTACCATGTTAGTTTTTAGAAATAAGATATATATAGTATAAATGAGACATAAATGTTTATTTAAGTTTTTGTTAGAATAAGTATACTTGTTATGATAATAAGCACAGTGCCTAGAAAACTTGTATGTATCTCTAGTGTGAACTGAATGAGAGGTATAAAATACCTTGTACTGTACGATAAGATGTTAATGTTATAAATTACCAAACTAATATATAGTCACTTACTTTTGCATTCTGCCCCATATATCATAGTCACACACAGCACCATTTGTGATGTGTGTGACTAAATTTAAAAAGCACCAATAATAGCTTTATTTAAAATAAATATTTACACTTTTAGTTAGCATTATTCCCAAGTACAAGGAAACCATTTATGCTTGCACAATTTTTTATTTTTTTGGTTTTGTTTGCGTTATAAAACTTCAAAACTTTTTTTTTTGTAATTTACTTTCTTAGCAAGTTTATGATTACAGAAGAACTTTCCTTTGAAAACAAATTAAAATATAAAAAATGCTGATCTTCATTGAGAATTAAGCTTTTGCCGGCAAAAAACTAATGCTATTCAAATTATTGATAAACAATACTTTAACGATACTAACTTTACCAAATTAACTATGTTATAAGCACACACAAAAATAAAATTACAATTAAAAATCTTGAGTTTTACAAAATAATAAAAAGCACCTTTGTCACGTCTAGTACTTTCTAACCTCCTAATGCTGCTTCTAAGTATTCTCCTTTCAATGATACAAGAATACTACCATTCCCCCCCCCCCATGGCAAAGTACGAAATCCCAATCCAAGACAACAAAATACACAGCTCACACTTAAGTAGGGTATTCAAAGCCAAACCCACACTACAAGTATATTAATTGGTGATTATAATCCCATTATCATTTGGTGAAAATTTTAAACAAAACATAGTTAAATATTGGTATTACTAATGACATCTTATGTTAGTATTAATCTTAATTTTATAGTATAGACGATATTAAATGTAAAGCTGCAATTTGCGTCTTGCAAGCTAACAATACCAGCAAGTTAATTTCAAATGGTGATGCAGGGTAAAAGCAACGAAGTAAAATGTATCTGATGCACTAAAATTATGAGCAAGATAACAAAACAGTAATGTAATGTAAAACCTTATTTTTAAAAAAAATTGAAACTATAAGACTGAAGGCTATATTTAATTGAAGACAAAAATCCTTTTTACAGAATTCAAGAAATATCGTTGTCATTTTACCCATATGTATCTCTTAAGAAAATTTAGGACATTAGGAAAAGTTTAAGAAATGATTGAAAACAGGATAAAATCTAATAAGAAAATGGATGCACCAATAAGAAGACTAATATAGAGTCATATTTGACGGATTAAAATAAAACCAAAACATTAGACATACGGATATGAAGTATTAATAGTTATTAGTTACCGATACAAAAATATCATACAACTTAATTTGGCTGTTAGCGTGTTAGCAAATATTTAAGTTTTTGTAAATTGAGTAATTTGTTTAAAGGTTTTTTTAGTAACTTATACCAAAAAAGGTTACATTAAATTTCTTGTTTAGGGAAGTTCCATTTTTTAAAAAGATACAAAGACATTATTCTAAAATAAATATGTTTGGGCCTGGGTTTCACATTTTGCTGGAATATCTTTTGATGTCAAAACTCTGCAATTAGGCTACTATTCTATAAATATTTAACAGAAATTCATGCAGTTCAGAGAATGCCAAAGCTGAACTCTCGGAACAATTTCTATACCTGTTAGTGTTGACGAATTGCTAAACTGAACAGAGGTTGGTCGTTGAGTCATCTCATCCTGAGCATAGTTTTTGTGTTCCGAAAGCGCCTTGGGTTCCAAACTATGAAGGGTTGCCGCTTCCTCATGGGGTTCCAGCTTGGGGCCTCAGTAAAGCTCCACTTGTGCATCAACCGCCTTAACGCAATGCATTATAAGCAACGCAACCTTAACGAGGCTGGAATTCAACAAGGGGTAATGGGTCAGATTTGCGATGCGCTTTATATGTAAAGAGCTTCATTTTTAAAAATAATTTTAATTATAAATAATAACGCTAGTAATATATTTTAAGATTTATTTGGAAATTTAAAATGCAAGGGAATTTTAAGAGATTTTTTTTTTAAATAACTAAAGCAATATTTAAATAGTTTCAATATTTTTCATGTTAAAAAAAAAGGAAGAATAAACAGCTTCAAGGGTATATATACGATAAGTATGTATGGGATCAATAAATGATCAATTATGGGAATTTATGACTTTTAAATCACAATAAACTAAAAATTATTTTGAAATATAATCGCAATGAAACTTTAACAAGTCAAAAGTTTACTCTATCAAGCCATAATATCAAATTTCTTTTCAGCTTTTATGATTAATGCAAGTAAGTTAATGGTTAATATTTATGTTAAAAAAAGCTTGCTTAAATGTACTTTATAAAATAATTTTTAGTTTAGTTTTGCAAAGCAATGAATATTTTTATGATTAGGAAATGAAAGTAAAAAATTTTTAAAAACACTTTTACTTAAAAAAACATACAAACTGGTAGAAGTTGAAGCTAAAATAGGGGTTTTAATGATATAATTTCGTAAAAAATGAACTAGTTTTTTTTTAGTATTTTATTTCATACAGTTATAAAAATATTTCAAACTTCAAAATATATTTTAATTGAAAGAATTTCATAAAACCACAACAGTTGCAACACAAAGAGTAACAAGGTCATTAAAGCTATCATTGTTTACATTGGAAAATCAAGTAACTATTTTGATAAGGCAAAAATTGAAAATACAGACTGCAGAAACGCAAAACTTAAAAGTATGTTCAACAGATAAGGAAAGCAATAAAACTTTCACCAAATAGTGAGCACACACCCAAGTGTGGAATTTTTGATCTGTTTAGAAAATCTAAGAAACTTGCCAAACAAACCAATACAATAAATAGTGCAGAATTTTTTTAAAAAAGTAAAAAATAAAGACTGAAATTATAAGCACAAAATGAAGGAAATAGTAAATATTTCTTTGCAACAGGATAAAGTGTCGCAAATCATGTCAACATACTAATGACGCAATATTTATTAGTAAAAATTTAAGTGCAGCATCCATACTCAGTGATAAGTTATTGAAGAAGTACTTTTGTTCAGCCACTTTCAAAAAAGTAAATATTTATACTATTTTTAAGAATGTATACAAACCGCCATGCAACTCAATAAAAATATCGGTTACACCTTAGCTAACTCACTTTTGAACTCTTACTTTGCAAATTTTGAGTTAAAGTAAAAGTAATCTATCTGATTTAGAAAAAGACCTATTCGATTTTAGCGATATAAATTAAGTATGCCAATATAGCACAAGCTAAATTTAGAGGGCAAAACTAAAGGATTTTCGCGCTGTGAGACCAAATACTTACTCATTTCGTCCGCAAAAGGGTAAACTGAATAATCGATGCCATTCTGAAATTCTAAAGTTAAGCTCTTACAAAATTGAAACCTCTGCGTTTGAAACTGAAATTAGATTTTTATATGCAAGGAAATTATTAACCTCCTATTTAAATTTTTGTTGCGGAACGAATAGGTATGATATTTTTCGTAAATAATTCACTTTACTTTTAAGTACCCTTTAAAAAAAAATCAAAATACGAACGCGCATGCGCAGTATTTCTTTAATACCGAAACTAATATAAGAAGAAGCATTCACATAAGGAGATAAGGAAAGCATAGCCAGTGAATCATGACCGCTTGAAAATCATGAATCACTTTGCGTTAAACAGTAAATTAGCTTAATTTTTAGATAGGAGATACGTAGTACATTGTAGATAGTACATGATAACAGAAATTCTTATTTTTTTTTTTGCAATTAGGCTCTCTGATAGGCTCTGACCTTCTGAGAGACAAGCAAGTGCGCAACGTGTAAACTTTTTTCACTACATAATTTTTTAATTTGTAGTAATTGGTTTGAAAAACTTCACAATACTAATAATATAATTTGTTAAAACGGTCGAACTTTAAAAATAAGTTGTCAGTTATGTGTTAAAAAAACTGCTTATCCCTAGATAGGTTTTTATGTTTTTGTATCCACGGCGACTCATTTTAGTGAACCAGTGAATCATGAGCCCAGATAAGCTCTCCGTGACGCACTTCTGTCCATCCCATTCGTAGTGTCATTTGTTCCGAAGGAGAAGAAACCTGCTCCCGAAACCTTTCCGGAAAAAAATAAATGTATTGTCGGTCATGAACTAGCGGGTTTCTTTTTCTTCGGAACAGCCACCAGACAGCTTGCGTGATGTTAGAATATCTTCTTAAGGGGTCATTGGAGTCTTAAAAATGTGCAAAGAAGGTACTATAAAGCATAGTTTTCAATTTCATTTAATTTTTAACTGCTCAATAGTATAAGTATAATTTTTTTACATGTAATTCTATGAGATTTATTATAAAACAAATTTTAAAATTTATGAAGCTTTAGCCAAAACTTAAATAGATGATAACAAACATAAAACTATTTACAAAATTTGAAAACATTGGGATTAGTCTTGCGCGGCATATTTTGAGGTCAAAATTGAAGAAATGACCAAGAAAATGACTTTATATTGTACAAATATGTACAAACAAAGACTTATACCTAATTTCTAAGCTCAATTTTAATTACAAATTATTTTTTAAACTTTTTTTTTTAAAAATTAATAAATTTTTTAAATTTTGATTTGAAAATTATTTTTAAATAATTTCTAATTAAAATTGAGCTTAGAAATTATATGAAATTGAAAACTATGCTTTGTAGTACCTTCTTTGCACATTTTTAAGACTCCTATGACCCCTTAAGCCTTGTAAGTTGAATAGGACTGCCGGATATCTCGGGAACTAAGCCGTAATTTTCTCTACCTGTTCTCAATAGATACTCGAGATAAATTCACTGAAAGATTGTTTTTCCAAGAGATGTGATGAAAATGAAATATAATTAAAAAAATAGATGAAAAATTTAGCACAAAAAGGCGAATTTTTCGAAACTTTAGTTTATCGAACAAACACTAACACCATATGCCTCTATAAGTCCATTATCTATTTTATTTTTTATTTTTAGATATTTGAACACTTGCTATTTTTTCAAAGTTTAGGAGATATGGAGCTGATTACGCGAAAATCCTTATTTATTTTGTAGAGTTATCGTAAACGCAAAATATCAGGTAAGAGTTTAAAGGTATCTCATATACATACAGGACAGATTCAATTCTGTCTTTATCAATGACGTATTAATTCTAATTAAATTATTTTTAACCATGCTGTTGGGCTGTAAGTTGTTATTCAATTATAATTTTGTTTATGCTTATATTTATTGATTGTATTTTTTAAGAAAGTTTGATTTATTTCTATGTTTATAAACAGATCCACGTATTTATCTTTATACTAAGAACATTTACATACGATAAGATACATGTAAATATTTAATATAAATGAGACGTAAGTGTCACTATTTAACCTTTATTAAATATTGTACAGTATTAAATATGCAGCATTATATTGCGAATTAATTAACTGTATTAATATTTTTTGAATGATTAATCAAAATACGTAATTATCCTAGATTAAAAAGGAGTTATTTTTTTATATCATACGCAAATACCTGAACGCATTTTTTTACATCATTAAGGTACTCGTTATAGATTGTTAATTATCAAATTAATAAAAATTTGTTTAATAACTAGCTTAAATTCTTAAAAGTATTAATAATTGTAAAATAGCATTTTGTATCACAGAAAACATTAAATACTTGCGTATAAAAGCTAAATATAACTAAAATTAATTCTTTTTAGCAACATCAAATATACTTTTAACGTTTGAAACATTTGTGTATACGATTTTGTTGTACAATTATTAATATTTTCATGAAAAAATAAATATTAAGAGTTTAAGGGAAATGTTTAGCTGTTCCAGATTTGGTATCCAGAAAATAGATTTTTGCGAGCTGTTCTGTTATTATAGTGAAAGCATAAATTTTATAAATTCCTTTCTTTTGTTTGGATGTTTATTTTTGTTTCGGTTATTTCTTTTGTTAGTTCCATCAAAGTCGACCCATTTTTATCTAAAAAAAATTTTAATTATCAAGTTAAGATAGTTATTGTAAATTTACGAAAAAGATTAACTTTTATCGAAAGAGCATATAAATACTATTTTGGCTAGTAAAAAAATATATAATTGCTACAAATAAAACTTTTTAACAAAATGATTCTATTTTAAATAGATTACATAAAAATAAAAACACACAACTGAAAATTTTGAAAGCTCCAAAATAAATTCAATCTTGTTGTGATATTATTATTAAATTAAATGTGAAAAATGACTGATGTTTTAACTATTTCATTTTTTACGCATGTAAATTCGGCTCCAATTTTTTTTAAAGACGTAATGTTAAGTTAACTAATAACCTTCGAGATACTGAAAAATAGAAAACTAATAAAAAAAAAACTTCTTTTCGTAAGGCAATTTAATGTTCATGGTGGGCTGACTGAGTTTGAAGACAAATATTTGAAAAAATTATTGTGCAGTTAATAATGTAAGAACACGTTCTTACACAAAATTAACTTTTGACATATGACGATTATTTGATTTTGTTGTCAATCGTAGAAAGTTTGAAAATTTTAATGCATTTTATAAATGTAAACAATGTTTTTTGTTATAAAACTAAAACATATATTTGAACTTTACACCGTAGTATTTACGCATCTCTAAAACAAGACTTACCTGACATGCATTGTTTACTTATTTCTATCATAGTCAAACAAATATGTCTTATCAGTTTTACCGACAACGCACCGTAGTTTTCGTGAAATCAGATAAAATGTAAATGATAAAGTTGATAACTTCGTTCAAAGAGTATAAAAATAGCGTCGTAAAGATCAATTAGAATAAAATCTAAAAGTTTTTCCAATAAATTTTCACGATCCCATTTATTATATTATGTTAGCATTAATTTACGATGAACGTAATTCATTAATACTTTGCCTAAGCCATCCTCATGATAGTGTTATATTATATCTTTTTAAATCTCTTTAAAAATCTATATGCATGATAATAATTAAAATTTAATTCGAATATTTTCTAACTTCCATTTTTTTATTCTGAAAATTGAATTTTAAGGTTTGCAAATGAAAGATAAAGTTTAATTTTGCATTATGAATTGACTTAAAATTTTTATTTTAGTTTCATTCATTGTCTGTTTCTTTGGATAAATCACCAAACTATACAATATTAATATAAAGTGTAAATTTATAAAGAATAATTTCAAAAGTTTTGCAATTTTTTCTTTAAGTCATTTTCTTTTATTGAATTGACATGATACCTTGAAAAAGAAAAAGAAAAAGCTTTATTGAATCCTCAATTACATTACACGCAGAAAAGTGACGTATCGAAGACAATTTTGCGAGGAGCATTGAATATGAAGTTTTGTATTTTCATTTCTTTTTAAACAGTAAAATTGTGGTTGTCATCCTTAGTTGTAGTCATAAACATTGCATCTTAATTGTTTGGTTTATTCGTGGAAACCTTTTTCCATATTAATAAATCTTGCACATTAGTAATTTTAACTCTAAAAGTCAAATGTGAATTGAAGAGCTTATTAGTGGAAGAACGCGCTAAGTGACAAAAAGGTGAAAACGAGAAAATGAGCTTTAAGGTTTTTAGTTTGCACTCGATATGTTGGAAACGTAACTTGTAAAGCGCAAAAAATATACGAAACTTAAAGTTTATGAAAAAAAAAGATATTTGTTGTCATTAAAGAGGCTATTATTATGTTCAATGGCACAAAAATCTCAATTTTTTTCAAAAATGTCACTTAGCACGTTCTTCCACTAAGCTCTTCAATTGTGTCGGTTGCGCCACTTTAGCAGGAATACAGTGCGATACTGAACTTGGACAATTGTCCATGAAAACACTTTAAGAAAAATGTCTCACCCCGTGTCAAGACCTTATAAATAGGAAGGTCTTCACTATTACAACTTAAAAGATACAAAGTGTCTTCTGCCAATTTTTAAAAGACCCCAGGGAATCCATCATGAGTAATAGCTTTGATATGTATTGATGTCGCCAGTGCAAAAGGCCATGGGTGAAACAAAGTTTACCTATAGGAACCAAATTTGAGAATAGATTTACAATGATTTGCGGGTAATTGAAATTTGCTTAATGTTGTAAAATGCAAGTAAAAGGAAGGAAGTTTAGTTATGTTATTATAAGTAAGCTTAGTCCTGAGATTTTAAAGCGATTTTATGTTGGATATGCTTCAAATGAGCCGGACTGTAAGTTTTTTTTTTAAACAATTCTAAAATAAATCATTTAAATAAAAAAAAAACTCCCAATCGTTTATACTTAAACTTATATCAGAAATCATAAAATATTTTTTTTTAAATTTTATCCGATGTATTCATTATAATATTAACCTACATATTTAAATTTATCATTGAGTAAATCATTAGGATTAGGATATTTAAATATATTATGGTTTTCGATAGTAAATCTTTATAAAATGTATTGTTTATTACACACCTGTACGAATATAACCCCCTTTTTTTTTTAGGGAAGATATATTTTTCCAAAGATATTTTTGTATTGATTATAAAAATTCTAAATAACAGATATAATTTTGTTTTGTGATAACATTTAAAATGCATTATTCTACTTAAATGCTTTTTAATTAATACATAATATAGTTTAAGATTTTTAATCATTTTTTATTTCAATTTTGAACTCGTTAATCAATTTGTTTTTAAATATTTTTAAATTTTATTTTTATGTTAATGATTTAAAAACATTCTTTATGTATAATTAAATGTAAAATAAAAATAAAGTTGTATTGAAAAGAACTGGGAAACTAACAGTTCTTTTAAGGATTTGACGCTTGTATCCATTAGATAGTTAAATCAAACGCTATATCACAGTAGTACAAGATACCATATTGCGATCACCTCTAGATGTCAGCTGGAAATCTCAATATATTCTGATTTCGGATATTTCTCATGAAATTATATACTACTATGACCATGGTGGACTGGGGAAGTACATTTTTACGGGGATACATTTATAATATTTTTTTTTAACAGTTACTGTCTTGTCTACTGACTATCAAAGTTGGAGCAAATGTGATAAGATAATTATTCACATGAATTCAAACTGTTACAGCTTAAACTGTCCATTCATCGTTTCAAAAACAAAAACAAAGCTTAATCGACAGAGAAAGTTATTTTTAAACTTAGTGGAGAAGGTTAAAGTTACTCCACCGGAACCTCCCTACGAGCTGGTAAATTGGATCCTGTAAATGCTATTTTAAACATCAACTACGATTAGCATAAAATAATTTTTTAAATAGTACAAATTTTTTTGTAAAACATGTTTTTCTTTTTATTTTATTTGGGCTGTTTGAAGTATTGAAATAAATGTCCTTTTGAACTTAAGTTTTACTTTTCTTTAAAATTGCTTAATTTTTGATAGATGATAGATAGATAATAAATTTATTGCAATTGGCCAATATATTACAAGGATACCTATAAAAAATTAAATGCAAACAAACAAATAAATACATAAAAATACGTAAAAATAGACACAAGAAAGAAAACTAACTGTCAATTTCATCAAAGCTTAATAAATAGTCTAAATTTTAAAACTGATATTAAGCAGTTATAAATATTATAATAGTTTTTAATATGAAATTTTAGAAATATTGGAAGATTGTTAGAATTAATGAAGTATTTTCTTTAGAAGGATTCATAAATAGGGCAAGTTAAATTACGTGTTTCCAAGTTTCATTTTCGTATGCATAACAAATTTTACTTATAGTGTCAGGAAATATTTTGTAAATTGATCCTATAAAATATAAGTGCGTTTGATTACAATAATGCTTAATAATTACTTTGTTTTTAAAAGCGTTAATCAACACATTTCACTACCATTGTGACTAACTTTGAAAATTTAAAACGCAACTTTTGTACTATTTACTAATAAATGTGAATTTTATAAAAATAACTTTTATGTAAAAGGAAAAAAAGAATTTGTTATAAATTTTTGAACAGATGCGAAAATTAAAATGCACTAAAATGGTAATAATTTTAAGAGAGCTCGTTTTCTCTATACACATTTATATACATTTGTTAAATACTTCTTTTTTGCTCTTCAATCGCCCTTTCAACCGGTCGGTTTCGGAACACCCTGTATATCATTTTACAATGTTTTCTTGACTCGACACAAAAGAATCAAAGAATAAATTTCGCTTTTTGAATTTTATTTCTTCTAGTGTCAAATCAAGATTCTGAATGTCAATTATTTTTTTCACT
Organism: Hylyphantes graminicola; assembly: GCA_023701765.1. Classification (NCBI taxonomy): domain Eukaryota; kingdom Metazoa; phylum Arthropoda; class Arachnida; order Araneae; family Linyphiidae; genus Hylyphantes; species Hylyphantes graminicola. The sequence goes on from CM043113.1 coordinate 30,894,710, forward strand.
CTTTCTGTAAAACAAGATTTCACATCTATAGACGTTTCACCGAGAAGCCGAGTACATTGTTTGAAAAACATAACTTTTGCCATCTTGGGCCCATAATTTTTTCCTCTTTCATATCAGAATACAAAGATGTAAAAAGCTTTAAAGAATTCAGATAATAAATTATAAAAATACGTCATGTTGTTAAGCTTAACGGTAAAGTCAAGGTGAGCTTATTTCAAGGAAGTTGTGATAACTCGCATGACATACTCAGTGTTAAAATAATAATAATTATTATTATTATCAAAGTAATTTTCTAAAAAATATCTTCGAAGTATATAACTGATACTTGTATTTTGTAAAACAAAAACACATTAATATATTTTAGAGAAATAAGAAATTCGGGATAAAACTAATGAAAGTTGTTTTCCATTTTTTAATGGATTTTATTAGTTATTTATTATTAAAGGAATAATATATTGACTATATTTTTAATGAATTTGTCATTTGTAGAAAGGTCACATTAGTTAAAGGGGATTGACAGTGAATATTATTATTATTTTATTATTTATTAAACTAAAAAGTTAAAGAATACTAGTTCTATAAATGTTTCCATTATATTTCTAATCGAAGATAAGAAATTAAAAACGCTTATACTTTTCCAATGCCTTTCATTTTTGTTACGGCCATATTATCCTTAAGAGTACTGAAGAAAAAAAAGGCAAAATTAAAAAAAAGTATCAAAATATTTAAGAATTGCAAAGTAATGTTTCTAAGGAACTTGTGGACCGTTAAAATAGAATGATTTTGTGTGTGTGTCGCATTGATTATAATTTCGTTAATTATAATTTAGTTGCATAAAAAAACTATAGTTAAACACACATTTTTGACTCAAGACATTTTTAGTTTTCAAATAAAAAACTATAAAGTAATATTTAAAACTAAACTCTCTTAAAACTAATTTCTGGAAAAGTTTTTACCATTTGCTAGAAACGATTACTTATTATATGCATTTGCGCACATTCCCATACTGTTATGTATAGTTTTCAGCATCTTGTGTAATGGCAGCTGTTTGTGGTGCCTCAAACATTCCTTCGTAAATAGCATCTTGAGTATACACCTGGATAACTTTTTTTTGTATAATTTACAACACTTAACATAGCTTCTGACAAACAGAAAACATTTCTTGTAACAAATGAGTCTTAAGCTTATATGAAATGCGGGTATCTTTATTTGCTCGAAAATTCCGAATTTCTTATACTAGTTACTGTAATTATTTTTTAAGAACTATATTTTATATTTTTTGAAAAATTTAACTAATATTTCTGAAGCAAACTCAGTCAAGTTATGTCAATTGGTGTATAATAAACAGAAAAAACCATGGATTTAGCTCAAATCAAAACTGGACTATCAGCAAAAAGAGAAACATTAAGTTAGTATTGATATTATTTGTATTTATTTTTTGTTAAACTTTAATTATTCCTATTGGTATTGATGTGTATTTATTTATTTTTTATCTATTTATTACTTTTATTTCGCACTGATAGTTTACATTTAAAATTCTTTTACACGAGTATGCCACAAATTACGAATGTTTATTTAGATGGTTAAAATTATATTTTTTTGTACATCATTTTAGAAATATTTCTCGTTTAAATTCCAAATGGAAATAGGTAATTTGTCTTATTTTCTTGTGTATTTATTAGTCTATGATTCTTATTTAAAAATAATAGTGCATTTATTCATTAGTGTGAATTATTAATTGATTCAATATCATTCTTGTCAAGAATCCTAACTTTAAACTAATATGTTCGGCAAGAAAAGTATTGCTCAAAATTGCAAATGGATATATTTTCCGAAATAATTTGGTATGGTTGGTTGAAGCCTGCTAGATAATACTAATTACAATAGTTTGTTTATTTCAATCAGGGCCTGTTCATCCCTAATGCCAGTTAGGCCCGGGGCTAGGGCCCCCAAATTTTGGTTTTTATAGTATGCTAACTGCTTGTTAATGGAATGTTTACAACATTAGGACATTTTTGTTGTTTGGCAATGTAAAAAAAAATCACCAAATTGGAACTGGCCATTATATCATAGTTGTTCCCGTTGTTTAACAAACGCTTTCATAGCTTTTCCTTCTAAAGTTTATATTTTGAAAACTGTTTTGAAGTTAAATTTATTTTGTTCCGGATACTTCATTTTGACATGTTTTGTATTATTACCATCGTTTGACATTCCTAATTCACCTTGTCTGGGAATATTAAAAATTTAAATAAATAGAAACGGTTTTAAAGGTCCCTAAAAGTGTAAAAGAGATAAAATAAAATATTTTTTGTACAATTAAGTATCTAAACTTTTATTTTGGCTTAAAATCGTGAAGACCTTACTAAGATTCCTACACATATATTCTTCATATTTCCCCAGCAAATACGTATTAGAAAGTATGTTGACAAGTATTTTTAAAAACATTATTATGTTCAGTGTTTGCTGAGAGGCACGTCAATTTCATGAAATGTTGGGTCTTAAAGACCATTGAGACCTAGCATTAAGAATACACATTTTTTGGTGCTTTGATTGTAGAAATAAGCCGTATAAGTTTTAAGGGATTAATATTTCTTTTAGCGTTGTTTTTAATGCAAAATTCCCTTAAAAATTACCTATGAAAAAAACTTCGTAGCTCTTGCAAGAGAATTCCGAAAGCGTGTTGACCCTCTTACAACTTATTTTTCATACAAATAAACGACTTCCTATAATGAAAATCTAAAATGTAATTTTAAGAACTTCGTCTATCGAATCATTTCATGCTTTAAGTTCAAAATGAATTGCTTAGTTACAGGAACGTAATAAATTTATTTAAATGGATGTCGTGTCTCAGGATTTTTAAGGTAAAATATACTTTATTATATGAGAAATTACATGTTTAAGTATTGCAATCAAATTAGCCTATCCATCACCACCTATTATGTAAGGATCTTTTGACGCGTCAAACAGTTATGAAAGGAGAGATAAGGCTGTGAAACAACCCATCTGATTAACAAAAAGATATTTGTGTAAAAATGATGAAAACATAAGCTAAGCGTCAGTTTGAAAGGAAAGTCTTTTTTTCCAAATGATTACATATTGACTATCCAACTACTTTTAAAATATTTTATTCACTGAAAAAAAATTACTTTAAATAATTTTTCTTGGTCAAACCTACAACAATCGAAACATCTTGAAAATATTTAAACTCGAAAGTTCGAGGAAAAATGTTAAACAAGAAGTTCTAAAAGAACTAAAATAGCCTACTTTCCTGTTACTTAAATACTTACTAAAATTCTTATCTTGAAAAAACTAGGTTCGTTACAGTAAGTGAAATCCACAACCGTTTCTACATTAAATTTATATACATTAGAATAAATTTCACTAAACACAGCATCCAGCTATAATTTCAACTTCTCAATCAATTATTTTCATTAACTTTTTATCGCCAATAAAATAAATATTACTTATCGTCCACATGATTATTTGCAGTTATAAATAAATATTAAATTTTTCGCAAAACAAAAACCAAAAAACTACTTCAAAATTTACTTAAAATAGGAAATGTAAATTAACAAGTAGGTTTGTAACATAATCTGTCACTTAACCCGCTTCCACAGGTAAAAAGGCGCCAAACCCAGCATTAATTCTATATTAAACATTTACCTGCCATAAATTCGGCTAATTTCATTTATTTTATTTCGAAAATTAAATAATTATTACTTAAATCGTTTGCAAAAATTTATATTTCAAAGAATAAATATGTAACAGTTCTCGCTTTTAAATAGAATGAAAACATTTCGTTCCAACATACGGAATCTCGAAGTGAAATACATATTTGACGTCATTTCAAACTGATCGATGTCGCAAAAATAAATTTATTTTAATTCATTGTCTAAAAGAATTAAAGTTTCTCAAGCGATTGTTGCCATGGCAATGGTAATTTATTTCTAATAAAATGGCTTCCTATGCTTTTTAAATGAGCATTAAATGTTGAAGTTTTTTAAATAATTGAAGTACTTAGAATTCGAATTATTTTCTGAAATTTTCGATATATTCTCATTTGATACGCTGAATTTTTTGGCGTATATCACTTGTCCGTAGCATTTGTAGTTAAATTCAGCGATTTAAATGACTCGAAATTGAATTTCAATGCTAATTCAATGGGAAATTCGTCGACAAATAGTAGATTTATGTCCATCCTATCGTGCAGACAGACGGACAAAAAGTATGAAAGTTGGGTGTCTGAGGTTATACCTTTCTAATAAAAAAAGAATTTTTAAGATCGGATTGCTAGAACTGATTTTGGAAGGGGGGTACGGACGGACAGACGGACGGACAGACGGACAGACGGACGGACATCGACCGCATGTCAATACCTACTTTTTCATTTTTTTTAATTCTTCGAATTAAAAAAAAAGAAAAGTAGGCTAAAAAATATAAAGATCGTTATCACGATACTCATTTTTATTAAGCGACCATTTGAAAAGCAACTAAGAAGAAATAAATAAAGTCATTCTGAAGTTTGAAACCTAACTGTTAAGTTCTTTATTTATAAGCAAATTCTAGAAATTAAGGTTGTTGATAGTAATGGCTTACACAAACTTTGAAATAAACATCTCATTTAAACTTAAGATATCGTTTATGTGTTTGTTTTTCACTTGAGTCTTACCAAGATAAATTTGAAATAGTAATTATCACGAATATGTCTTTAACACTATTTTTTTTAAAAAGGATTTATAGTAACACAATTACATTCATATGATTTTAATATCGAATTATACTGTAAAATACAATTCTTAATGAACCTTTCTAATACTGTATAAGTTACAGGTTTATAAATTCAATACTACTTTTATATTTATAAACATAATGCAAAAAAAATAACAAATGTTCTTTTTAACTTACATATAAACAAATATGACTCCTTGCATCAACTTTTTACTTACTGATTGATGAAAAGAAACGCTTTTTTCGTCTGTAAACACAGGTATAAATGATTTTTTTGTAATGTCCCAAGAAAAATTTATTTTTTCAAACCAAAAATTGCGCTTTTGAGTTACTCTATCTAAGAAATCGTGTTCAAAAGTTATCTTTATATGCTAATGCGTAAAGTTACTTTTGCGCACAATTTCATGTAAACTTAAATTATATCTTTTTTGTAACAGAATAATTTTTTTAAATAAAACTTTGGAATAAATATTTTATTTAAACTCTAGGATATTTTATTCGCTAGACTGCATGCTCTTTACACAATGTATCCACTGCTGATAAGGTTAACTTTGAACACTCAGTGCATAAATAAGTATCTTGCTGAAGAAAAACTGCTTAGATATGTTTTTTGAACTATTTTAAAACTAAATCGAATGTTAAGAAAACAAATTCGTAATATTTTAAAATTTAATATCTTTCATCTTTATTGCAGGCACTTTAAAACCTGAAAAACTACTAAGACAACATACGTACTTTTATATAGCCTTGCTATTTCTGACGGCTGTTCTAATGTATTACTATACGTATCCATTAGAATTTCAGTCCACCAGTTTCAACAAACCAAGTGAACTCATTTCAGAGCCAAAAATTTCAAATGTCAGAGCCATCTTTTATAAAGTTGAGAAACGTTCTACTGAATTGTATTCGTCCACAAACAAAGATGAAGCCTTGTCAGCTTCTAAAGTTATGAATAATCGCTATTCGAATCACCCGTCTAGTACTATCATTAACAATGTTTTAAAATCTAACACCGAATCTAAATATAGAAGCTCTCCTGAAGAATTGACGATGATTGAAACATCTACAAAACAATCAACATTCTCAAGTCCGACTGAAATATCATCAAGTGTTTCTTCCGTAGAACTACCACTATCCAATTCGAATTTACAGGATGATTCATACAAAGTTTACACCAACAACGGCCAAACCCATAACATTGATATCAGTAACGAAAAACTCCAAACTAGTACTGCTCAGGAAGCCCTAAATAATGTGGAAAATGTAACACACAGAATTGAAGCCACAGAAAACGATGCGAAATATTCTACCAACCAATCCTATTCAACATATGTGTCAAATTATAATACCCAAGTGAATGAATCTCAAGAATCTTCTGTTCCACTTACCAGTTCCACACTACCAGTTAGTACCAGCATAGTTGAAGTAAACAAAGTTTCGAAAGATTTCCTTGTTTATTCGAAAAACTGTAGAATTCCAAACATCGATCCCATGCATCCAAGTATACTGGAGTTTGTGAAACTCACAGATCCCCTGGTTTGTAAAGTAAGTACAGGTTTTTATCAATTTTTTAACTACTAAATTACTGGACCACATAACATTTCAACTACCGTCAAAGCGGGTATCTTTGGCCACGGAGGGTAACTTTGGCCACGCGTCGGAAAAATATTTGTTTCTTAATTTCTCTTCATAAAAGGATCTCATCTTAAATTGTTTTACATTTTTGGAAAGGTGGAAATATCGCCTTTCATTTCATGTAAAAAAAATCTCATTCTAAATCTGGCAATACTACGAATGCTGTTTTCATTCTTACGAGCATAAAATGACAAAAATCTATCTCTTCCAACTTTTGTCTGGAACACTTAAAAAAATATTGAAAACATTTAAATAAAACACTCTATTCGATTCTTTTATTAATGAGGAAGAATATTACACCATTTGCTTTATTCTAAGTTGACTACTTTTTATGCTGTATTTAAATATTTGTAATTGGGAAGCTTTTGCCAATGAATGCGGGTAACTTTGGCCATAGATGTAAATATTTCTTTATGGAACTTTGCACTTTAAAAAATGTATGTAAAAGTGTATCAAGTTTAACTATTTTTGAAAAAATTCTTTCTTTTATGATTACTCATTTTTAGATATTTTTTTTTTTTAATCTCATGATTTTAAACATTAAAAAGATAAAGATAGAATGCAAGATACGTATTCCACTCAAAGTCGCAAATGTCAAAAGGTAAACATTTTCAAATTCCTAATTATAAATATATTATTTTTCACCTTTTATAATAAAATCGTTTGTTTTTTACAAATATATTTGTTATTAATTCTTGCTTCAAAAAAGTTCTTTTTTCCTTATTAAAATAGAAGTTTATTTTTCTTTCTTTTAAGCGACAAACAATACTAGTATTCAACGTGTAATGCCATTCCACGATGCACTGCAATGTAAATGTTAAGTTATATACCATTTTAAATAACTAAATGTCTTATAACTTTGTTATTTTTGGGTTTAAAGTTTTAATATTGCTATTTAAATCGTTAACACAGCTTTTAAGGATTTTAAAAAGTATGTTTCTTATGTATTTCTTGGGTGGCCAAAGTTACCCGCCCGGCTCCTAACAGTGTCTTATTTTTTAAAATTAATACCAATTTTTTATTAATTTATAAAATTTAACAAAAATGCCTGAAAATTATTCCTAAATGTACAATACTTAGAATGCATAAGGATTTTTAAGTGTTTAAATCGTTTTTGAAGTTAAATTTTCCTTCTTTTGTGAAAAAAACTATGATTTTGGCCAAAGTTACCCGCACTGACGGTAACAATTTAAATTTAGGTATCAAATTTAGAATATTGGATTAGGATTCTGAATTTGAATGCATTTGGCTATCAATTATTTAATTTACTGAAACATTAAATGCCTAATTTTCGAAATGCTGAACCTTTTTTTTTTTTTTTGGTGAATTGTTACATTCAGCATATGATTCTAAATTAGTGGAAAACATATTGAGAGTTGATGACGATACATAAAAATTTTAAAAAAATTAACAAAAAAAGTTTATATCCAAAAAGAATATAAAAGAGATATAGGGAACTGCATTCAATGTTTACAGTTAAATATGTCAGCACATAATGTGTTTAATCATTGATTTGTTGTCATTATAGAGGATGTTTTCCACATTACCCTAATTTTTTAAATTTTTGAAATGAGTAGTAAATTAGCCAATTTCTTTACTTTTTTAAAAGAACTCAGTTTTTGGACATTCGACTTAAAGTTCAATTTTTCTAATAACTGATCTATTAAAAAATTCCAGTTATAAAAACAACTATTCAATGTTATTTTACAACCTAAAAACAAATTAGATTTTTACATTTGCAACTCTCCTCTGTAAACCTATACATATCCCATCTCCTTCGTTTAAAAGGAAGGATCTTATGAATTTCATCATCCATTTCGAAATGAAAGATGACACTAAATGAGGGATTGTTTATTAGCCTAATTTATATTTCAATGTATAACCTAATTAATTCCTTCTTGTAGAGAACATATTCTGAGCTGTAATGAGATATTTTTTGAAGAGAAATCTCTTTGGCATTCATCCAGAAAAAACTAATATTTCCGTATAGTATCAAAAAAAAAATCAAGTGCATTTTAATTCAAAATATATACGTTAGTTAATCTTAAATATCCCTATATTTCATTTTTTGTATAGTTAATTTCTTGTTTATCAAATTTTAAAGTTTAAATTTTTAATGAATATCTTATTGTATTTTTTAAATCGTAGAATTCTTCTGTGAATAAGTTTTCTTAAAATTAAATGAGTTTTTAAAGTTTGAAACATGCTTATTTAAAAAGATTCTTACACTTACATTTCAGAAAATAAAAAGTTTATTTCTTAAGTATAGTTGTTTGGAATATTTTCAAGAAAATGATTTGCATAATAGTTACTTCTAAAACTGATTTTCCGACATAAAACAAATTTTTAAGATTGAAACTTACCAAAAGTAATACTAACTAGCTCAAAACTTAATTAATTTACAATGTAGATTTTTAAAACTTTAAAACAGAAATAGCTTTTATTTTTGAGTACAGAAACAAAATGATAAATAGCACTTATTTTATGAACTTGTTAAACAGGTTATTTAAAAATGTGATATTTATTTAAAGTTATGTTGTCCTGCCAAATACTTATAAACTAAAGATATTTTTTTTTCTAATTTAAATTCATTTTTGAATTATTTTTTTGTGTAAAAAATACTAAGCGTTACAAAAACAATTTTATTTTCAATAGTATATTACAAAATAGCGATTGAAATTTGTATATTTAAATAATTATTTCAAAATCAACTGAACTAATTAACTTAAAAAATTGATGGGATATTTTCTGTCGATTGGATTTTTATTGTGTTTAAGAAACATACGAAGCATCAATTTTAATTAATATGAAAACCACAGATTTAATAAGTATGAAAACCATTTTCAGAAAATATGAACTTCCTTATCTGAGACGTGTTACGAATGAAATTTACAAAGAAAGCGAAACTAATATTTCTCCATTCCCACATAATAATTATAACTGAATTTGGTCATTTGTCCTGACAATCGCCGTTTCCGTTCACATAGTACGTGTCCCAATAGGGACTAGAATAACTCAAATTACGTGTTAATACAGAAGTATAGTTTATTGAACTCCTTTCGTGTCGTGTGTTTGCCGACAGTTTTACTCTCAGTAATCGATACTTCATTGAAGACCGGTGTAGTTATACGAACTTTATTATTTCATCTCAGTAGTAACTATATTGTAGTTCAATTTGTTGTTCTAATAATTTCATTATTTTTTGGTATAGTCACGCTTGTTAATTATTTTTCTATTGTATATCTTATCAATTCATTAAACTTATTGCTGTTCTTAATTCAATATTATTAACTTCACTTAATATAAAAAGTAGACTTCATCAATATAAAATATTGTATAAAAAGTACAAGAAAACTTATTAAAGTAAATTGTTTATGTTTGATAGAAATTTATATTGAATGTTGTTATCGTGTTTCAATATTAATGAAATTACTTTTAAGCGTGACTGAAACAAGTATTCACAAAATTTAATCGTATAAATCGGCAAGTAGTATTCATTTTAATATTGTACATTTTTTGTATATAATTCTCTAAATGCTAAATGCTAGTCTTTATCTAAGATTTTTATCGAAAATAATTACAAAGTCAACTTTGATAAAAACCTTTAGAAACGAATTTAGTTTTGAATAGAATATTATGAAAACCATTGTTTTATCAACGATTAGATTACAAAGGAATTTTCAAAAGTTTTTGAAAATTCCTTTGGCCCATACGGCCCCCTTGTTAATACCGAAATTGTCTGCTGTGCCTCACACCAAGACTTAGCTAAGCAACTACATTTACAATTCGTAAAATACAATAATAATGTAGTAACAATAATGGCAATGTCTAGCGAAGCTCCCTACGGTGTCTTACGGATCCGGGGCGCACAGTTTGGGGAGACCCTAGATTTGGGAGAGAAATAAAAAAAATTATATTTACCTTCATAAATAGTTTCTTTCTGTTGACATAGCGACCCTGGAAAATACATTAAGTCAATTAATCCAATGTAACTTCACGTGCATCTTTAATATGAGATAACATCGTAAACATATTTCTCCAAGTCCAACTGTAACAAATAAATAATCTTAGTCATCCCAAGACCAACAGGCAGCCACACGACATTCATATACTATATAGTACCTTTAACGATTTCATTTTCATAGCACAAAAAACTGACATGTCATGCATTTTAGTAGTTCTACTTCGCTCTATGTAGCAATACGTATTGTCAGAAAATGCATATGTGTTTATTAACTAATTAGTTGAAACTCGTTATGACATCAAATGTGAATCGCAAGTATCCAATACTTTGGTAAAAAAATATAAAGAAAAAATTTAAATTGAGGAAAGCTACGTTTTTTATTTCAAATATTTAGTATACCAATTTCAAATTTCATACAAATAATTACTCCAATATAATAAACTATCCAATTACAATTACATCAAACAAATATCAAAAATATGTATATACTTAATTCAATTAACTTAATAAATCATAATTGAAAAGTAATTTCAGCATTATTTTTCAATTAAATCCACCATTAGATAAAAACCCTTCAAGATATATAATAATAATAAATTTATTAATATCAAGCAAGGAAAAGAAACAAGAAGAGTAGATATTTTCAATTCATGTATCAAGTAATCGTTGATGATGGATACATATTTTTTTTCTAAAATTATTACTTCATATCTAACTAATTTTAAAACTTGAACTAACCTTTTGAGAGAAATAAAAAACAATCCACCGTAACTTCCTGCTTTTTGAATCAAGAATGTGTATGTTTAATCTACCGAAACAAAAATTGCCTATTTTATTACTTTTGTAATAAAATGTGTACCGAAGCGTAAATGTAATGAATCTAATAAAACTATTAATTGGCAATACATCCTTATATTGGGTAAAAAATATAATTTTCTTCGTATGACCTGGTCGAACATGGTACTAATTTTTAAAGTTTATTAGATAAGAACTAAAATTTTCATATTCAAATGGAGAATATTGATTCGTTTTTTTTTTTTAAATAACTTCTTAATTTTTGATTTTCCGAAAGTAATATTAGTTTTTACTTTGATTTTGTAATACAATAAATATTTTTTCATCAGTGTAAAAAAAATAGTTATTCTATAGATCAAAGTAATCTTCAACATTCACATCAGTTGCCTGGTTGTCGGTTTTTTTTTTGTCTTTAAATTATTTCATTAAATTTGCAAATGGATTGTTTCTAAGAAATGTAAATTCATAAAAACTGATAATATGTTTCTTCGGATGTTCGATGTTGTGAATTCGACGTTGTGCTTTAGCCAAATTTTATTATCCTTGTTTCTGTGTTTTTTTGTGTCACAATGCCACAAAAAGTCATTAACTTCTAATTCACCAATGTTACAGAGTGTCTATTGTGTTGTAATGTCTTCAATTCCATAATTCGCCAAGAATACGATTGTTCGTACAGATGTTAAGAAGATGCATCCCTCATAAACCGACATTTAAGGAAAAAATAATTTGAACCATAAGATTTTTAAAAAAATCAATTTCATAATTTGAAGATAGATATTTTTTTTATGTTTACAGCAAGCTTTTTTTAAACTTTATATCAAACCAAACTAAAGTAATAGACATTCAGGAATAGATATTTACATTGAACACTCGATTATAGGGGAAAAAATTAATTCATGTTTGGTAGAACTAAAGTAAAATATTTACGTTCCATATTTTAATGTTTAGTTTTATTTAATTTTTTTACTAATGACAGAAATACAAAACCAAATACGCGGAAACAAACGAATATACTTTAAAAATGGTTCCATTTGCTATTTTATTTAAATACAAATAATGAATATTTAACACGGTTGGAAATGTGACAGAACGTCCCATATTTCACATCAATTCCTAATAACTAAAATCACTTTCCTTCTTTTAAAGGCTTTACCAGCCTTTTGGCATCATGACATACATTTAATTGTATTGTTCGCATTGTAACCTACTAAAGCTGGCAATCCTCAAACGTGAGCTGTTTTTTAGCGGGAAAAAAACCATTGTCAAGGTCTGTTTCTATTTAGTGATGCATACAAAAAAAAATGGTATTTTGTAATGTGATTTGTGATGTTCTCCTTCGTTTCTCCGAAGTTAAAAAGTGCTTTTTAAAGAAAATTTAAAAGTGGTAGATCGAAATATTGATATTGTTATTATTCGATTTCGTTTTTTCACCCAAAAATGTATAAAAAAGCGAAAAAGAATTTTTCGTGAGATGATAATTTAAACACTTGTTATCGAATAAGCGTAGTTAAACTATTGAATTATGAAGAAATATAAATCACAGCCATATCCAATCTTTTAAGACCAAGACTTTTATCCAATCTTTTAAGTTTACTTTTAAGACCCCTAATTGAGGTTTTTAATGCAAAATATTGTTGATATTAAGTGCTTAAAATAAAATTTATATAATGTGAAGCTAAACCTTATACAATGAGAAGATAAACATTATATAATGTGAAGCTAACATAAAAATTTATATATTGTGAAGCTTGGGCAGTTTTAAATAATATTTGCCTTTATAGTACTAATATAGCATTACATTTACAAGCGTACTCTAGACGATCATTCGACGGCACACCCTTAATAATTGTATACTATGTGAAATTATAATTTGCAACAATTGATATTCGAACATTCAGAGCTAGAATAGTTACTTCCATTCCTGGCATGGGACAGAGTAGCGAATGAAAGCATCAATCTCTTCTCTAAAACATATCTCACAATTAATTAGCAGACTTCCTCAGACATGAAGTCTGTACCATACATTATAAATGATGCAGAAGGAAACATACTTACGAAGTCTACCGGGTTTAGAAATTTTTTATGAATACAAACTTTTTATTGCTACAAAAATGTTCCTCCATTTATGTACATTTGAAAACAAAATTAAATTGAGTATGTTAATCTTATCAAGCGATAAAAATCAAATTAAGATTTTAAATATATCAAATAATAATGGTCCAATTAAAATATTAACATTTAAACTTTCGTTTTCTTATGCCTAACTATTATTTTTTTAAATTCACATGATCGGATAAATATATTTTTAAACTGTGTGTTCTACGAGATTGATTAAAAAAAAATTAGCACTTTCGAATGAAAAACCCAGAAACTTTCAAAGTATAGCAGATTAACTCCCCTGTTCTATTCTTCTGGTTTGTATTTTACCCAAGTTCGACAAATGGCAAAAAGCTTTATATTAAACAAAAATATTTCTAGTTGTAATAGTGTAAAACTATAAAAACAACTTATATATATTTTTCAATAATCTATTTTAAATTTCAAATAATTTGCTGTGAAATTTTTAAAAAAATACTTACTCTGCCTTGCTTAGTCTTTCTTTAAAAAAATTATCCAACAAAGTTCTTTCACTTGCCTTGAGTCTTGCGGACCTAAAATTCTACAAAGTTTAAAGATCTCTATATGAAATTCATGAGAACAATGCACACGCTGTATCCATTGTTTTTGGTATTCCTCGATATCACGATTTTTCATTCTTCTTTCAGTTTTCTTACGCATCTTTGATTTAATATAGTTGTAATTCACGTCGTTAAACGCATAAAAGGTTAAAAGATAATAAATATCAAGGTTGAAGACGTTAAATTTCATGTATGAAGTAAATGCAAAGTACAGTATACGATGCTTATAAGCATTGAACTTTTTCGTTGAACTGTAGATAGATTGTAAAGCTCTTTCATTATTAAATAACTCTTATCTTACGTTACATATAATCTAAACCACAACCTCATTAAAAAAAATGAGTGGATCTAACAAAAACTGATGATAACTTGATTGATACATAGAAGATCATTTAAAACTGTATAAAAAATAATCTGCTTTTTTGTAAAGTATTTTCTCTGTTCTTTCTGCTGACTAAAGCGTTAAACTAATTTTACTTTTGTGATAAATGCAACTTAAACACAACAATAAATTTCTTACTGCCCTTTTGCACATATACACACATATATTTCAATTAAAGCCATTATTTTTAGTGTAATATAAATACTGTTAAAAAGTTTGGTGCAAGGTTTCATCGAACTGCTGAAACTTTCTAGATGCCACTATTGCCTCCACTATTTAAATCTTGAATTTATCAATTTTGTGGTAAAACCATAACTTTGATGCACCACAAAAGTGGTGAATCAACTCTCCAAATATAATGGTGGCTGTTGGAAAGTTTCAGGATTCCGGGGCAATTTTGCACCAACATTATTTACTGTGTATTTCATTTCACATACATAAATTTTTTTCGAACATTTTATCATCATCAATAATAATCCTTTGCCATGTAAAAAGGCCCTTTCTCCAAAATGTTGCTAAATATGAACCCCATAACTATTTTATACGGTACAAAACAACAACAAATTGTTTGTACAAACTTAAAATGTATAAAATTTTGTAAAAACAAGTTACTTTTCTCTCTCAGAAGGAAGAACCGTTGACAATAACCAATGGAAATATGCTACTCATCAGTGAAACAGCTGTTAAAACTAGAAATTTAGCCAACACCGAATTCTTTTGCTGCTACAGTCCTATATACAGGGACCAAGAAGGATCGTCGGATAGTAAAGTTGCGTAAGTTCATGGAAATTTTTTTAAAATACATGAAAGTTAAGATAGTCAAATGATCTCTACTTCTTTATAAACTTGTTTCCACTACAAGAGATTATAACGTAACATTTTGGTTGAAAATCTAAATTCTTGTAATTTCTAAAATTATCTTTCTGCAGCATATGTTGTAAAGAACCCATCCATGTTTCAAAGTTTTTTAAAGTTAGTAAAGTTAGTTTATAAATGTATAAAAAATATGCTTGATAACTGACTGTCAGATCTATTCCTCATAAGGTTAAGGGATGCACTACTCTCTTAAAGTTTCAGCATAATGCTTAATATCTTTACGCACGTATTATAAGATTTGAATGAGTATCTAATAAATTATTGTGTACATGATTTAAAATTGCAATGAGCTGCTCAAGAGTGAAGACACATAAACTTTTAAAAATATCATCAAAAGAATATATATATTTTTTATTTAAACTTTCTCAACATTCCTACGCTGGTGTTAATATATTTAACCATTTTTAGTGTACGAAAATAGTAAACACTACGCAAGGAATGACGTTTTTAAATACGTGAGGCCTGTGAAGATTTGGCAGGCATTCAGTGATCTGGGAAAAATACTTTCACACTTCAATGCTTTGGATTTATTTAACCGTGGAATAAATCCCTTTTTTACTGCATCTACGCTAGAGTATGCGATTATGTGAAAACAAGTATGTGTTTACGAATTCAACAAAGCGCTTATGTGATACAATGACTGCGCTCCAGATTCAAATTTGAATGTCTATTTTACGCAAGGTTAGACCGAGAGATCGTGGAGAAGAATAGTAAAAGTAATTTAATTTTAGCTTACTAAACTATATACGTTAGAACGTGAAAAGGGTTAGATATAGATATATACTAATAGTATTATGTTTTCCCATGTGTCAAAGTATGACCCATTTTCCCCAAAGTCCAAACTATGACTGCCACAGGCAAGTGGGTTATTTACGGTAGCTACTCGCCGGACTAATTTTCTAAATTTAATTGAACAATTCGGTTAAAATGTGTATTATTAAATGTGTGTTATTAAATGTGTAATTCCGATTTTAAAAATCTCTTTTTTTTATTTATTGCAAAATGAAACACTCATACATGAAATAATTAAATGCATCTGTCTTCGAATATTAACTAAAAAGTATATCTATCAATGTATTATTATTTTCCTCCTAGTTACAATATTTAAGTAACAATTAACACCCATTTCACATTCAAAATTCAATGTAAAAAATTAATCACAATTAAAAAAATTGGCAAACAAAATTTTTCATTAGAATTAATTGAGTTTTTAGGGAATTTCGCTAATAAAGTACTGATATTTTAAGTGAAAAAGGTTTTTAATGATGCGGACTGTTACAAACTTAAATGTCAAAATTTAATATCAATATTATATATAATCCTTTTATTAGAAGATGATTGTTGAAAATTAGTGCCACTTTAGTGATTGTACTAACTAGTGTCTTGACAACTTTTTAAGAACCCACGTTCACCAAAGATAACTTCTTGGTGAACCAAGGGCCAATGGATAACTATTTACCAAAATGGCATTTATGTGTCACTAGGTTGTCTCGAGATAAAAAGCTGTGAGAATAGGCGTTCATCTACTCGCCAAAACTACTTTCTGTAGTAACTCTTTACTTATTATTACAAATTGATTTTAATGACTCTATTAAAAATCCTATATATACATAAAAATTCATTAAGATATATCATACTATTATTTTTTCAGGTTTGGAAATTGCCATGATTTTAAAAACAAAATAAAAATAAGAGATGAATTTATTAAAGTCCAATGCTCATTCAAAGATGAAACGATATTCTATGAAGATTTCCATAGCTTTATCCACGATAAAAGTAACGTAGAAGAAAGGTGCAATAAGCACAATGAGAGTAAGTACAGCGTTCTCATCATTGGTGTGGATTCAATGTCAAGAATGAACATGCACAGACAACTGATCAAAACCACTCGATATCTTCTGGATAAAATGGATGCCACAGAAATGTATGGCTTTAATAAAGTTGGCGATAATACTTTTCCGAATCTAATGGCAATGCTTACCGGCTATGACGAACGAGAACTGCCCTTTGTATGTTTCAACAATACCGATCGCGAGAGTATGGACAAATGCAACTTTCTGTGGAAACGATATGCCGAAAAAGGGTACAGAACTTTGTATGCCGAGGATTCGCCACACATATCTTCATTTAACTACGTGAAAAAAGGATTTTTGTACCAACCAACTGATTATTACATGCGTCATTTTCTGCTAGCATATGAGAAAAAGCAAGGTCATAACAAGCCTTTGAATTGCTATATGTGTCTTGGGTCGGTGTCCGCAACAGAAGCCATTTTGCACTGGGCTGAACAATTCGCTTCTCACTTTTCCGATAGACCTTATTTTGCCTTCAATTGGATAAATAGTTTGACTCACGACTACATGAACCTGGCTTCTTCGGGCGACAATTTCTATGAAAAGTTTTTTCGAGTTTTACATCAATCAGGCGCCTTCAACAGAACAATTGTGATAGTCATGGGTGACCATGGGATGAGATGGGGACCCATAAGAGAGACCTACATTGGCAGATTGGAAGAGAGGTTGCCCATGCTTTTGATAGCCTTGCCACCAGAATTCAAAAGAGAATTCCCGAAAGAAACAGAATCGTTAAAACTTAACGCCCACAGACTAATAACGCCGTTCGATATCCATGCCACACTGGTGAACTTACTTCATTTAAATGAAAATTGGACTTTTACGAACCCCGACAATGTTGGTTCAGAATTATCTAAAAATTTTACAAATAGGGCTTTATCTCTGTTCCAACCTATACCAGAGGATAGGTCTTGCGACGAAGCGTCCATCGAGGAACACTGGTGTACTTGCGAATCCTCTCTACCAATGGACATCGATAACAATCATGTAAAAAAGTCTGCCAAATTCCTTGTCGAAAAACTTAATACTTTACTTAAACCTGTCCGTAAGATGTGTGCAACTCTATCGCTAAAGGCTATATCAGACGCAAGAGTTTGGTCTCCTAGCTCCGAACATATCGGACATAGCAAAGACGATACTATTTTGACTGTGATTGTTCAAACCAGTCCCGGTGAAGCCATCTTCGAAGGCACGGTGCGCATTTCTTCTCCAAATGAAAATTGTGAACTGTTAGGAAGTGTGTCTCGACTGAACTTGTATGGCAATCAATCTGCTTGCGTGAAAAATGCCATTTTGCGTAAATATTGTTATTGTTCATGACGGACTGTTAACTTAGAAAAATTAATTTATTTACAACAAAAAATAAAAAGTAATGATTTATACGTTGTCAATTTTATTATAGCTAACACTTTAAAACTTTTGGTGAAATGTTTACGCCATAAGCTTGGAAGTAGCATATGCTGCATGTATGCGTTTAAATTTAACCACAAAATAAGAGTTAATTGACTCAAAATGGAATTAACTTATAAAACAAAACGGAGTAAGCATACTCCACAAAATAGGAGTAAGCTTACACCACAAAGAGATTAAAAAAAAGAATAGCAGAATTACTGTCCCAATTTTTAGGGTAGATTTTTTTTTCTTTTTACTAGAGTATAGCACTGCATGTATCAGTGTGCAATTCATTATTGATATTTGGCGCATTTTAATAGCCAATTTAAATTTTGTCCTAAGGAGAAACTCAATCTTGGTATCCTTCGATTGCAAGAACGATCATGAAGAATCATGAATAAAAATCATGAAGAATTTTAAATTTTAAATTCTGATTTTTGAATTGGTGTTTTTACAAGTCTTAGTTCTTAATGAATGAATAATTAATTATTCTTTATATTATTGTGCTGTTACAATACATCCAAAGACATAAATGATGCTTCAAACATTTTCTTTTCTCCTGCTGACATGTGGTAGGCAGAAAGAATCAGCGCCCGTTCAATTTTTTTTCGGAGATAATTAAATTGCTTGATTTTTTTTTCAGGTATTAAAAATACTTCTTCTATGCTAAATCGTGATTTTCTTTTACACTTCTATCCCTCTTTGTTACATATTTTTTTTAAAAGTTACATTGAAAAACGGTTAACATGACTATTTAACCATTAATATAAATGAGTGATTTTTTAAAATTTGATCTTTTATTAAAGCTCCTGATGGTATCGTTTCGTGTTAACACGGAGCATTTCCGGGGTTTGAATACCGGATCGAAATAGATCCACTAAATATTTCATCTCGTCATTGGGTCAAAAAACTAGAACCGAGCTAACAATACGGTTTTCTTTCTTAGTCTGTGACCAACTCTTCGATTAAAACATTTTCTGCAATGCACTCCATTGCACTATCAGTCTAGTAAACTGAAATGGGCGCAGCAGGCCTTGACCCTCTGTGGCCGGCTTGTTTGAAGTTTTAATGTATCTTATTTGTAAAATGAACAAAAATATTTTCTAGTACTAAAGCAACACGGTTTTATTTTAAATAGACCGAGTTTCTCTACTGAGTATCTCTTTCGTTTATCCTTTTCTTTTATGCATGGGTTGAGTTTTTTTCGTTTTTTTTTTTTTTTTAGTATGAATTCGGATTTCACGACAAAATATTTTAGCAGAGAGGAATCAGAGTATATAAAAAAAATGAGTTAGCATACAACAAAGTACATTTATTATCGTTGGGAAAAAAAACTTTTGAAAATTATTAATAGTCTCTGAAATAACGCTTCAGAAAAAATGCATTTTTATACGCATTTGAACATAACGTGGTGTGATTCTTTTTGCTTACCAAATGGAAGTTGAGGAATAGGTAAAAAAGGTTTATAGCCTACTATGTATCCTTAGTAACTAGTGTACGAGTTACACTTTTTTTTTTACTCGTGAGCTACCGCACACTTTCTAGGTTAGAATACAACAGTACTAAAATTGCGCTTTTTTTTTAAAATAGAAACTTTCATATCGGATCTATGGCTAGTAGCTGTTTATTTTTTTTCGTTTGTTTATGATTTTGTGATTTATAAAATAGAATTATTTTTGTGGTAGTTCTTTTTCTCTTTTGCAATTTTTTTTTCTGTCGAACACATTTTTTCTCAATAAACACTTATAAATGGCCCGCAATTAAGTATTAGTAGTTCAAATATTAAAAAAAATATATAAATACAGTTTTTGAAAAAAAAAAATTCAAAAAGTGCGAGTTTATTGTATTTTTTAGTTATTACCCAATGCAAACAAAATTTATTATTAATATTTAATTAATCACATAGTATGAAAATGTAACACGAACTTTAAACTACTAAATAACTATCCTTTCACAGTGAATTTTTAAAGAATTTTTCACTGGGCGACATTACTTATAAAAGGGGGGGGGGGGGGAGCTGCTTTATAAGAATAGGGTGATTTCCTAAAGTGAAAATTTCGTTTTTCATAAATTGGGGAAAAAACATTATTAATTTAGTACTCAATTAAATTCACTGTGATTTCAGAGTGAAACGTTAGATTTTCAAGGATTGGGGAAAAATCATAATTAGTAATCAACTAAATTTCTGAAAATATCTATAATAATAAAAGAAAGAGCCTGTCTTTGTGTATCGCAAAAGACCTACTTAAACTGCTCTAAAAAATTCGAAATTTTAAATATAGATTCCTTTTAGTACCTACGTGTGCACCTGAGGCTTAGTTTTTTCATATTTGATTGTGATTTTTCATTAATATAATTAGTTTTAAAAAAACGTCATCCACGTGGGAGTGCGGGACCATATCATTGCTGGAAAATACATGGACCAGGCCGAAACGGGGGCTTGACGCCATCCTCTATTGGTGTTTGCTTTCTAAGTGCGCATGCGCCAACACGAATTGAATTTAGTTTGATATTGAGTGTATGGGGAACATTCATGTGATGTCACGCGGTTTGTTATCCTACAGCTCTCGAAACACGTGCTAATGTTATCATATACAGCTCTCGAACCACCTGCTAATGTTTTCCTACTGCTCTAACCTGTCTAACCGTATTTTTTGCCCCAGGGATTTGGAATTGAAGCTCAGGTGGATATGGCCGTGAATGTCCCCCATTTTCACAAGTAAGCATGCCTCTTAAAGGAAGCAATGCGAAGTTAACGGGTTCCCAGTAAGGAGGTACCATACTGCAATATAAAAACCGCAACAAAAAGTGGAAACCTGCTTGAGATATGACATCCCAAAAGTGTTATTTTTTTGTCACATTGGTATTAGAGGTACTAGTCAAATCAACATACAAATAATATCAATTAAAACCATTTCACTCTTACTTTATTTTAAGATTTATTGACTAAAATTTTTAGATAGTGAAAATTTTTTGGTAAAACACAGCTGTACAACAGAAATTTAAAATAAAAAAATGTAGGTGAAATTCGCGTATCTTGGTTCAAAGCCCATAAATTTAACCTCTGAGGATAAGCTCAAATTGGCTACAACTTGCCTTTTTTATTTAAAATTTCCCCCTTAAAATTGCTATTAATGGTTTAACGGATGGGAATTTTAGGAAATTTCACTGTCGCCCAGTGTTTTAATTTTCATATTACTAGGCGACATTTTCTTTTCACAGGGCGACATTAGTGTCGCCCAGTCACTATGTTAAAAAATTCACTGTCCTTTCAAAAACAATGATAGAGTTGATATACTCGCAATTTATAAGGTTTCATTTAAAAAATATTTGTTTGTCATAAATAAAAACCTTTCTCGAAATAGATATAGCATTATCTAAAAAATCACAAAAGTACTACCAACGTTTATTAAAAAATGCTGAGAGATACTAGCCATAGACTCTAAAATAAAAGCGCCTTTAGAAGAATTTTAGAAGTTTTATACGCCGCCGAAGTGTGACGTCACAACATGGCTGCTGAGGCTCACTGGGCATAAACAAACGCCATTCAGTTGAAGAAGTGTGTTGCTTTTCATTGAGCGGGTCGTGTTTGTCCGAAAATGTCTTCCAAGTTCCATGTTTTAACTTTTTTTTAAAGATAATTTGCTAGCTATAGATAAAGGAGAGAAGCCCCTTCAAGCCTCACAACACTTAAAAATTTCCTATTTGTTTCGGATTTTGTCAAGCTGGGGCGCAACTAGAAAAAACCATACTGCTAGTTTACAATAAAAATATTTTTATTTGAAATTATTTGTAATTAAAATCATTTTTTAATTAATTTTTCTTGGCAACTATTAATTTATTATAACTAATTATTATTTATGAACAAGAATTAGTTTTTTGTTTTAAATAAATAATTATTGTATGATTTAATTAGCTTTTTAGAGTTTCATTTTATAAATAAAAATTAAATTAAATATATTGGAAAGAACAATTAATTATAGAACGATTTTATTGAAAATTTAACTTCTTTAATAATTTTTAAGAAATTGGTGCATACCATTACATTTGAAACAAGTATGATCAAAATATTTTTTTTTTAATAAAAACTCATTCTTGTTCAAAAAAGTAATTAGCAATAATAAATTAATAGTAAAACACTGTATATACCGAGAAAAACTAAATAAAAAATAATTTTGGTAAAAATGTTGTCAATTGAAAATAATTTTAATTGAAAATAATTTTAATTGAAAATAATTTCAAATGTTAACTATTTTATTTTAAAATTATTTTAATAAAAAACTATTTTAATTAAAGACTATTTTCATTAAAATTAATTTTAAAGAAAACCCATTTTAATTACGAATTATTTCAATTAAAAACTATTTTTATTGAGAATTATTGTAATCAAAAACTATTTTAAATAAGAATTATTTTAATTTAATACTTTTTTTTATTAAAAAATAATAATAAAAAATTGAACCCCTCCAGAAAATTTTTCTAGTTGCGCCCCAGCTTGACAAAATCTGAATCAAAAAGGAAACTTTGTACGTGTGACCTGTTGAGGCATTTAAAGTTTCCTCTCTCTTAAATCGAATGGAAACGTTTTATATCAACATACAGTAATATTAATTAAAATAATATTAAATCCTTTTTTCATTTTTAAAAACTTAAGTAGAACCAAAGGGAACCGAAGATTTTTAAATACCATTTAATTAACAAAAAACAATATTGATTAGTATAACCCCATGTTGAAAATTACCAAAAAGTTAATGGAAAAGACGTCAAATAGTTAAACCTATATTTGTTTCAGTATTTTGTATTTAACTTTAACCATGAGCATAAAAGAAAAACAAAGCGGCCATTGTTGTTTTTTCATGCCGACCCGATTGCTATTAAAGCATGCTGTATAAAAAATAGTTTTTTTCTGATCAAAGTTTATGAGATATTTCAAAAGTGCGATGTTTTGGTAGATGGCGTGGAGTATTATTAAAAAGATAAATGTTATTGGGTAGGTTCATAAATGTGGTTTGAAATTTGCAATGCTTCTAATTTTTGAAGAAAACCGTTTTCTATTTTCTTTAAAACTTGTATGAAATATCCAAATTTTTATCACATAAAATGAAAGTACTTAAACTAAAAGTGGTTAAATCGGTATACGGTGACTTTTTTTGAAAATTCGGCGACGGAAAATGGCGATTAAAATTCGCCGTATACCGAAACTAGGATTTTACCCAAGTTGATCGATAGTTAATAAAATCCCTCAAATGTAGATGCTCTTTACAACTTTGCATAACTAGTATAGTAACAGGTTACCTATTAGAAAGGTTAATTCTACTTCCTTTGCCGTCAACTTCTCAAAATTGGCGATTTCTCTCGAGTCATGTTTTCCGAACGCTGTCGTTGCATTGTTTTATTTTAAGCTTTGATTAGCGTCTGAATGGGTGCAGTTGTAGTTTTCCCACCCCTTTTTTTGGAACAATGTGCATAATTTCCAGAAAATTTGCTTATCGATCTTTTATTAAATTTTATTTAATTTGTTATCAACCCAGGAAGTAGGATTTTGCCCGTCCACTTGTCATTTCTTATTTTTATTTACTGAGAGTGCAGGATATTTTTAATTTCATTTCCATACGACCTTGTCAATGTGTGCTTTACTTTCAAAGGAATAAACATGTATGACTTGCTGGGGAACGCAACAGATATCAATCATTAAAATTTTAAAAGCTGAATTTAAATCGGTTATATTTTAATTTAGTTCTTGAATATAAAAACCTTATATAAAGTGCTACTGTAGTGTTGATGAATCAAGACACCCTGCTAAGAATAAAAATTTAAGAAAGGTTCTTTTTATTAACTATATACTTATGTTCTTCTATGACACTTCACTATCACCTTTAAAATTACATAACATTATCACACATTAACTAAGATTTAGGATTTTTTTACTTTCAAGAACCCAATACATGTAATGTATTTACCTCTTCATGATGCTGATTTTTTGGCAGATCAAGCAGACTCTGCATATTTCGGAAACTGATAGCCATATTTAATTTTTTTTAAGGCAGCTCCTAAGTGGCTCTTCCTCACACTTTTGACCATCAGATTACAATGAATCCAAGCTTTCTATGGATATTAAAGTATGCCAAGAGAACCCAAGGCAAATGAGTACATAGATCTCTTACGAAATGAAGGTTTTGGTGATGTGATTGAAATTCCCAAAATAAAGATTTTGTGTTTTCTACATGTTTTGGAAAGTGTTGATTCTAAAAACGTGTATTTTTTTTAACATGTTGGTCTGTCTGAAACCACTCAACTGTTTGAAATAAAAAAAAAACTGCAAGCCTCAATTTGGGTACACAGGCAAGGTTTTTGAGCATCACAAATTAATCGTTCATGCTGAAAGAAGTACTATGGCATGCTGCCATAGATGTTTTGTTTGGATTTAAATGTATTGTTAAAAAACAAAAAGTGTTACATACTTCCAATTTGATTTCTGAGTTCTTCACTACCTATCGGATGTCATAATGGGGGACATTCACGCCATATCCACCTGAGCTTCAATTCCAAATCACTGTATGAAAAAAAACGACGACAGGTTTGAGTAGTAGGAAAACAATAGCACGTGCTTCGATAGATGTATAGGATAACATTACCACGTGCTTCCCGAGCTGATGCATAGCAAACCACGTGACGTTACATGAATGTTCCCCATTAATGTTTTTCAAAAGATCATGCTTGCATAAAGGGTGGCTGCTATATAATTTTAGTTTTAAAAGTTTCTAATACTTAAAACAAACTACAGATTTCATATTTGACTTGAAATTACCTTATAAGGCATATATTTTTAAAATGTACCATTGCCCATTTTGATTTATTAAGGGGTTTAATTGAAAGTTGTGTGGTGTTACACAGGTCTACTTTTGTAACGGGGTGCTCGAATACATGTGTTTCAGGTAACATAACACCCTCTACCAAATCTTAAGTGGCCAAGTTTGTGAGCCTATGGAATAGATTATTACTTGGTTGTTATCTATCCCCTTTCCATTACTCATTTATTTCTGTTTATAAGTTCTATTTAAACTTTATACAGAATGTGTGTGAAGAAACTGATAATAGTTGTCCATAAAGCAAACTAGTTGGTGGAATTACTATTCAGTAGGAAGGAAACTATTAATGATGTGGGAGAGAATCTTGTAAAATAATGGTTTAAAAAAAATGTTTTGAAACTGAGATAATTCATAAAAATAAAGAATTAAAATTTTGATATCTTTTATTTCCAGCTATATTAATGATTTAGTTTCACGAATTCGTAAGTTTTACTTTTAGCATGAAAAATTATCCTGTTTTTTAAATTAAGTTTTGATACTGTGGCTAAAATTCTTTCCTGTTTCTAACAAACAAAGCTTTCTAAATTTAAACTTGTGTTTTTTTAGGGCCGTTTTAGCAGTTACTGGAGTTTTATCTTTCTTCGTTGTTAAACAACACGTCTCAAAGCAACGAGTGGACTCAATGAAAGCAAGGCAGCGTATGTCAAGAGCGAGATTCGTAGAATAAAAGCACCATCCGTAGAAAATTCCAATCATTCTGACTTCAAAGCAGACAACTACATTCAATCATGAATTCCGGAATCCAGCTTGACGCGTCAAAAATGCAGATTGTCCAGAACCTGGAGATCGAAATGATGTCTGACATGTATAACCGCATGACTGCTGCATGCCATCTCAAGTGCATTCCTCCCAAATACACAGAAGCCGAGCTCGCAAAAGGAGAGAGTGTGTGCTTGGATCGATGCGTCGCCAAATACTTAGACGTCCACGAAAGAATTGGAAGAAAGCTAACTGCAATGAGCGCCCAAGATGATGAAGCAACCAAGAAACTGCTTGAACAACAGCAAAAGACACCTTGATATGCAAATTTGATGTAGGATAATATTAAAATGTTTAGGATGTTAGTTGCGTCATTCTGACTGATGTATGAAAATGGATAGTGTTGTTCCTAAATGATGACTGTTGGAAAATTTTGCAATAAAGGTCATCAAAAATGTTTTTGTTAAGTTTTTTGTGTATCTTGTTGTTGTATTCACAAAATTTAAACAGTGCCCAACTATCTGTATCTGAGTCAGAATTTTTTTTTTGTGGGTTATGTTAAAGAACAGCAATCCCTTTTCTACCGATATACCATATATTAATAAAAATTACTTATTATATAAACAAAAACTTTTATTGCCTCAACATTTGTCAAGTTATATATAGATTTAAATTATTGCCTTTAAATATTTTATCGTCAATTTTAAATTGACTTGCTTAATTAGTAAAAGCACACCAAAATGCATGATTCATATAACTTTTGAAACAAAATAGGAAGAAGACTGTATTAGAAAATAGGATGTTGCAAGAACTATGACCACACAAGTGTTTCTTGAACAGGTAGTCCAAGCTGTAATCCCGACGTAAATCAATAATAACCCTTGTATAGCTGTAGTGTGACTTCAGGACGTCAATTAAATAAAGCAGTAAAAACAGTGCCTTCACTTCAGGGATTCAAGAATTATCTTAATTTATTTCTTCGGTAGATTGATAATTTTAATTATGTTCAAAACTTTTTATTCATGTGAATCAAATATAATTAAATTAATCACTAACAATTAAGTTTTAATACACTATTGTCTCATTGGTTGATATATCAGCTAACTTAAGTTAGAAGCTTAAATAAAATCAATTTGGTTGCATATGGGATGGACAATCAGATACATTGTTGATAACTAAAACTTTAAGTCAATATTCAAGAAATAAATGAGACCAGGTTTAATTTTTTTATTATTAATAATTGTTGCATAAGTCAGTTTTGTTAAGCTAAGTGTCCACGTGCAAGAAAAATTGCACAAGTTTCATGCAAGAAACTTGCTTGAGTGTTTACACGGAGCTTGCAATTTTCTTGCGGCAATGCGCTGCAAGATATTTTATAGCTTTGTTGCAAGTTAAACTTGCAGAGTAGTGTCCACGATGCAATGGTTTGTATCTGTTTATAAGGGCAGGTGCATTACTTTTAGAAGGGAGGGGAGGAATTATGGGAGGGTGGGTCAGGATTAAATTTTATCTTTGAAAGGGGGTCTGGTTTTAATATTTCAATTATTTGCCAAGAAGTGAGGCGGGATTAGAATTATTATGATTAAGTTTTAAAGTCTTCAGAGAAAATATATATTACCAGAAGCATATAAAATTCATATCACACTAAATGTGTGATGGATTAAATTTCAGTATCCAAGTGGGGTGGGGGGTCAACCTATATATTTACAGTTGTATTTCTAAGTCCTCTGTCCCCGCGCCCACTATAGTAATTAATGCGCCTGCCCGAAACATAAAAAAGTAATCGGGAACGTCCATTCTATCGCCGTTCCCCACGAATAAAGGAAAGCTGTCGCTTTAATATTAATTGCTCATTAAATTAAAAATCAAAATGCGCATGTGTTGGTGAAAAATTGAGCGCAGAAAGGAAATTAATTTTTAGTAATTTATTCAGGAATTAGCTATGGGGGAATCTCAGCAATTAAAAATAATAATAAAGTATATGTCGGCTTCCGATTTGGATTTTTTTTTACTGAAGATGGAGACCAAACTTGTGTCAGTAGAGGAATCCATCGAAATCATCCCCAAAAAATAAGTAAAAGGCTATTATCACACGTGTATACCGAATATCAAGAGCAAGCAAAGCAAAAACAACCATGCACCTAGCTACACAGTTGCAATAAACTTGCAAGAATTTTCCAAACTGTTGGAACCGAGCAAGTTGAGTTGCACAAACCGGTTACACTTCCTCGATTTCTCCTCGCTGCAATATTGCTGAGAGTTGCCACTAGGGGACTTGCTGGATCGTATACACGTGCAAGACCAAGCAAAACCGGTTGAAGCAATAAACTTGCAAGCTACTTGCGCGAGTTTTCTTGCTCGTGGACACTAACCTTTATGCTCGGTATTTGAAAAAGTGTTTCACATAGATAGTGTAACTCAATTGAAGTGATGTCTTTTGAATAAGCAAAGTTACTAAGTAAAACAACATTAAAAAAAATGTTCACACATGATTTTTTGTAAATTTTTATTAAAAAAAACAAGTAATCACAAAATATTTAAAAGAGCAATTTATTTTGTATAATTTTAATGAAAATTTAATATTTTGATTAAAAAGTATTATTAAATATTGCATTTGAGGCATTGTAAAACTTTTTACAATAAGTTTTAAAAAAACCTTACAACTTAAAGGTCTAAATTATAACAGATATTTTAAAAGTTAACATTTAACATAATTTCAAATTAGATATTTATATAAGCTGGTTAAATGTTTAGTATAATTACAAATATATTTAAATAATAATAAAATGTAACATAACCATGAAAAAAATATGGTTATGGTTGAATGGGGTAGCTTTGGCCAAGATTAAACTTAGCCAGAGTGTATGCAGTTTTCTGTCTACTGGACTACTTATGATTTATGTTTTAAGTTTATTCAGCAAGACAGTTTTGAAGCAAAGCTCAAGAAGAAAGCAAAGCTTCAGCCAATATTGCTCCATTTTATTGTGCACTTTTTTTTAAATTTACTTCTACAGATTTTATAAAGAAGGAACATATTCAATCTTGATTATTTAAAACAGATCTTTTGTGAAACACATACAAGTTTCTACCCCATGACGTTTCCCCCCAACATTCACTCGAATCCATTCCACATTTGTTTCGTAAATACTCAGAAACATGGCTAGAAATATCCCTTATCTTTAACTTATCCAACTCAAATACTTCCGTCTCCAAACGAGTCATTCTCCTAACAGCCGACTTGTAGCTTTTCCATTCCTGGGGTTCCAATATAAAAAACCTGGATAGTGTTGACGTCTTTTTCAAGAACCGGTCTAGTCCCGAATCACCATGGTTCAAGTGTATCCACATAGTGGTAGAAAAGCATGTCACCAAGTCGAATTCAGATCGCTTGTGCTTGTCCAGAAATGATTTTAGTTGTGTCATTGATGTCTCTTCCATGATGTCGATTTGTTTGAAAGTTATGTTGTTTGGGTGAGGGTTTGATTCATTGCACCTGGTGATGAGTACATCGTCTAGGTCAATTCCCAGGATAAATATTTCTACGTCGCCTTTAACGTTTGACACCAAATGGGAGTAAAGGCCATTAGTTAGTTCCTGAAATATATGTTGATTAAAATTTACATAAATTTTATGGCAGTTTTCTGTATAAAGTATTCATGCCAGGGTTGGCATGGTTCTTACTACCACAAGTACATACCATGGTAAAAACCCGACCCTGATTCATCTGAATAAAAATTAATGTTTCGGTATCATCTGCACATAATTTTTTTAATGAAAAATCTGTTGTAATTGTGCTTATATAACAGTGAGTAGCGTGGGGAATCCACTTTTTGGGGCGTTTTAATTCAATATGGAGAAATTGTTTAGGTTTAAAAAGTAAACTGTAAGAAATCAAACAGTGCGTATTTTAGTTTTCATTAAAATGCATCGTTACGGACAAAATTATATTTTGCTGAGTGGAAATTATAAATTTGGGTGAAGCTTTGGGATTTACACCATATTTATATCAGATTGTATGTAACAATGTCAATAGATTTATTAGTTGTAAAGAAGCACAATCTATAGCAAATATATATTAAAAAATGCATAATTGTTTTTAATTCTCTAATTTTACCATTAATTTCATTTGAAAAACATATTAATTAACATTATCATTTGAATTTATTAACTCAACAATTTTGAATAAAAACAACCGATTTCAGCATATCTAAATTCATAATTATTTTCAATTTTAAGCATTTATTCTTTTCCCTAGCTAAAAATACTTACTCCCGAATTGCATCCAATATCTAAACATAAAACACTGCTGCTATTGAGAGTCAAATTTGAAATGAATTTAGATGGAATAACATTTAATCTTTTTAAAACAGAATTGAAATTGTAATAATTTATAAAATTTCCAAATCTAGCAGCACCAGGGTGAAAAGGTTTCATCTCATTCAATTCATTACTTTGTGTGGTCATTGTTTAAAAAGTCGGATATGTATTTTAAATATATTTGTAAAATTGTGTCGCTGGCTAAAACTAGTTTTGTTTTCTTTCTCGTCGAATTGTTTACATATTTTCCGTTACGGTTGAAAGATTTCTGAAATCATTCAAAAGTAACTGGTGCTGAGATTATGTTTTTTGTTTGGTTTGTTTTATTAGAACATATTCGAGAAATTTAATAATTTTTGCCATCAAAATCCTTTCGAAACTAAGACTACAGCAATGGAACGATTCAGAAGACAAATATATAGTAGAAACGGGCTCTGCTACATATTTTTAAACATTACATATTACATGAATCTGGGTAGCCCAACGTCACAGAACGCTAACCGATGTATTTTAATCATATGTATTTTAATCATGAATAGGTACCGCCATCTACTTGATAAAAAACAAAATATACATTATTCTATTTTTAGGCTGTGGGATGCCCTGTGGTCAAGGTCTCGATCTACGGATCGGAAGGTCCCGCTATCGAGTCCTGGTCGCTGAAAACCCACCGAGTATATGCGGAGTACGTGCTCGTTAAATCTGTTGGGTCCGAAAGTTCTGTGGGCGTTCATTGAACAGTTTCCCATGGGTACAGGTTCCTGGAGACTGTTTCCCTCCCCTTCAGGGACATGTCTAAATTGTGGAGGTGGCGCGTGATAGATGGCAGCATCTGTCACGTATATGTGTGCATGTGAGTGTGTTGTGACTGTCTTACTTGACGAAGGTTTATAAGCGGCTCTCTGAGCAAGCACACAAGCCTGAAAATATCTGTATACCAACCAACCAATCTATTTTTAGAGTTACCAAGATCTTGATGGACGCCTGTTGCAACGTCATGATTTATATTTTTTTTTCTGCACACAGAGCGTCTATCCTGTATCCTGTCACATTTTTTTGCCACCTCTCTCCCGGGAGGGTGCTTAGTTACCACTATTGTCATCCTGCCTCTCATTTGAGGTTTTTCGCATCACTTTTTTTGTTTGTGATCCTTATCCTATCCCCACCATTACTCCCCCACTCGCTTTCCGTCCTGCGGCCGTTCAGTTCTTTAGTGAAATAATATCTTCACTATCGCCACACCAGAGGTGGAGTGGCTTAGTCACCACGTCCTCCTAAACAAGTTAAACGTGGTTTTTATAAATACAGGGTGGTTATAAAATAACGCTCGTTATTCGGAGTGGTCTGTAGCTTGAATGAATAATCCAAATGCATCAAACATTGAGACACTTACTAATCTTACTAATCAAGAAGGGGGGGGGATGGAATCATAAAAAAACAAACTCGTCTCTTGACCAGGGTTCTAAATTACGAGGCGTAATGTGTTAGCGTTAATTGGCCGTAATTGGCCATAATTGGCTACGCCTCGTAATTTAGAACCCCGGTCAAGAGACGAGTTTGTTTTTTATGATTATTCTTTTTTATGATTCCATTCTTTTCCCCCCTTCTTGATTAGTAAAAGTGTCTCAATGTTTGATGCATCTGGATTATTCATTCAAGCTACAGACCACTCCGAATAACGAGCGTTATTTTATAACCACCCTGTATATGTAGGGAGCTAAATTCAAAACTATAGAAGAACAAATAGAAGAAATAATATGATGAGGAAACAAACTCACAATAGATCTCTATAATATATGTTTTTGAATAAATTTAATTGCTTTAATATGACTTTCTTACTTTAAAATCAAGCAATACATTGTAAACAAATTTAAAGTATTTACATAGTATCGCAAAAAAATGCATTACAATATAACAATATAATTTCGTTATTTTTGTGCTTTAAATAATTATAAAATATAAATAATATTAAGAGTAATGAGAATAATAATAATATTTATACAAAATGTTGTGGATTTTTTTAATTTTTTTTTTTAGCTTAAACGCTGCATTTAAAACGTCAAAAAAAGTGGAAAGGATATTTTTTCAGTCCGTCTGCGTGTCTGTCTGTCCGTCACTTATTTTCAGGGAGCGATACACAATGCCTCACTAACAAGTAGAATCCATCATATTAAAGCAAAAATCAAGTAAAGCTATATCCCAAATTTCATACAAAAAAATAATTAGAAATATATTAAATTTTAAATAACTAAAAATTAAATGTACATTGAAATATTATGCAATATTTCCACTATTGCCATTGGTACATTCCAGTTTAGATTTAAAAGTCTTCTAACATAACAATCGCAACATTTCGAGTGGCATGTTGCATGACTTTGAAATATGTATATTAAAAAATATACATAACCTGGGTAAAATCTTTACCGCACAATAACAATCCAAAGACAAACAATTAGAATCTAAGTAGTTGAGTTTACTCGAATCCACAGTGACTCCATTTAATCATAACTTTAGAGAATAAATTATAAAAATATTATTTATTCGAAAATATCTTTATTAAAAATAGTTAAATTTTGTAAAATTTAAAAATATATGCAACCATAAAAAAATTCAAACCCAATTCACCTACGTATAAAAAATATATATACAACGATTAAGAAAAATGTGTGGAGAATATAATCACATTTTTTAGCATAAAAAAAAAGTGTGCGAATTAAACGGACTAGCATTGGAATCAATGGGCCTGAAAGGGTTAAAATGCTTTAAAAAAAAAAGGGGGGGGGGGGCGGGGCAATGGGTTTTTGTAGAAACATAGTATAGCAGAGTAATGTCTGCCCTGAATTTTTAACAAAAAATAATACTTTTAATCTGTTAATTAAAACTGCTTCTTATCACTTCTTTTTATATATATTTTTGTTAGGTCATGACGTCATAAAAAACTATTAAGGAAACTTGCATCAAAACAGCATTACTATAAGTAGACTGCTATCTCAATGGCAATTCAGCTACTTCCCCGCACAGCTCTAGTCAAATTGAGCGAATATTTGTAAAAAACGACCAAAACCTTAAAAGGTTAATAAGGATTGGTTGGTTGGTATACATATATTTTCAGGCTTGTGTGCTTGTTCGGAGAGCCGCTGGTTAATAAGGATTATGTTTAAGTATTTATTAGTAAGGGAACATGAAGAGACTTGGTTCAGAATTTTAGTTCTATTAATTTTAGTTTTAAGCTTAAATTTTTATTTGATAGCACAGATTAAAAGTCCGTCTTGGTGCAATGAGCGTTATGTAAGAATTATTTTCATGTAGGATTTACCATTATTTCGAGATTCTAATTATTCACGCAAAAAAATACAAAAATTAACTGAAATAATTTTGAATGGTGTTTATCTGTAAAAATTGAAGTGATGATTGTTATATAGCTAGATAATTTTAGATGTTCTGAGCGCCAAATGACCGATTTTAGATCTCGAATTTAAGCTCGTGCTGCCACCTATATTCAAGTACAGAAACCAAATCCTACATAATATAGAAATCATTAAAAAAAAAAAAACATTCTTGAATTTTACTAAAATAGCTTTTAAAAAATAATCCTTTTTCCGAATACACCAGAATTAAATAAGAACTCTCCTCCAATTTTAATAAATGTTTTTATTTAATTTTTGAATGCGAATGTGCAATTAATATACAGATTGCAGGGCTTTCGCCTAATATCATTTACCTAAAAATAAAATAGTTAAGCTTCATTTTTTCCCTGCTCTTTATTTTTACCCTGCTAAAACAACAACATGCTCGCAAATAATACACCGTATTCGAAATCTATACCTATATTCGAAATATATTCCTATATATTTCGAAAGCCTGTGATAATGTAATTACATTCCCTTAACTGGGGATTCAATAAATATTTTTTTATAATTGCGTGAAAAAAAGCCGACTTTTACATTATAATTTCAATATCAGACGCGTGCACAAAGCTAGACTTTTTGAAACAGTGAAAAAAAGTACTTTTTTTCACCCAAAAGCAGTGAAAAAAAGACTTTGTCGCACTCTTTTTATAAGATGCCAACATTTCAAGTAAAATTTCGATTTGATAATACTCATAAAATCCAAAGATGTATCGATCTGCTGTATTTAAAAATATTATGCGCGTGAATTATTTTTGAATCAATGAATTTTTTTTCTCGCGATGGGAATATTTCTTAAGTCACGCCCTTCGAACTGCGAGTTCATTGGTTGCTTTCTTTGACGAAATGTTGAAACACGCTTATTGGTTTTTTATAGCGTCACGCGCTCCGAACTGCGAGTTCATTGGTTGTTTTCCTTGACATCTCTTAGTCTATTTTAGTCTAATTAGCACGTGAATTATTTTTGAACCAATGATATTTGATTTTTTTCACGCAATTATAAAAAATAGTGTATGAAACACGTGCGAAAAGTAAACTTTTTAAAACACGTGTCTTTATTTCACTCGCTCGTACCTCGCTCGTGAAATAAAATCCACTTGTTTTAAAAAGCATTACTTTTCGCACTAGTTGCATAAATATCTATTTTTAAACAGAAATTATTTTGTGTGCAATATATTATTGATATTAATAATATAAAAAAATTTGTTTCTCATTCTCCAATTTAATGATTTAAAAATTACTGAATGCATGTTTCTTTGAATTAGCTATATGTGTCTATGAGATATAATAAATGTTCTGTTCTATTGAATGATAGTTAATAATAGTCATGTTGTTAAAAAAAAAATCAATACGAACCCTTACAAATTTGTCAGTCTTCTTTGTATTGACAATCTTTAATTTAACCTTTATGTAAATTTTCGCAGTGCAATCACAAATTTTTTGATTGCCCTTTATTCTCTTCAGGAGACTATACCACATTTAGATGTTCCTACACACTGCCACCAGCTATAGACTTTGTTAAATTTTCATGCGTTTTTGAAAAATCTCGTTACATTGATGATGAACTTAATAATACTATATAAAAATGTTAAGAAAAAATGAACAGTAAGTCAGGAAAACTTGGGCGTCTTTGCTCTTATTCGTAGAAAAAGCAATTGAAAACTTTTGAAAAATTTGCGTGATTTATTAAATATTTGTGAGTTTTTAAGTATATTCTTCCGTATCACTAATGATGAAATCCCCAACATGACATAGCAACATTATATTTGATTCTCTCTACTTGAAGTTGGCCGTGATTTGATTCAAGTCATACGATTTATTTACCTATAAGCAAGCAACCTTCAAACGCCAAAAAGCTTAAAGATATTTTTTGAATTCACATAAATATTCCAGTTACTTGAAGTTTTAAATCTTATTACGTATTTGTTTTCTAGAGTGCCGATCATCCAGATTAATTTATCAGTTTATTTATTTATCAAAGTTCTAGAATTACCTCATTATTTTTAAAGACTAAAACGGCAAAGCATTTTTTTTAACCCTGAAAATGTTTTTTAGTAACCTTAAATTTTATAAAAGAATGCTATAGTAGCAATTTCGGATTAAAAGTTAGTTCCAGCTTATTTAAAAAATTGTAAAAAAATTGAATTCATTAAAAAGTTGTCGATTCATTACTCCACGGACCAATGTCCATACATTACATCCAGAAACCCTATACGGAAATTACTTCTGTCAATGTGAAGTGTTTTGACTCATTATCATACGTAGTCTAGGGAGTTTGTTCGTTGGACTACATTATACACACTGTAAAAAAACTGTTGTTTTTACAGTTAAAAACTGTCAATTTTGACGCCAGTTAAAAACTGTTTCTTTTTTACAGAAATTTTACTTGAATTTTACTTTTTTTACTTGAAATCTGATTTTTTTTCTCAGGGAAAATGTAATTTTCACAGGGAGAAACTGTCATTTTAGCAGGGAAAAACTGTAAAATTATACGTGCAAAGCCGAGCAATTACTTTGGCGCGGACGGTTCAGTATTGGGCTCACACACAGAAGGTTCCTGGATCGTGAAAAAAATTGCAGTTTTTCTGCAAAAACATTACAGTTTTAAACTGTAAAAAAACAGTTATTAACTGGCTTCAAAGTTGACAGTTAATAACTGTAAAAACAACAATTTTTTTAACAGTGCAGATATTTCATATTTAGAAAAGTGACATTTCACATTTAGTAATTTACTAGCTGCCCTGGCAATCCGGCCCGGCCATGGAAAGGCCCATTTCTGGCCGAAGTTTCCCCGATAAGTAATTCGGCCATTATTTGACTGCTTTGTTCCTAATCGGAGCTGCTGCCCGTGTTTCTCAGTTTTTATTTTCAAATATTTGTCACATTTTCTACTTTGAGAGTGCAATGAACAAGACTTAATAAAAAAAATAATAAAAAAAGATGTCGAACGAACCAAGGTTTCGCTTAATTTAAAAATAAACCAAGATGTCGCTGAATTTACGAAAAAAATTTCACAATAAAGAAGCATTTAGGGTATTTACTTCGTTGAAAAAAAAAGCTGCTTTATATAGAACAGAGATACACTTCTGCAAGTAGATTTCAATAAACAATATTCTCGTTTAAGTGTTACTATGTGTTATTTTAAATATCTCTACATTTTAGCTTCCACACTACGTTTATAACGTAAAAAGTGGAAGTTTTTATAATCGTTCAGTCAGTCTGTCTGTCCGTCCGTCTGTCCGTCACCAACTTTCACAGAACGAACCAAAAGTCGCACAAATAAGTGTGATACGTCATGTTAAAGCAAAAAATCGGACTAGGTTACATCCCAAATTTCATTAAAAAATTTTAATTAGAAGTATATTTAAAATTTAAATTACTTAAAATTTAATCTACATTGAAATAACATGCACATTCCATTTTCATTCAATATTTTCACTGTTGCCATTTCGTCAAACGTACGAGAAACTTTATTTAAAAAAAAAAAACCTTTGAAAGAATATTTATTTATGTGTATAATTCGGTTTGGATTGTTGTAATATCACAATTGCGTTCTTTTGATGGTTCATTATATATGTATGAAGAAAGATGTATACAGAATTCTAATTAAGGATAATAAATATGCAAAGTTTCGCTTTTATTTTTTAAGCATAAATTTGACTAATTATATATTTTTCGAACTGTAAATTAAATTGCGTCAGCTAAAAGATATTTATTATAACAAGAAGTTCTTAAAGAACTAAAATAGCCTACTTTCCTGTTACTTAAATACTTACTAAAATTCTTATCTTGAAAAAAACTAGGTTCGTATCAGTAAGTGACATCAACAACCGTTTTTCCACATTAAATTTAAAATAAATTTCACTAAACGCAGCATCTAACTAAACACAGCATCTTTCACTAAACGCATCTTTATTTGAAGTTATAAATAAATATTTAATTTTTCGTAGAACAAAAACCAAAAAACTACTCCTCAATAAACATTTACTTGCTAAATTCGGCTAGTTTCATTTATTTTATTTCGAAAATTAAATAATTATAACTTAAATCGTTTGCAAAAATTTGTATTTCAAAGAATTTATATCAACATACAAAGATCTCGTAGTGAAATATATATTTGACGTCATCTTAAATTGATCGATGTTTCAAAAATAAATTTATTTTAATTTATTGTCTAAAAGAATTAAAGTTTCTCAAGCAATTGTTGCGATGGCAATGGTGATTTAATTCTAATGAAAAATGGCTTCCTATGCTTTTTAAATGAGCATTAAATTTTGATGTTTTTTAAATAATTGAAGTACTTCGAATTTGAATTCTTTTCTGAAATTTTCAATGTATTCTAATTTCGATGCGCTGAATTTTTTGACGTATCTCACTTGTTCGTAGCATTTGTAGTTAAATTCAGCGATTTAAATGACTCGAAATTGAATTTCAATGCTAATTCAATGGGAAATTCGTCGTCAAATAGTGGATTTATGTCCATCCTATCGTACAGACAGACGGACAAAAAGTATGAAAGTTGGGTGTCTGGGGTAACACCTTTCTAATAAAAAAAGAATTTTTAAGATCGGATTGTTAGAACTGGTTTTGGAAGGGGGGTACGGACGGACGGACAGACGGACGGACTGACGGACAGACGGACGGGCAGACGGACGGACGGACATCGACCGCATGTCAATACCTACTTTTTCATTTTTTTTTAATTCTTCGAATTAAAAAAAAGAAGAAAAGTAGGCTAAAAATGCATATCATTATTCTACGAATTTCAAACAAATTTAGCAAACGATAATGAGTAATTTTTAATTTGCTCAAGAATATTAATGAAAATAGTTAATTCTGGCGTATAAAATGTTGAATTAGAAGTTCCTGTTAGACGAATTTCTTTCTCAGGTGTATAAATAGTGTGTTTCCTGTGAGCATAAATATTGTGTGGAAGCGGTTTAAGTGACATATTTTTTTATTACGGATAAATAAAAAAAATGGATCCTGCAACATAGTTTAAATATTAATCAAAGTTAAGGGGACCGGGGAGGCAAATTAATTTTTTTTTTAAAGTTACAGACTGAAATGGATGAAATTTTTTTGTAGCTCAGGGACATAAAATTTAATGAAAATACAAAATAATAAAAGAAAAACAAGAAGTTCTAAAAGAACTAAAATAGCCTACTTTCCTGTTACTTAAATACTTACTAAAATTCTTATCTTGAAAAAACAAGGTTCGTTACAGTAAGTGAAATCCACAACCGTTTCTACATTAAATTTATATACATTAGAATAAATTTCACTAAACACAGCATCCAGCTATAATTTCAACTTCTCAATCAATTATTTTCATTAACTTTTTATCGCCAATAAAATAAATATTACTTATCGTCCGCATGATTATTTGCAGTTATAAATAAATATTAAATTTTTTCGCAAAACAAAAACCAAAAAACTACTTCAAAATTTACTTAAAATAGGAAATGTAAATTAACAAGTAGGTTTGTAACATAATCTGCCACTTAACCCGCTTCCACAGGTAAAAAAGCGCCAAACCCAGCATTAATTCTATATTAAACATTTACCTGCTATAAATTCGGCTAATTTCATTTATTTTATTTCGAAAATTAAATAATTATTACTTAAATCGTTTGCAAAAATTTATATTTCAAAGAATAAATATGTAACAGTTCTTGCTTTTAAATAGAATGAAAACATTTCGTACCAACATACGGAATCTCGAAGTGAAATATATATTTGACGTCATTTCAAACTGATCGATGTCGCAAAAAATTTATTTTAATTCATTGTCTAAAAGAATTAAAGTTTCTCAAGCGATTGTTGCCATGGCAATGGTAATTTATTTCTAATAAAATGGCTTCCTATGCTTTTTAAATGAGCATTAAATGTTGAAGTTTTTTAAATAATTGAAGTACTTAGAATTCGAATTCTTTTCTGAAATTTTCGATATATTTTCATTTGGATACGCTGAATTTTTTGGCGTATATCACTTGTCCGTAGCATTTGTAGTTAAATTCAGCGATTTAAATGACTCGAAATTGAATTTCAATGCTAATTCAATGGGAAATTCGTCGACAAATAGTAGATTTATGTCCGTCCGATCGTACAGACAGACGGACAAAAAGTATGAAAGTTGGGTGTCTGAGTCTAATATGCAATATTTTTAGCCTACTTTTCTTTTTTTTAATTCGAAGAATTAAAAAAAAATGAAAAAGTAGGTATTGACATGCGGTCGATGTCCGTCCGTCCGTCTGTCCGTCCGTCTGTCCGTCCGTCCGTACCCCCCTTCCAAAACCAGTTCTAACAATCCGATCTTAAAAATTCTTTTTTATTAGAAAGGTGTTACCCCAGACACCCAACTTTCATACTTTTTGTCCGTCTGTCTGTACGATAGGATGGACATAAATCCACTATTTGACGACGAATTTCCCATTGAATTAGCATTGAAATTCAATTTCGAGTCA
This sequence comes from Hylyphantes graminicola, assembly GCA_023701765.1. Lineage (NCBI taxonomy): Eukaryota > Metazoa > Arthropoda > Arachnida > Araneae > Linyphiidae > Hylyphantes > Hylyphantes graminicola. Next base: position 30,934,772 of record CM043113.1, read on the forward strand.
TTTAAATCGCTGAAATTTACTACAAATGCTACGGACAAGTGGGATACGTCAAAAAATTCAGCGCATCGAAATTAGAATACATTGAAAATTTAAGAAAAGAATTCGAATTCGAAGTAATTCAATTATTTAAAAAACTTCAAAATTTAATACTCATTTAAAAAGCATAGGAAGCCATTTTTAGCCTACTTTTCTTTTTTTTAATTCGAAGAATTAAAAAAAATGAAAAAGTAGGTATTGACATGCGGTCGATGTCCGTCCGTACGTCCGTCTGTCTGTCTGTCCGTCCGTCTGTCCGTACCCCCCTTCCAAAATCAGTTCTATCAATCCGATCTTAAAAATTCTTTTTTTATTAGAAAGGTATAACCTCAGACACCCAACTTTCATACTTTTTGTCCGTCTGTCTGTGCGATAGGACGGACATAAATCTACTATTTGATGACAAATTTCCCATTGAATTAGCATTGAAATTCAATTTCGAGTCATTTAGATCGCTGAATTTAACTACAAATGCTACGGACAAGTGAGATACGTCAAAAAATTCAGCGCATCGAAATTAGAATACATTGAAAATTTCAGAAAAGAATTCGAATTCGAAGTACTTCAATTATTTAAAAAGCGTCAACATTTAATGCTCATTTAAAAAGCACAGGAAGCCATTTTTATTATTAGCCTACTTTTCTTTTTTTTTAATTCGAAGAATTAAAAAAAAAATGAAAAAGTAGGTATTGACATGCGGTCGATGTCCGTCCGTCCGTCCGTCTGTCCGTCTGTCCGTACCCCCCTTCCAAAATCAGTTCTATCAATCCGATCTTAAAAATTCTTTTTTTATTAGAAAGGTATAACCTCAGACACCCAACTTTCACACTTTTTGTCCGTCTGTCTGTGCGATAGGACGGACATAAATCTACTATTTGATGACAAATTTCCCATTGAATTAGCATTGAAATTCAATTTCGAGTCATTTAGATCGCTGAATTTAACTACAAATGCTACGGACAAGCGAGATACGTCAAAAAATTTAGCGCATCGAAATTAGAATACATTGAAAATTTCAGAAAAGAATTCGAATTCGAAGTACTTCAATTATTTAAAAAGCGTCAACATTTAATGCTCATTTAAAAAGCACAGGAAGCCATTTTTATTAGAATTAAATCACCATTGCCATCACAACAATTGCTTGAGAAACTTTAATTCTTTTAGACAATAAATTAAAATAAATTTATTTTTGAGACATCGATCAATTTAAGATGACGTCAAATATATGTTTCACTACGAATCTTTGTATGGTGATATAAATTGTGTTCATTCTATTTAAAAGCGAGGAATATTACATATTTATTCTTTGAAATATAAATTTTTGCAAACGATTTAAGTTATAATTATTTAATTTTCGAAATAAAATAAATGAAACCAGCTGAATTTAGCAAGTAAATGTTTCTTGAGGAGTATTTTTTCGGTTATTGTTCTACGAAAAATTAAATATTTATTTATAATTGCAAATAAAGCTGTGTTTAGTGAAAGATGCTGTGTTTAGTTAGATGCTGCGTTTAGTGAAATTTATTTTAAATTTAATGTGGAAAAACGGTTGTTTATGTCACTTACTGTTACGAACCCAGTTTTTTCAAGATAAGAATTTTAGTAAGTATTTAAGTAACAGGAAAGTAGGCTATTTTAGTTCTTTAAGAACTTCTTGTTATTAGAATTAAGTCACCATTGCCATAGCAACAATTGCTTGAGAAACTCTAATTCTTTTAGACAATAAATTAAAATAAATTTATTTTTGAGACATCGATCAATTTAAGATGACGTCAAATACATATTTCACTACAAGAGCTTTGTTGTTGATATAAATTGTTTTCATTCTATTTAAAAGCGAGGAATATTACATATTTATTCTTTGAAATATAAATTTTTGCAAACGATTTAAGTAATAATTATTTAATTTTTGAAATAAAATAAATGAAACTAGCCGAATTTAGCAAGTAAATGTTTATTGAGGAGTAGTTTTTTTGTTTTTTGTTCTACGAAAAATTAAATATTTATTTATAACTGCAAATAAATCTGTGTTTAGTGAAAGATGCTGTGTTTAGTTAGATGCTGTGTTTAGTTAGATGCTGTGTTTAGTGAAATTTATTTTAAATTTAATGTGGAAAAACGGTTGTTGATGTCACTTACTGTTATGAACCTAGTTTTTTCAAGATAAGAATTTTAGTAAGTATTTAAGTAACAGGAAAGTAGGCTATTTTAGTTCTTTAAGAACTTCTTGTTTTTAATAAAAAAGATTAAATTTTTTTAAAAATGCTCCTTGCTATTCATTTTTTTTCTAAAATGTCTAATTTTTTTTATATAAGATATTTAAATATATGTTAACAAAACTGCGCATGGATTTTTTATTTGTCCTATTGGTTAATTAATTAAAATTAAAAAATTATTTTACTTGGAAATTTTTGATTTTTTTCGTGATATGCTAAAAGTAAAACTGAGTAAAATATTAATTTTTTTTATCTGATTTCGAAATCCATGCACAATTATCTTTGAAAGATTATCAATAACAATTTTCCACAATTTCAAAGCAATACACACATTTTTGAATAGCAAGGAACAATTTGAATGTACGACAAACCACTAAAAACACTTATGGAGAAAAAGGCAAGTAAAGAAAATAATAACTTCCACTTAACGGACGATTTTCGGATTTCGGTGTTTGCGAAAACTCCAACTGTATTTCGAATTCTTTTCGGATCGTTAAAAGTAAGATATGTTCTTAAAAATAAAAGTTCAAGCTATAACTTTTTATTAAAATACCAAAATCGGTATTTTTGACATTTTTTCCCCCTCCCCGGTCCCCTTAAATTCAAATTTACAAAAATAAAATCAGTGAAAATATCAAGTATTTTTTCATATCACTGTAAATCAACAAGAATAAAGGAGTTTTAATTAATATTAACTTATACATTACTTGCTTGCATATTTTAACTAGCTTTTTGGCTGATAGTTACTTATTTTTACATTTCTCATTATTACAAATATAAACTACGATTTTGCAAAGTGAACTAAAACCTGAAAAGTTTTGAATTTTGTTCTCTCATTGACCCTCTAATGTATTATGACTTTCTTGGTGGGGAGTGGGTGCAAGTTCACCAAGCACTGCGACCTCAAGTCTATTGTACTCAACCCCAGAAATAACACCGGCACAAGAGACACACGTAGAAAGAGAGAATACATCATAGACAAATAATATTTATTGAACACAAACATGTACCCCGTGTAAGGGAGTGCACGTTAAATATCCTTCAAAGTCCTAACGCTGCGTACGATCTCGCCTTTAACGGTTGCGTTGAGTGCCTATTCAGGTGTTGGCTCGTCACCTGACTGTGGTTCTAAAATGCGACGCCCGTCACCAATAGCCCTCGTGTAGCTCTAGTGCGACGATAATTCAAAACATAACATAACATAAATGAACACAAACATCCATGCCTTACCGGGATTCAAACCCTAACCCTCAAGCTCCAAAGGCTATCCCCCTAACCGTTGCGCTACCGGGTTTTATACACCGTACATAAACTAAACTAACAAAAACAAACTAACTGTTGTCAAGGGCGTTACCTTCTTGTCGCTAAGAAAACGTCACACATTAGCCACTTGTCGAATAAGCGCTATCTCTCTCACTTTCGAGAAAAGCGGAGCTCAGAATTGCTCGTTTACGGTTTGTCGAAAGAGGGGGATACTTATCGACAAAAAATTATCGATAAGAGTTTTCGATTCGACGCGGGATGAGAATCAGGCCCTAAGGCAGAATGCATGTAGTGGGAAATCATTGTTTACTTTGCAATCAATTCACCCTTTTAAAATAATTAAAAAGTTGACGTTGCATATTATTGGAATGTTACCTCAGTTGATATCGTCTTTTAAAATGTTTTGGGCAAAGATTTGGTTTTATTCATTGTGTTTGAATGAGCTCGGACTTATTTGATATAGTTGTCATGCGCTTTTATGCTTCTATTAACTACTGAGTTGATGTAAATGAAAATCTAAGTATAGTATCCATGAAACTACAAATATGCATTACTTGCAGAATCATTTGTTTAATTAACTGAAAAGATGTATTACTATATTACTAGTTTTATTACTTATTTGCCTCAGTCAATAATTTTTTTTTTGAATTAAGGGAATTCAGTAAGAAAATATTAAAATTTTTTTGATAAAATAAAAAAAAAATGAATTTTTGCATTTTGTTCATGAAATTAGGGTTTTACCCACATTTTTTTTCTCCTAAACTATGCTTTCGTCAAGAATTCCATACTTATAGCTATTGGAAATAATTAAATACTGCTTTACACAAAAAGTCATTGAAAAAAAATCACTGTTAGAATAGTTTTGAAATATGCGACAAAATTTACGTTTTCAATAATTTAAAATATCTAATTTATAAACATTTTTCGACATAAAATTTCTGTTTTAGACCTTTACATCTATTTATCAAAAAATATATGCCAACCTCAATTTAAAGAAAACGTTTTGAGTACAGGGTCGCTTTTATTTGATATTAATTGGAACCCCCCTGATTCTAATAAATACTATTTTTTTTTTATTTTTCATGAGAGTAAATTATTACCAATGATCAATTATGCAGCGATCTCCGAGAACATATTTAATTATTATTAAAAATTTGCAAAAGTAAAGGTTAAAACATACGTGCAATACTTCTAAATCGCAAAATATATCTGGGATGGGGTTAGAGCCCGTCCCCTACCCCTTACTTACGACAAAGACCAGGCAGACTCACCAGAACCAACCAGGAGCCCTCACAGTGACTTTGCGCTTTCAGGTGCCCATTCACAGCTGGGATGGGAGCAAGTGCAATGAAGTGCCATGCTCTAACCATGGACACTTCTGCTCCAAATATATAAAATCATCTGAAGTTTTTATAGTATGATTAAAATCAATTACTTAAAAGAGTGGTAACTACATTGTTAAAATATTTCTTTAATTTCAATTTAAATCTGATCATTGTTACATGTTGTTTCAAATTTAGTTAAATTTTTATTCTCTAGATGGCGCAAAACTTTATGATGATTGCATTTTTGAATTTATAACAATATATAGTGAAAATAAAACTTTTGTTAAAATGAGTTTTGCAGTATCAATTTCGGCATCTCTAATTTACACCTGCCATGTTCTACAGCAATCATTGAATTAGATTAACGTGACAGTAAAACGTTAATTAATTTAAGAAAGTAAGAATAGTAAAGGATAAACGTTGGATTTTGAAACATGTTATTAGAATAAATATGATTGTTATAATTAAATTAAACCATTATGATTACTCGTTCAATAAAAAATAAAATAAAATGAAAGTAGTTATCAATATCTTGGAGAATTTTTCCGTTTGTCTGCGTTAGTATCTCTTTCCAAATTCTGTTTTAACCGTCCTATTTTAAAAATTCATTTCCATTAGGAATTTGCACGTCATATCTTTTAATATTTCATACTTTCATTACTCTGCCTATCTTTACTATTGAAATTTATGTGAGTATTGAAGTATCCAAAGGGTTTAATAATTCGAACTCCTTGTTTGCATTTAAAAAATTTGAATTGTAGTTGAATAAAAATACTGTTCATAAAAGTTGAAAAAATCTGTTTTGCTACATGAGGAAATGAAGGGATAAGAACCCGATTAGTAAGTCGGATATCTTTAAAATTTTGGATCGAATAAAGTTTGAAAACTTCCATCCTAAAAATATAATCTATAAAGAGTTATGCCAATTCATTTCTGTATTACAGCGATAAACTAGCCAAACATAGCCTCTGCTTCTGCTAACAAGGTCTTGAAGAGTGTAACATTGGCGATAATGTGAATGTCAATGTGTTGGTCAGTCGCCAACTTCATATTCCATCATGTAACAGTGTGTTGAGATTGGCATTCTCTTGGCTTCATTTCTATAGTGCAAGTCACGCATTAGGTCTGCTTCGGATTATGCGCTGAGGATATAGAATTTAGGCTCTATTTTGGAATAACTGTTATATGTGTTTTTGAATACAAAAAAAAAATTATTTAATTTTTTTAAAGTTATAAATTAACAAGAACTCTACAAGTGGTATGAATCAACGAAAAAGTCAGCAACTGTAGAATCAATATTCTAAGTCTAAATTTTTCAAATTGTTCACTTTGGATTTCACAGTCTATTTCTTTTACAATTATATAAAATTCTAATTGTATTTTTTTAAAATTTAGGACAGTCAATTTAAAAATATGATCAACGAAAGTATGACATAAAGTCAACTCTGTCACTCTAGTTTCATACGATCAATAAACAATTCCTTGCTAACTAAAAATGGAGATCTAATATCAGACAATCTAATAAAAAGCTATATATATTCACAATGTTCAATATTTGTTGAAATAACATTAAAATTTCATTTCACTGTTGGTAACATAGTGTACATTGTAAATTTATTTTGACAGCGATCAATTCTATTCTGACCATTTTTATTTCAGTGATAAACATTTATAACATGAACTCATCAGTAAATTTGTTATAAAACATAATTTATTTACTACATTGTTTTATATTTCAAAAACTATGGAAAATTGAATGAGACTATTTTAACTACTTTTATAGATAGTTAGTGGAATAACAAAATAAACAGTACTGCGAGACTTTGTTCCTCGAGTCACCCTACCCACTACGTAAGGTTAGGTTTAAATTATCGTCGCAGTAGAGCTACCCGAGGGCTATTGGCGACGGGCGTCGTATTTTAGAACCACAGTCGGGTGACGTGAGAACACCTGAATTCTACCAACTACGAAAAATTTATCCCTGTTATGCATAATTTTTTTTTATCCCCAAAAAATATATTTGTATCTTTAATACTTATTTATTAGGTGAAAAAACTAAAAAAAAAAAAAACTGCCTTGGAATTGAAATAATTTCAATTTTTAAAATGTTTGCCATATGGCACAAACCAACTACAAAATTCTAATTTTGATAAAGGGCTGGGGAGCCCAGTCGGTTAGGCACTCGCCTAGCATGCGAAACGTCCCAGGTTCGGGTCCGGGCATCGCCAAAAAAACCGCCGACCTATAAACGGCCCATGCAGCCCAAAATGTCCGATGAATAATACCCCGTGTAAGGGAGTGCACGTTAAATACCCTTCAAAGTCCTAACGCTGCGTACGATGTCGCCCTTAACGGTTGCGTTGGGTGCCTATTCAGGTGTGGCTCGTCACCTGACTGTGGTTCTAAAATACGACGCCCGTCGCCAATAGCCCTCGTGTAGCTCTAGTGCGACGATAATTTAAACCAAACAAACAAAATTAGGATAGGATATGTTTTGAATTGTCGTCGCACTAGAGCTACACGATGGCTATTGGCGACGGGTGTCGTATTTTAGAACCACAGTCAAGTGACGAGCCGGCACCTGAATAGGCACCCAACGCAACCGTTAAGGGCGACATCGTACGCAGCGTTAGGACTTTGAAGAATATTTAACGTGCACTCCCTTACACGGGGTATTATTCGTCGGACATTTTTGGCTGCACGGGCCGTTTATAGGTCGGCAGCTATTTTGGCGATGCCCGGACCCGAACCTGGGACCTTACGCATGCTAAGCGAGTGCTTAACCGACTGGGCTCCCCAGCCCCCTATCCTAATTTTGATAAGAATGGTTAGAAAACTGCTAAATATATTTTAAAATAGCCCTCTTGAACTATAAATATTTTTTATAACAACGTGCAAAAAAGTTCACTTTTAGCTTCCACAATACGTTTATAACGTAAAAAGAGGAAGGTTTTATAATCGTACAGTCCGTCCGCCTGTCTGTCCGTCTGTCATTCACTTTCACAGAACGAACCAAAAGTCACACAAACAATTGGGATACGTCATTTTGAAGCAAAAAATCAGTTTAGGCTACATTCCAAATTTCATTAAAAAATTTTAATATTAGAAGTTTAATAAAAATTTAAATAACTAAAATTTTAATCTACATTGAAATAAGATGCAAATTCCATTTTTATTCAAAATTTTCACTGTTGCCATTACATGAAACGTTCGAAAAACTTTATTTAAAATTAAAATAAAATTCTTGAAAAATATTTATTTTTGTGTAATAATTCAATTTGGATTGTTGTAATAGCACAATAAAGTTATTTTGGAGGTTCATTATATATGAATGAAGAAAAATGCATAAAAAATTCTAAATTTGCATAAAAAATATGAAAAGTTTCGCTTTTATTTTTAATGCAACATTTACTAATTTATTTTTCGAAATGTAAACTTGAGGTTTCAAAAAGATATTTATTTAAAAATTACATCATTATTCTTCGAACTTCAAAAAAAAAAAAAAAAAAAAGATTAAAGACAATTATTAATTTTGGCTTATAAAAGTTTGAATTAGAACTTAAAAGCCCTGTTTGGCGAATTTCTTTCTGGGGTGCTGTTAGTGTGTTTCCTGTTAAGCGTAAATATTGTGTGGAAGCGGTGTAAGTGACAGATTCTGTAACAAACCAACTTGTTTAATTTTAAAAATTAAAAGCATCTAAAATCTATAATGGGTTGCGGTCGCTTGGGGTGACTTGGTTAGTCAAGATTTAAACTTTCTATATATTTTATCCACGAATGGTTATGGAATTCGTTGCAATTTTTTAGAGTACCTCCCTAGTAAGATAATTAAGCAGTATATGTTTTATTCATTTTAATTAGTTACATTTTTGACTTTAAATAGTATGGGTCTAATTGTTATTCATACGAGTTGGGTTTGTTAAGCATTTCAAAGACGCTGTAGTTTTTCAGAATGATTTTTTAAAAAAATAAATATTGCATTGTGAAGTATTGTTTCATTTGACGCGTAAACTAATAGAGTTGCATTGAATATTTCGTGAAACGGTTTGGGATTTTAAAAAGTTTGAGAAGCCGTTATTTTTGGGTTCGTTTTTAAACGGCGTTGTGATAACGTATTAAATATCGGAAGTGTTCAATCTCTTTTGATTGGTTTTCTAATGTAGTCCTGTCTCTGAACAGTACAGGTTTATAAAATTATTTCCAAAGGTTTATGACTTAGGGTAGTATGAAAAAAAAAAAAGGTTTAAAACTTTTACCAATTTTTTACACTTCTAGGTAAAACTACCAACTTAACGCATTAGGTGTACGATGACGAAATAATTTACATACAAATCTGTATCAATCGACATAAAAGCTATACTTATAACACAATTTAAAATTAAAAGTATTTTTAATTATTACTCAATTATTCAATCAGCGACAATTCGGGATATATTTTTTCTCATATTATCGAATTTATTATCACTCTTAATTTGACAGAGTTTTACTGCCACAAAGAAAGGAAGGCGGGAATCGAACCCGCATCCGTTACAGCGCAGAGTGCTGGGCCTGCGATGCTAACCACTCGGCCGTCCGGGACCCTTCCTTGTGGTATAAAACACCTCAAGTGCATTTTGACGGTTTAAAAAGATGTCGATAAATTACCCCGAGGACCATACAATGTCTTAACTTTACCCCAAGTAGCCATACAGAAATGAACGCTGTCAATGGAAAGTGCTGTGACTCATTCACATAAAAATTCGAATAAGTTTGATCATTTGCTTTAATTACATAGATAATCATCAGTGACACTCCAAATTTACTGATTTATAGCCAATTATTTTCAATACAAAGTGTGATAGAATCTATTAGATTGTGAGTATGCAACTTGTGAAATTTTGTAGCAATTTAAGAACAATTTTTTTTCATATTCATCCCTATAAGATGTATAAAGCTCTAGTTTTTAAACTCAAAACACTTTCGAACACTTTTTTATATTGGTAATTAAATGTAGAGGATTGTCGTAAACCATATTTTTAATACCCGTAAAGGAGATTAAAAGAAAGCATAAGGGTTACATTTCAAACGTTGGTATCAGGTGTTTATTTAATTTGATTCTGAGTGTTAGATTTAACTGCTTTAACTTTGAAAGATGTTATTTATGAAATATATAGTATTTACAATAGTAATCTTAGCTTTTAAAACTGCAACAGCTGCCGAGGTAAATATTTTAAAAATCATATATTATTCTAAATATAGTATAATTTGAACAATGTTAATATCTTTAATGTAATAAATTTTTTTCATTATTAAATGAAATTATACTTAATACTAATATAATGCCATAATTAAGTCCAATGTATCTACGAAATTCATGTTTTATTTCTCATCTGTGTAAAAATAAAATCAGTTATTTTATATTTAAATACTAAGTAGCATTTTTTTTATTTATAACAGAAAATTTATTACAGCACAATTAAACATATTAATGTAGAGAAGCAACGAAATAGCATTTAGTAATGTTACATTGGTAAATGTTGCTTTCCCTATTTTTTAATGCTATTTTGTTGAAACCATTTATTATTTTACTAACTAGCAGTGATAAAATTTTATATAATTTTTCCAGATTAATCCGGGTAGTGCAGTTGGTAAGCCAATACTTCTTTTTTAAGACTAACGTTAAAATACCTTTTAAACCTGGATTTGTAACAACGTATTTAAAGTTTTTTTTTCTTTAATTGAAAAAATTTATACACTCTTACAACAAACGAACGATTTTAACTCAGTCTGAGTTAATTTTCACTCTTTTCGATGTCGAAAATGCACTTCCCCTGTAGTAGTGGATTTCACTCTTTTGTTTTGTTAAACCTCCGACAATTTTAAATCTTAACAACAAACGAGCTATTCTATAAGGCGATTAGGAGTGATTTAGTGCGATTTATAGCGATTTAGGTAATTTTCACTCCTTTCCATTGTCAAAAATGCACTTCTAATATAGGAATGGATTTCACTCTTTTGTTTTAAGAGTGTATTTTTGATATATGATTTTTTTTATCATAAATGAAAACTGCACTGTATTTTACCATACATTTCAATCTTTGAGAACATATTCCATTTCGGAAAAATATGCAGTAACCACTAATGCGAATCATACATAAAACACACCATAATATTTTTATTCATAAAAATTACTAATTTGTTTAACATAAAAGATGTGATGCTCTATATAAGCAAATAACATTATAAATTAGTATTTTTATTATTGTTTTGTAATTTTTTTGGATTTACAATTTGATAGGATTAGATGAACAGCTTCCATTTACTTGTGAATGCGAGGGTCAATCCTGCAAGTGTTGCGGAATTATTCCTGTCCCAGATGAAATGACGATCAAGGGTAAGCAATAAAGATTATACAAATTAGAAATCGGTTGAATCCTATCGGGTATATTATGAATATCTTCATTTGCCCCCCCCCCGCCCTAAAAAAAATCTAAAATCCAGTAAATGTGCGATTTTAAATAGTTATTTGAGTTGGCAAAATATAACCGCTTAGCATGCTGATAGTTAACACATTAAACTTTATAAATTCTACTTAAAAACTTAAAATATCATTTTTTCTAGTAAAATATTTTTATTTTTTTAAATTGGGAAAATATATTGCGTTAAGTGCAACTCGAAAATTTAACAAGCGAAACCCTGAACGAACTCGACCACCGAATCTCTCGACGGATTGAAGCAAAAAAAAAAAAAAAAAACAGTATTGTTGACGTTAGCAAGTAATCGGAGTGACGTCATTAAGAAATTGTGGTCATTTGTTTTAGAGAAAACGATTGTATAAGCTATAAAATAGTTTAAGAAAACAGTTCAAGTGCATTAAGTAAGAGAAATGGTCTTAAACCATCGAAAATATAGGAAATCTCCTTAAAATTGAAGCTTTCTTTTGCATTATTGTAAACCTCTTTTTTAATTTAAGGTGCATGAAGCCAGCCATTAGTTTTGTTAGATACCACACGATCATTCGTAAGATATAAAAATAATATTTTTATTACATAGTAAAAGATTATTTGTAGGTATTGTTCATGTTTCACTTAATATAAAAATAAAAATTCATTCTAAAAGAAGAACTACATTTTAATCCATACAATTTCATACGAAGTGGAAATTAATTTGAAGTAGTCTATTCCAATTTTAAATTTCGAGAATTCAAATGCTCAAACTTACTAAATATAAGCAGCTAATTCTTTCCATAGCACACATATTACAGAATTATGAAAAAAAAAAAATATTGAAATGTTGCTAAAACTTAAAAAAAAATATGGGCAACGCGATTTTTGGTTCATTTGTACTCTGTTAATTAAGTCAACCATATTAGGTCTGTATATCTTGTATCAATACAGTATAAAATTAAAATTTTATGGGCATTATTTAACAAGCATTTTGTAATTGTTATTTTCTCTGTAAAATAACAAAGAATTTCCTCTGAATATACATAGACTCAAAATCATATCGACTCAACTAATAAACAAACACTTAAAACATTTTTTGATATATGAAAGTTATATACAAGTTTTTTTAATGATTTTCAGCATGCATTGCTTTTACCTACCATGGAGAAAGAACTGAGATACAAACAACTATCACAATAAATGACGAGGTTGTATTTGAAGAACCAATAATATCAGGTAACTGAAAATTTATTCCTTTCTTACATTTGTACCTTAGAACAAAGAGAGCATTTATGCAAATAAATAAAAAAAGATCTTCCGTAAATATGGATCTACGCATCCCTCACAAGATGAAATGACGCATGGAAAATATAAGTTAGTTGAATTCGCAAATTTCCTTATTCTTTTTTTTAAATGAAGTTCCTAAGGTTATTATACTAAAATGTTTGGATTAATACGGATACAAATAAAAAAACAGGAATACTGGAGTAAATAAAACTAACGGTAGAGCAGAAAAACATTCAATTTGCTAAATACAATGCTTTTTTCCTCAATAGGGAAAACAGCTATAAGTACAATATAGAGCTTTTTTTGTGTGTCTTGACCAAACATTTGACCAGGCGACACTATATCCAAGTGAAAATTTGGCCTTACTCGATCGTTTCCTTACTCCCTTATTCTCAGTTACATCATATATTACAAAAACTAAACAGTAAGCGTCCGCCAAAAGTATTTTTGTCAAAAATTTTTACAAACAGTGGTTTTGATTTTACTTCTATATGAATCGGCACTTTGTTTACAATTTGGTCTTTCCCTTACTTCTTTGCATTTTATTTGGAGAAATAAAAAATACCATAATCCTGAAAGTGCTTTTATCAAATGTTTGAGATTTTCTCCTTCGATAACCATACTGAATCGGATCCATCAATTAATGTTTTCAGTTGCTCATTTTTTGAAATTCTATTCCAAAAATTTAACTACCATGTAATTTTATGTACTTTCAGCTAACAACCCTCCACCAATCTGCGTGTCCTATCCTGGTTTGAATGTAGCAGCAGACTTGTGCTTCGAATTTTACGACCTACAGGTCTTTCAAGACAGCATCCACGTGTGCTTGCGTGTCAAACCAAGAGTGCTTCTTCAGCCGGTCGCGCAGATTGAGATAGGTTGCTATACATTAAAATAGTGAAGAAAGGCGATCGAATTTTGTGTTCTTTAAATAAAATATTGAATGTGTGAAGTAAATATATATCCCGTAGTTCTTTGTAATTGTACCAACGTCATGAAAAATAAAGTTGGTTCAACACACTTTACGCGTATGGAGATTTTTTTTTACTAACGCTGTACATTTCTACCCAAATCAAATCACCATGCAAGATTATACTTCCACCCTCTCAGAGACACAAATGTGCAACAGAAACTCTGGATTATTGAAATTGAAAAATAAAGTTTTATTAAAGAAGTTTTAGCTAAAAAAAAATACCCATTCTTTGCATATGGTATGAAAAACATATAGATGTTAAGTTTTAGTATGTAACTGCAGTAGGTCATACGTAGTATTCCAGTATGCTTTTTTTAAAAAAAAAAACCCGTCAACTTAAGTTTTTAACTGGTAATTGAAATATCAAAAAATAACCTTATGAATTACAGAAAGCTTCTGTGTTAAATAGGTAAATTGCACTTAATTTCTGGTTTACCTGGAAGTAATTGTTACTCTTAAAATATGAGAAAAGGTTTTGCATTAAAACTAGAATATGCAACCTTAAGCTTACAAAAGGAGCTTTATACAAATTCGACCACTTCTCAACCGATAGAAGCTGTAGAAAAAAAATCCGTTGACGTTAAGATTAATGATGTCACGAATTTGTATCCAATTTTGGGCGAACTATAGTTGAGAGAGACCCAAAATGGGTTCTTTTGTAAAATAAATCTCTAATAGTTGCATCGTCACAATGTTTTTTTTTTTTTTTTGACAAATCTCTACTTGAACTACTACTACTTTATGAGTGTTTCTGAGAAATTAAATTTTTTTATGGATTTTTCAGTCCGTATGATCGTCTATAACTCTTTCCACACTATTTATTTCTTATTTGAATAGTGTGACATCAGGGACCTATCTTAAGTACATTTTGCCCACAATTTTGTAGTCCGTCAATTTGTTCATACCCCCAGCCATTTTCGTTATAATCGATCTACTTCTCTTCCATTTTATTTGAAAGGTATATGATATCTCAGATCTATCCTTTGTACATTTTTTAAATTTGTACTTCCATCTTTTTTGTTCGTCCTTTCAATTTTCGCTTTAACCATCCCAATTCCATATTATTATTACTTTGAATCATTTTCGAAAGTACGACATAAGAGAACTTGATTTTATACTTCTTGTTCTTTTGTATGTACATCCATCTCTCTGTACATCCTTCCTTACATATTATATAAGGAAGCATGTACAGTACAGAGAGGGAGAAAAAGGAAGCATCCTTCTTTACATATTATATAAGGAAGGATGTACAGTACAGAGAGATGGCGTCAGACTTTTTTCGTTTAATTGTTTGTCATAAATGCAAACTCAAATTGTTCCTTACATATTATATAAGGAAGGATGTACATTGTACAGTACAGAGAGGAAGGAAAAGGAAGCATCCTTTATTACATATTATATAAGGAAGGATGTACAGTACAGAGAGATGACGTCAGACTTTTCTTCGTTTAATTTTTTGTCATAAATGCAAACTAAAATTATTCGAAAATGTGCAGCAATCCGAATGTTTGTGAATTTCTTGATTTATGATGAAATACCTTTATCAGGATTGCACACATATTTTTACTTTTAAAAATGAATTCAGTAAAATCCATTGATAGATATCCAATGATACGTGACAAAGAAACTTCTGTAATTGCACTTGATATTTAATTTTTCATTATTCTATACACAGGAACAATACTTTTCTTAGAATTATATTATATTATTTTTCTAAGAAACATAAAGTTAAAGCATATAAAGAGGTACAAGCGTTAATATTGTTTTACTAATATTATCTGCCCTTTTAAGCATATGAAATGAATATATTTACATTCTTAGTGTGCATCTCTTTAGTGATTAGTGTTACTGCTATTGGTAAGTATCTATTTGAACTTTGTGTTAGGTTTAACCGTAATTGTTTTATTATCATCACCGCGGAATTTAAAGAAAAAAGCTTTTTTTTTTCAAAACTGAAGTTAAGTTTTTAGCCTTGAAAATATGATACGATATGATACTTACTAGTCCTGACAAGTAAGGGCATGAATATATTTCTAGGTGTAAATTTCTATTTATACATTCTTTATTTAGTTATGCCAAAACAATTGTTTTAAGTTTATGTGTCCCCGTTAACCAGCAAAGTTTGTTTTGCCAATAATTTTCTAAGTTTTTTATGAATATCACAAAAATATGCAATTTTATTTAAGTACTATTTGAATATTTTTGTTAATGTTTTTAATTAATTAGCTTATCCAACAACTATTCTATTATGAACGTGCAAGTTGACCCACGTCATTGCCGCCCCGGTGGCCCAATCGTTAGGATATGGTAGCCTTTGAGCTGCTGGGGTCGGGTTCGAATCCCGGTCAAGCAGGGATGTTTGTGATCGTCAATAAATGTTGTTATTTGTCTATGTGTTTGTGTTGTCCTTTCTTTGTGTGTCTCTTGTGCTTGTAAAAACTCTTTCTGTGTCTGTCCCACTTGACGAAAGCTTATAAGCGGTTCTCTTAACAAGCACACAAGCTGGAATGTATATGTACCTACCATACCATACCATACCCAAGTTAATTGAAAATTAAATTGTAGGTAAAATTTAAAACACACGTATTTGTATAAGTGTAAATACTTAGGGACTCATAGTATCATAGGATTAAGTTTTGAAATATATATTTTTTAAATATTAAATTATGTGATAAAAAACACATCTGACTAAGAAATAAAAGCCTTTATGATGCATTAAAAATTAAACATTGTTTAAATTCACATTAAAAAATTGGTTGAACTTCATAAAGACGGTGGCAATAGACGTTCCACCAATTTTTTTTTTATACAATGTACTTTTCTGGGGTACATTATTACCTAATGTACTGCTATAAATAAATTTATAAAAAATCGTATACATTCAGCTAAGTCATAAAGGCATATACTATTTCAGTTATTCAGTTACTTATTATAAACAACTATATAAAAGCTTTTACGGTAAAGTTTAAGATGGAAAATATTTAAAAAAAAACCTTGGTAATTTTTAACATCGTTAATTTTAATTAATAATTTTTAGATGAAAAATCTACATTAATGCCGATAATGATAGGATAAATATTTTCAGAAACTTTTTTTTAATATCAAAAATAAGAAATAATTAATAAATACAAAAAAAAGAGAAATCTATTGCACTTCACTGGTGAAAAGCTTAAATTCGTAGACGAGTGAAATTTTCGTGGTAAAAAATGTTTGAACAAATATTTAAATAACTGAATAGTTATGTTACCTATAATGCATATTTTTTTAATCAAAAGTTTTATTTGTAATGCTATAAATTTTCTTTTGTTCAGAAAAATATTTTTGAGAATTATAATATGATGCTTATGGGAATAGTTTGGAAAATTTTCCCATTTTCGTATTACTTAAATAAATATACATAATTATTAAACTTTTCTATGTGTTTAAATCGTAACTGAAAGCCATAATGTTTTCATGTAAAATTGCATCAAGCAAACTTATAAATATTCGTCTTATTGTGCTTGGAAAAGCGATGTTTCGGACAAAATTTAATTTTTTGAGTTAACTATACTAAAGTAATTGGAATTCGAAGATAATAGCGACTTAAACAAATTTTAAATGGCGTGTTTTAACAGTGAATCTAAAGGTTCTTAAAATCTAATTATTGAGGTTTTTGTAATTATTTCTTAACCTATTTTTTTTAATTCAAAATTAAAAAATTAAAAGTTAGTAATTGACAAAGTACAAATATCCGTCCGCCTGTACCACGGCCAACTTCAATAACAAGGCCGGAGAAGCTTTCCCAAACATGAGCTAGACGGAATTTTTGACGTCACTATTCCGAGTGCCGAAGATTGAGAAACTAGTGCATTCTAAACCCTAAAAATGTGGTCAGCCGTGAACGAGTGTTTCCGAACAGGTTTCGAGACAGGTTATCCTCACTTTCGGAACAACGTCACTCGGAACTATGACGTCAAAAATTCTGTCCCCGAGCGTGTTTAGGAGAGCTTCTTTGGCCTTAGTATTTGAGTAGGCCGTGCCTGTACGCGTTCCCAATTCCTTTGATTTTTTTCAAAATTTATTTATGTTTGAAAGAAAAGACATTAGAGATCTTTTATGAGTTTTGTACGTGCTTCTATACTCTACATCCTTTTTTTGCCCCATCTACACATACCCTCTCGAATCTCCTTTTTTACAGTACGAATTTTTCAAATTCTTTTATTTTTCGAAAGGTATGATATCAGAGAATTATACTTTATAGTTCTTTATTATTCTGTCTGTACGTCCATATGTCCTTTATCAACTTCCTATCTATATTTTTGAACTTCTCTTTCTTTGGAGGGGGCTGGGGAGCCCAGTCGGTTAAGCATTCGCTTAGCATGCGGAAGGTCCTAGGTTTGGGTCCGGGCATCGCCAAAATAGCTGCCGACCTATAAACGACCCCGTGCAGCCAAAAATATCCGACAAATAGTACCCCGTGTAAAGGAATGCACGTTAAATATCCTTCAAAGTCCTGACGCTGCGTACGATGTCGCCCTTAACGGTTGCGTTGGGTGCCTATTCAGGTGTCGGCTCGTCACTTGACTGGGGCTCTTAAGTACGACGGCCGTCGCCCTTGCCCTTGTGTAGCTCCATCATAGCCCTTGTGTAGCTCCAGTGCAACGATAATTCAAACCTAACCTAACATCTCTTTCTTTAAAATTTCGGATAGTATTAAACTAAAAGCAAAGTAGATCATTTTACTTTCATTCAAAACTTATTATCTATTATAGGATACACATTATATTAATACACGTATTATTTTTTTAACAGCTTTTCCAGTTCCGTTCTTAGGAAAACCCGCTCCACAAAGTGTTCCAAATCCGTTCTCCAGAAATTGCCGTGGCACATCATGTTACTTTTGTGGAAATGTTCCTGGAATTAAGAAACAAAGTTAGTAAAATCGTCAAATTTGTCCCAGAAACAACTGGATAAAAAAACTTATTTTAAGAATACCTATGTATTTTTAAGCTCATTAATTTATTCTAAATTATATTTAATTGCAGTTTGTTTTCTACTCACTTACACGGGAAGAAACACAGAACTTAAAATTACTGTATTAGCTGATGGAGTAAAGGTGTTCGAACAAGGAATTTCAGGTATCATATGACAAAGAATTTCAACTGTATAATTCATTACAATTAAAATAATAATACGTGTGGATTGTGTTAATCCAGAAGAAACTGAATGGTATTTTCTCGAAATTTGATTATACTGGTATGTCTACGGGAAAAAAAGTCTCCACCCCTGTTGAATCAGCAGTTATTCATTCTAGAATTTTAGACGTTGGTATTAGTTGATCAACTGCATTCTTAGTTGATTTCAAGAAACAGAACTTGAATAAGGATTTGACTTCATATCAAAATTACTTAGCTAATTTCAATATTAGTTTAATTTTCAATGACAAAACTCAATTCAGGATTTGAACGGCAGAGCGTAGTTTGTGGAAAAACATACGATGTTATTGCAATTGTGGCATCCCTGTAGGTGTGACAGTTGTATTTTAGACGAATTAGCTACCTGGTGGTTTGTTTGTGAGTGTTTAAGAAATAGGTTGACTTAACTGTGACATCTCCGTATAGGCGTGGCCGTTAAACTCATCCTCATTTTGGTTTCACATTAAAAATCCCTATATATTATAAGAAATGTCAAACTATTTCATACTCAGGGGTTACGTTACTTGATTGTTATCACTCACCAACCCACGGGCTCTGCAATTTCCTTTCAAAGTTAAAAATTAAAACAATTGCGGGCCGCAGAATGGTGAACTATATGGCTGTGTCTTAAAACAATGGAGAAGAATAACTCGATAGATTAGACCTCCACAACCTGCCATCTTTTTAAATTGTCCCGGTAACAACCATTGCTCTAATGAGATCCAAAACATATATATTGGAGAATTTGTTGAGGTACGAAATAATGTCTATAGTGAGAATAGATCAGTAGCACTTAGATTAGAAGTATCCTTTTTTTGTGAAATGTTAAACTTCTCAAGCTAACCATTTTTTAACAGTACAATACTTTGCATTAGCCCTACACTGTAAAAAAAAATTCCTAAAATTTACTGTTTAAAATTGGCGTCCGTGTTGCCAATTTATAACCGTAAAACATACGGAAAAATCCGTATTAATAACGGTTTATAACCGTTGAAAACAGTTTTCTTCCGTAAAATAAACAGACATTTTCCGTATAAAAACGGTTCATAACCGTCACATCTGCTTCTCGCCTGTAAAAAATACGGATATTTTCAGTATAAATAACGGTTTATAACCGTTACATCAGCTTCTCGCCTGTGAAAAGTATGGATATTTTCAGTATAAAAACGGTTCAAAACCGTAGCATCAGGTTTTCTCACGTCAAAATTACGACTATTATGAAACCAATGCCCTCTGAACAGTGGCCGAGAGTAATAATAGACTAGCCCTTCATATAGACGGTTCTTAATTTTTTCATTGCCCTAGCCATACTACAGACGTATAAAGACGTATATTAAGTATAAACTTATATTAAGTAAAAATCTTCCTAAAAATCAGTGGTGTGCCCGAGTGCGCTGCGATATACATGCTTGATAAATCTGTGGAGTCAAAAGTCTCAACAGCCACAGCGTACGATGTCGCTCCGAAAAAGGAGGCTAGGAATAGGCAGCCGGGAACTGACTAAGTTGCAAAATTTCCAAACCAATGTCAATTTTACACATTTAATCAAGTTCCTTTTATTCCAGGCAATGACCCTCCTCCCATATGTGTGCCGATCGAGCCTAAGGTGCCAATCCTGGTACAAATATGTTTCGACTTCTACAACGTACAAATCTATCCCGAAAAACTGTCGTTCAACGCTTGCCTGATTCTCACACCAAAGGTTCTCTTGCAACCTCTTTTGAGTATCGATCTCGGGTGTTTTTCCAATAAGAACTTAATTGGCGGATAGATATTGAATAAATTATGTTTACTCAATGGGTTCTTCAAGTATTACTTCAAAAAATAAGATTTGTTGCATCTGTAACGCATGGTCAACTTTAGTAATAAACTTTATAAATATTGCAATTTTTTTTTTTGCATTAATGATTTCTTTTCTTTAACTTAATCCTCTTCACACCTAGTAATTTTTCACCTTTTAAACTTAGTTTGATGTCCTTTAAAGTATGACTAATAGACGTTCGAAAAATATGTTTTTTTTTTTAAAGAATAGATCAATTTATGCATAATAACACAATATTTTTTCATTGAAAACCTTTTAATTATTTTGCTATTTCCCTCACACTTAGTGTTACTCTCCATTTCATGTTAACATGGATTGTCATGAAAATATGTCATGAAAAATATTGATTTTTTCTTAATTTTAAACAAAATCTACTGGGTAAAAATTTTCGACACTTAATTTTCTATTTTTATGTCTTAAAATAAACAGTTCGTAAGAAATTTTAAAAATAAATATAAAATTTGAGTGAAATATACAACATCAAACTTCATCATATCTATCACAGTATCTATCAGATTTGTCATGTCTGTCATGTTTGTTATATGTCTGTCACAAATACTTTTTCATTGCCATATCCACATAATTAATCTAGTCATAGTCACTATCACATGTGTCACACGCATTTTCAAGCTGTAAATAAAGCATTTTATTGAATTGAGTTGTATAGAAATGTTGTTGACATCTACAACTCGTCTGCTATTGTGATCTGCAATTTAGTCATTACAAAAGTTTAGGGCAATTCATGTCAACATTTTAAACAAAAACACACAATATTTTCAATTACATTAAACTTTCAAGGGTCCGCCATTTCTCAGCCTCATTACATGGCGATGGATTTATTGATGGCATTGGTGAAACTATTAAGTGTCAAGTCCGAGAGCCTCCCCCCCCCCCAAAAAAAAAAATCCGTCACCTGACATGGCAAGAAATTCCTACACTCTCAAAAACGACGAAATTTTCCTTAATTTTGACGATTCCGCTTACTGGCAAATGCTCCGAGTTTTTGTTTCCTCAAAGTGAAGAAATTTGAATCGTCATTTTTATGAGGATTTGAATGTCGTCTAATCTAAAGAAATATGTCGTCATTTTTGAGCATGCGAGTACAACAGTGAGATTCAGTTTCCTCAAAATCAAGATACATAATCGTCAAATCACGATCGTAAAAGTGAGGATTCGCGTTTACTCAAAAGTCACGTGATAGTTTGACGAAACAATCCTCAAAATTAACGAAATGAGGCTTGAGGATTCATGAATCGTCAAAAATGAAAGTGTTATTTCTGAGAGTGTACAGGTTGAATGTATCAAAAATTACCTCTTGCAAAATTGCAAAATGCAACAACTCACAATTTGCAATGTGACCTATGGGTGCACGTGAAACACGACGAGGTTTTTCTTTTCATGATAACAGAAATAGCACAGAACCATCAGAACAAGTAAAGTATTTAGTACATATCAACTAAAAATAACGGGATGTTTAGATTGAACCAACATCATGTAGCCTGGTATGAGAAGGAGCAAATACTAGAAAATATTACAGCTCTCACTGTAGGCAATTCTAAGAGATTCATTAAACTTTAGTATTTTTGTTAATAATTTATTGTGAATCACATAACATAATATATTTATGTTACATCATTATGTAATCTCCAAATTAGCAAAATAAAGTGATATTTTAGAATAAATACTCAAGTTCATGGAAAATTTTACACGTGTCATGTCTGTCAATGAACCTTATCATATATGTCACGCTAATAAACATTTAATCATATTTTACTATTTACAATTTTTTTCTTTCTGCTTGACTTATCAGAATCTTATATTGATCACCAAAAAATTCTAGACTTGACTTGCATACCAATTCAGACCAATTGATAATAATGTATGGTCACTCAAAATCTGTGTCTCAATTTTATCATGTCTGTCACAGCATGTTTTAACAAAATTAATAAAAGTATATTTTCTTGAATGAAAATTTTAGTGTTCTTTTATGATCGAGACCTTTATTTGCATCACCAAATGGCATTTTTTTTACCAATCAATTGATATTTACTACTCAAAAAGGGGAAATAAAGATGTCTTATGTCATGTTGTCACAAATGAAAAGTACTCGGGAAAAACCGATTGATTTCGTAGAAGGCTTTCCTCATCAGGCCTCTTTGGCGATGATAGCGAGTAATCGCTTAAACTGGTGTAAGGAAACCAGTTTCTGACTTTCTTGTGCTTCTTCTCTCACTAAAACCGTGAAATTCAGTTCCACGTTTTTTCAAAAGACTGTGTTCGTTCATCATCATGTTAAGCTTTAAAAATATATGACGATTGATTGAAAATCACGCATTTTTATAAAACAATTAATAGAAATTTTAAGATTCGTAAATTAATTGAAAAGTTCCAAGCCACGACTTTTCTATCTACCGAGATACACGCGATGCACGATTCCGACGCTTGGACCAAACGAAGAAGAAAAAGAGAAACCGGTTTCATGTCGCCAATGTCCGCCAAGCAGATATAGTTAGGGAAACTTTCTTAATAAATCAAGCGGTTCTTCCCGTGTACTCTTCAAATGGAATTAACCTGTTGTGTTTATCAATTTCTTGAAGGTGTATAAATCTTGTGCGGAAGCTGTTCCAGGGGACAGTAAGTGTTACAAACCTACTTGTTACTTACAATTTCCTATCAGGAAATATTAGGTGATGAAAGTACTGCTAAGGGGTCGAAAATCCGAACTGGAGATTTTGTGTTTTCTAACGTTTTGGAGGCGGCATCTAATAATAAAAATATTGGTTATTCGAACGTCTGTCTGTCTGGAATACTGTATAGCCATACTAAAAGAGTTGCTGACTTAAAATTTGGTACACTAGTTCACAGTACTTGTCGGATGTCATAAAAATCCATTACTCTAGCTTTTTGTCTCTTTTTAATTAGAAAATTGTTTAATATCTCAAGATTTCGAATTTTCGTGCGGTTTATAAATGTAAAGAAGCATAAAAAATTATACATGGCACTTTATAGGTAAAATTGCTTCAATATAACCTTCCATCCTCCTTATTATACTAATGGATTGCAGGACTTTTATCATTACATCGTTAAAAAAAAAAACGTCAGATGATATAAACCACATGATTTGGAACCATATCAAGTGAATATACGGGATTTCCTTTTATGTTTGCCAATGCGCAATTCATGCGATAAAATATCACTGGGCGTACCCTTATCGGAACATAGCTTAATTAATAAATTAGCTTCCTTCCTTTTTTCTATTGATAAGCCAACTAAGGAAGATAGATATTAAAGCCTTTGAACCCAATTTATATTTTCATTCTTTAAACTAGTTCGGCAAATTCATTTAACAAGAAGTATCAAATCTATCTCCGCAGAACAACCCAGTTTCATTATTTTCCTAGATTTAAAGGTATTTTAGGTTATTTATATATGATTAATAAATTAAGTGTTCTTAATTTCCCTTCCTTCCCCACTTTTCCTGTTTTTTAAAAAATATTTTGACAGGAAATTTATTGCTTTTGTAACAGCAATTATATTATAGTACTTGTGCCCAATATGGATAGTGGTCTAAATATGGACCTCACCAATATCTTCAAAAGTTACATTTTCAATCAATAGATAGTCAAGTCCATGAAGAAAAGCAGTTAAAAAAATATAGTATCCACACAATTGCAAAAAAAACCCGCACTTTTCGCCCTTTTGAAGGTAATTTGTATTTCTGTGGTATGGTATGCTGATCTTATTTATTGGAAAGTTTATTTTCTTATTATACATCGTAAAATTACATTATATTTATTGATAAAATGGAGTGTTTTAGAAAGCTGATAAAACATATTTTTGATTTATATTGCATATATTGCTTGATAATGTTTATTTGCGCATTTATTATAAGATTTAAGACTGATTCCCAATATGTATATCTTATGTCTCCATTGGAAGTATAGCAAATGAATCTTCAGATTCAGAAATTTGCAACATATTTGTTTAAGTGGATTTTACCTAGATAATAAACAGTAAATTAATGTTCGTATTAGTGACATTATTGCACTTTGAAGGTCTTCGAAGAGCCAGGAGAAAAAGTGACCTCTACTCAAGTCAAAAGTGCACATTTTGAAAATAGTTACTCTTTCCCTCTCCTCAGCAATACTTTGATATACAGCAACCCTTCGTTATATCGCGCTTTCCGGAAGACAAGCAAAAAACCGCGATATAACTGAATGCGTGATATAACGAACCACTTGAAAAATATTCTGGTTTTGATGTATTTTTTCTCCCAACAAAAGTTTATTTTCTAAACTAAAGCACAACATTAGTTGAAAGATGAAGGTAAATCGTATTAAATAATAAAACTACTTTAAAAAATTAAACAAACATTTAAAAAGGACTAATTATTAATTGCTATAAACCACATTATTGCACAGGTAATACTATAGTATTTCTCACTTATCTTGTACTAAAATTTTCATCTAAATTTTAGCTGCTTGGATTTTTTTCGTAAAACCTGTTTTCCGGAAAATCTCAACAAACCAAAGTTTATTAACAGCATCTCATCAATATTAGATGAAATTATCCACCAATATTAGAATTGATTTTAAAGAAAGTATAAATTGGGGGAAAACGGTGGGAAAATTGTTAGATATGATACAAGGCGCGATACATCCGAATGCGCGATGTAACGAGGCGCGATATAGCGAGGGGTTACTGTATTTCTTTATCAGCTCTCCAACATCCCTTGAAAGAGTGTATCTACCTTCCATTGTAGTTACATAAGAAACTGCCTGTCCCTAATATGGAAACGTAGACGTGGTTCCTTATATGGACACTTGTAAATATAGTTTGTTTTTATTATTTACATTAAACCAGAATAATTACAAGGTCACTAATTTTAATGATGATAATCAACATCCTAGAGATTGTGGTCACAGACTTTTAAAGTCCTGCGATGTGTATAAGGGGATGAAAAACATTACTTTCCATAGGTTGTCCATATTGGTTAAGGTACTATATATATTTGTAATGGTTTTTAATAATTAAAACTATTCCTATCTTTTAGTGCAAAAATATTTGTTTTGATTAATAATATTTGTTTGAGGTTTACAAGGAACAGACAAAAAATGAAGCTTGAAATCACAGTTGGTTTCATCTTGCTTTCACTGTGCGTTTTTGCGGAAGCCCGTAAGTATTGTTTTTAAACTAAAATGCAACGTTTTATCTTAATCCAGATTAGGGGCAGATTCAAAAACCTATATTGAAACTGTTTCATTGTTAGACAATTGTCTGAAAAGTTAAAGGAAAAATAATTGTCAGCTGTTTGTTCATCTGTAGCTAAATACCTTTGAAGGCTTGATTTGTTTAATTGATAGAATTAAGAGTATAATTACTTAACTCTTAATTTAACCCATTTAATTCGCAAATAAATATATTATTTATACCATATTTAATGTTTATAATTTTTGCAATCATTATATATTTCCGCATATTTGTTAATAAACTCATCAATGCTAACTAAAACCATGATAGCCTTTTTCTATTTACATTAGAAACAGAATTTTTGTTGATTTACGAAGCCAACAAATTGTTCTTTTAAACTATAAAAAAAATGTAATCGACCGAATTTCACTAGGAGGATATGAGATTCTGGCCAATGTCAGATATATCTTAAAGGGAACCGAGATACAGTACCTTGAAAATGGCAAAAATTGCATTTTTTTTATTTGCTACAATGATAGTTTGAAATCTTCTAAATAAGTCTACCTCTACCAAGTTTCAAATATGTAGCTATATTAAAAAAAAGTTATTCAACTTTTTATGCAGAAAGGTAGGATAAAAATGCAAACGAATGAAAACTTTCTTATGATTTTTTCTCGGTGTTCATTTTTCCTTGATGAAAAGGTTTTCAAAATGTTTAAGCTTTTTTAATTTTTTATAAAAGTATAAGGATTTTTGTGGTCTGGTCAAATATGTTGACATCAAAATTGTTTTCAAAAATAATACTTTTTTTCATAAAAAAACACTCAAGTCGAAATTTCCAAATATGCTAAAAAATTGAGATTTTCAAGATATTTTTTTTATATAAAATAACTACTAAAGATAAATTAAACTTTGAACCAATTCTTATGTCAAACAGTTTAAAGAACATGAGTAAAAAATTTGGTTCAAGTATTTGCATTTAAAAAAAGTCATAGTGTTTTAAAAAAGTTTTTAAAAAATTTAATTTTTTTAAATAACTTAAAAATTAAAATAATTTTTTTATTTTGTTTGTCATATATTGTTTTTAAATATAGGTTGAACTAATAAAACACCAATATTATAGTGAATATGTCAAAATGTCCCGATCGGAGCTGCTGTGCCTAAATGCTCAGCAACGGTAGCCTAGCGATGATCTGTGTTCTAACAACTTTTTTGTGTGTGTGGGGATATTTGTGGTTTTCTATAAGTCTTCTTTTAAGCTTCGCGTATTGTGTTTTCTCAATAAACCGATGTTTGTCTAAAATCAAGTAATTTCCTTAAGATGGGCAGTCAGCCTTAAAATCTAGAACTTTTTCTTAAACTTATTCTATTCCTTATTGCACTACGGATGCTTAACTTTTCATTAACTATATATCGATTCCTTTTTTTTTTGTAGGTTTCGTGACTCGTAGAAAGCCAGGTTTCCTCACGATTCCTGTTGTCGATGACGTCGCAAATGTTGACAATGGTAATTCTTTGAAGATAAATGGTGCACGGATCATTTTAATAGAAGTTTTAACTTCTTCACTACAGAGGTCCACATACGGGGACCTTTGTCCTTTGCTTCGCAGTTTCATTTTACATTTTTTTATTAGTATTGATTGACTTTCGTATTATGAAAAAGAAATCTCAAGCTTTTCAGAAAAAATATTCTAACCCAGCTGATAAGTTTTTTTTCTCTAACGGGCCTGCAACTTGGCGTTCAAGCCTTTGCAGACTCGGTATATTCCCCGGAACTGAGAGTCATTTTTTGTGGCACCATCTAGGCGACTCTCACTACCAAATTTGACGCTCAGATTACAGTGAACCTGAGCTCTCTGTGGATGTTAAAGTATGCCGAGATTTAATTTTGCCGAGAGAACCCAGGCCAAATGGGCCCTCCAGGGATCTTCTACATGCCACATAATCATATGACATGCGTGCCCAGAATTTTCCCATCCAGAAAATCCGACGACTCAGCTGGGGCTCGAACCCGCTATCCTGGGCTTACGAGGCGGACACGTTTTTTACCTCACAGCCACTGAGCCGCTTCCAGCTGATAAGTATCAGTTGTTAATTTTTATGAGAAGAGAAATGTCACGAGGGTTTTGGTTATTTTACAAACCAATTTTTTCAGCAGCAAATTTGAAAAGCATTTTGCCTTTTAAAAACTGGACTATTGTAAAAAAATCTGACACATCTTGTTTGTGCATTAAATTTTTATTTTATGATTACTTAAAACCTTAAATTATGTTAAATTGATGTGTCCTTCAGAAATTATTGATTTTTAATTTTGATCCTCATATCCATTACCAGTAACGTAATTGCAGAACATGCTATAAAATTTATTTATTCGTTTCAAAAATTGGTTCATATAAAGATTATCTGTGTAGCAGTTTGATGGGGAGTGAAGATGTGAAGAAATTATGTTTACTTATAACTCTTTAGTTCATTGCTAAACTCTTTCAAGTCAGCTGCACTGTAAAATCTAGTATGAACAGTTTTTGTCGAGTTTTTTTTTCTGAACACTTAGACTTATCCACAACTCTTTCCCATTTTCTTTAAGTTTTCCGAGTAGTGCAATAGAATAAATAAAACATCAGCGTTGTTTATTCACACTTTTGTCCTTTTACAGTCATTCTTTATTGCATGCTTATGAAGTTGGTTAGTAGCTTCACCAAGTAGAAGTTGTTCTTTGAAGTAATGTACATAGTTGTATATTCCATTTTTCACATACAACAGGTTAGATAGACAGTTTGTTGGAGTAAATTGCGCACAGAACATTTCAAATTTATCTAGTAAATTGACATATAACTAGTAAATTTTATAATTCTACAAAGCTAAAAAACCATTGGATTCGGTATTAATTTCATAAACCGATCAATTTGTTACTTGGTCACACTGTTATTCGACACATACTGTAAATGCAGACCATGTTGTGTTCATCATGCTATCCAATTTAATTTTCAGGGTTCATTATCTTGCCATAAACCAAGTTAAATCCTTAAACTAAACTTTCTTACATACTTACTTTCATATATTTCAAACAAATCTGAATTAAAAAATTTTCTGATGTCTTAATTGATGAACGTTTAGATAAAATGAACATTCTTTTAAGATTAAATTGTAATTTGAATACATTTTTCTTTCTTTTGTTCTTATACAGGACTGCTATCTACAGGATTAGAACAACTTCCATTTGATTGTGAGTGTGAGGGTATAACCTGCAAGTGTTGTGGAACTGTGTCTATCACAGAAGAAATTAACCCAGATTGTAAGTAATAAGAATTAAAGTAATTTAAAATCGCATATTCAGCCCTCTAAGAATATCTGCATTTACACTGCCAAAAAAAGTCAAATATTTACGGCTTTTAACTAAACATTGAGTTGCCAGAAAATAATGCAGTAAAACATATTGAAATTTAAATATGATAAATTCCTGTTAGCATATGGTATTTCCCTATAAAATACATGAGCTTTTAAAAATAGAGGAAAGGTTTTGCTCTTTCTCTAGGCGCCAAATCGAACATGGCACCTTTACATTGAAATCAAGTTTAGAAGAAAGGATTGTCCATATTAAACTAGTTCCGGTCAACGTTTCGATTCCGTAAGGTCGTAAAATGGTTTAAAAACTTCGAACATTCGGATACGCTTTATAATCGGCGTTTTTTAGCATTGTAAATCTTTTCCAATTCAATGCGCATCTAGCTGGTAAGGAATTTTTTAAAGATACTTTTTGTAAAATAAATTATAAACCCGTACATATTTTGAAAGAAGTCAAATATATTAGTACTCCATATATCAAGTATTATTCAAAAAATGGTAGTTATTCAAGTGTAACATTAAAGTTTTATTGCATTATTTAACAAGAATGTCCATTTATTGTCAAATTCTCTTTAAATAACAAAAATTGAAGGATTTCGTCCGAATTCATTTAATTCACTATAGACGCAAAAGATAAACGGACAAACACACAAAAACATTAGTTAATAAAGAGATATTAATCAATATAAAATTTTTTATTGACTTGCAGCATGCATATCTTTTACCTACCATGGAGAAAGAACTCAGCTACATACAACTATCACACTGAATGACTTAGTTGTATTTGATGAACCAATAGTAACAGGTAACTGCAAAATTTATTCCCATTTTAGATTTCTATATTAGTAGACAAGGGCGATGTACAATAAAGCCAAAACGGTATTTTCCTCCAAAACGAAACCACCTGTGAAAAATGTGGGAAGAAAAAGTTGGAAAAGGTGGGGAAAAAGTGAAAAATTTATGTAGGGTTAGTTTTAGTTGAAGCGACTTGCCACTAGATGGCAGCATCAAATATAGTTGTATGTGTAACTGTCAATAGATGTCGCCACTACAAATTTGTGTTTGATCGAGTAAGTGAATTAATGACTGGTGAATTAATGTTTGATCGAGTAAGAAGTGCTGCAGATGCGTGCGTTACCATATTTGGTACATAAGATGCCACACGAAGTGATACGTCGAAGCGTTCATGTAAATCCTTCTATTTACTTTGAACACATTTCCCTTCTTTCTAATAGATAACTTATACGCAGGTTAATTATAACATGGCTATAAATAATGCAACAATTTTATGTAGATTTAAACTGAAAACAATTTATAGGAATATTGTCGAATTCGATAGAAACTCGGAATATTAGAGTAAAGTGGATATATGGTGGATGGAGTAAGACCAAGAAACTGCGAGATGATGTAAAATTTTTTGGCCCAAATTACTGAATCATTGTATTAATAAAGAGATGGAAAAAATATATAAGATACTATAAATTGCTGTGATGTAGTGCTTCTCCACTCAGATAGAGTAGCAAAGTCCGATAGAGCTCCTTTCGAGACTTGTAGGGAGTGTTCACAGGGAGCACATTCTATGGTTCAATCTAAGTGAATATTTGGTCTTATTCAATCGATCTCTTACTTCCTTATTTACATAGTTGCATTGAATTTTGACAACCATAAAATTATAGCTTCCTAAAAAAGCTTTTATGAGTAGTTATCATTTTAAAGCCATACTAAATCTGAACTTTGTTAACAATCATCATCCTGGTACCTGTTTCAATAACGCATTTTGCCTTCAGTTACTTATGTAAATAATATAAGCGCTTATGCGCAAGAAGGATATATACTGCTGAAAAAAAAGAGGTACTAAATTCACAGTTACAGTACGATTTTCTATTACAAGTCGGACGTCACCAGTTTTTGTTTAAAATTGTGCCATTATGTAATCCATTTTATGTCATTGCAGCTAACGACCCTCCTGCAATCTGTGTGTCCTACCCCGGATGGAATTTAGTAGCGGACTTGTGCTTCGATTTTTACGACCTTCAAGTATTTGAGGACAGCCTCCACGTGTGCCTGCGTGTTATACCGAGAGTGCTCATGCAACCGATCACGGAGATTGAGATAGATTGCTTCACATTGAAAGAATGAAGAAAGGCGGAGAAATTGTGTGTTCTTTAAAAAAAATATTTAATATTTAAAAGAAAATTATATCCTGTTATCAAAGTTCGTGGTGATTGTATCAATGCCACAAAAATAAAATTGTTTTAATACATTTTACATACTGTGTGTGGATTTTTTTTAATACTTTTATTTCTATCCAAATCAAGCTACCTTGCACGATTTCTACTTCCATCCTCACGGTAACACCACTGAACATCAGAAACTTAAAATATATCGACTTTACTCATCACTTCCAGCAAATAATACAATAAATGAATTCCAAGCAGAAAATTATTCGCCAATTATCTGATTTATCGGTGAATGATCGTTCGTTTCGTTGATAGATCGGCTAAAATTAGTGATGTCGGTCTATCTGTCTAAAAAATAAACTTCTCAAATGTTACAAAGAAACTGCTTGTAATGTTTTTCTTCAGGCTTAAGCTATTTGTCAAAAGTGTCAATGTTAATTTAACTGAGGCTATGATTTAACTACACGCTATTTCATTTTAAATCTTCAACTCACAAACTACATTTAAAAATATATTTGTATAGCAAATGGCCATCACAACCAAGGAATTAAATAGGACATAAAAATTTGACACCAAATATACCAAAGCTTTCCTAATCAGAGCCTGATTACCGATAGGGCAAAAGGGGCACGTGTCCTGAGCCCCCCACTTCAAAGGGGACCGCCAAAATTTTGCTTAAAAGAATCATATTGAAAGAAAATGTATGCCAAAAATAGTAGCCACAACGAAAAGAGCTAATACGATTGAATCAAGTACCATTATTGTTTTATACTAAAGCCATTATAATTGTTATATTCCTTGTTACTTTAATAAATTAATTGCCTTAGTCATGTCATCATGTGAATAAAATTAATCCATGCTTATAAAATGACTAGGATTTGGATCCCCCTTTTCTGGGAACTCCGTTAACCCGTAAGAGTGTATGGAGAGGACACATACCTTTATGAGTGATGGCGCTGTTAGTGAATGCTGTTGAAAAATTAAAGGTGGCCGTCGACGAACTGATGTTCATGAATTCCAAGGAAGCAAGAAGCAAGTCTGTCGCTACAGACGGCATTCTTCAGCGAGTTGACCAAGTGTTTAGGAAAAGTCGAAGGTTTACCATAAGTAATTATCGATTAGCATAGTGACTTGTATTGAAGTGCTTCCAAATTGACGTGGCGCTCAAAGAAACTGTCCCAACTCCCTTCAAATCATTGGCGGTTACGCATTTTATGAAGAAGGTATATTTCAAAGCTTGTTTACAGATATGATTAATGATTTAATCGTCGGGGTGATTACGGGGAGAAATAAGCAGTATTGTACATTACTTTTTATAAAAATATCTTTTTATGTTTATTTTGACCCGTCTTTTTGTTGCAGCTCATCGGAGAGTGAAAAATAACAGCCCTCGTAATTTACAATAATTATTAGTTCTAAGATCTAAATGACCTAACTATAAAGCCCATTTCACACCTGCACAGCTACTTGCAACTGCAACTCGCAACTTGTGGTAACCTGGATTTTCGGGCTTCCACAAAAAATTATTCATCTCAAAATTTGGCAAGTTTCATCTTTTTGAAAGCAAACTTTAATCAAACTATGGGAATTGTTTGCATCAAACAGAAATTTATGTTTCCGAACTTCCTTAATTAGATCAATTTTCATCTTTTCCATCCATTTAATATCCATTTTTAATTGCGCAGATTTTTGCAAACAGGGAAAGTTGGCGTCTTAAAAAGTAAATAAACAACCTGTTGGCGAAGTCTAGTTCGCCACAATGCAGCCAAGGAAATCCTGAGTTCTGATTGGCTAAGGGTACATGCAACTGCGATTTTTTCGTGCTTGCAGGAAAAAATCTCACGAACTGAGTGCAACTTTTTAATGCACGGTGTCCTACGGGAGTTGCAAGTAGTTGTGACAAGGTGTGAAATGGGCTTTAAATATATATAGAATGTAACTGTTAAAACAGTGATTTAAAAAAATCAGAATCGAGTTGTGGTTACTTCTCAACGATATTGTGAGTTTTTGGTACTTTCATAGGAGCCGAGAAAAAACATACGAATATACAACGGACTTGTCGAAAACTTATGGAACACGACGAGAAAGATTAACAAAGTTACGTTGCCCTAGCCATAGACAAAGAACACTCTAGACCAGTAAGTCAATCTGATGCCTGCGCACCTAAAGTTACTTGAGGAACAAATAAACTATTAATGGTTGATTCGTTGATTGGTATAATTGCACTGGTCAGTTTTAAACTGATAATTGAAATTTTCGATTTTAAGGATACCTAATACTCAGGAATTAATTAATATAAAGCTAACCATTTATTTGTTGCTAGGTATATTCGGGATATCACATCCTAAAACTTTCGAATTTATTAAAATCGAAGTCTGGCAACAGAGAGTAAATTTCGGTTACTATGACGATAAAGTTGATAAATACATTTTAGAAATAGAATAATGTTCAAATTTGTTTATTTTTCGTAGTCTGCAATTATTTTTTGTTAATTTTTATTTAAATAGTGTATTTCGAAGAATTTTCAGCAGTCTTGAGAATAAACGACAGCATTTCATGTAAATAATATTGCAAATTCTTATTCTTTTTGGGTTTTTTTTAAATGACTGTTCTGAACTATAGTAAAATTTTCTCGTTTTTTTTTTATAAAAATCGAATGTCATCGATTCTTAAAGATAATTCAGTTTATTTCTTAACTTATATAAAAGTTTTGCTATTGTTCCAAAGTTATAAATCTTTAAAAGATCTTGTTGATTAAATTGCAATAAATTTTACAAAAAAA
The DNA here is from genome assembly GCA_023701765.1 of Hylyphantes graminicola. Classification (NCBI taxonomy): domain Eukaryota; kingdom Metazoa; phylum Arthropoda; class Arachnida; order Araneae; family Linyphiidae; genus Hylyphantes; species Hylyphantes graminicola. The sequence continues at coordinate 30,968,787 of CM043113.1, forward strand.
AAAAGTCCCACTAGTTTCTGGCTTTCAACAATAATTTTATTGAGTAAAGAATATCTATTTATTCGTTTTTATTTTATCATTTAGAATTGGTTAAAGAAATGATAGGAATTAGTTCTACATGAAGAAATGCTCTGTGCTTCATACTTATAGGATATTGCAGCCTCTTCACAGAAACTGATAAATTTACCGGCATAAATCGCATACATAAGGTACATGGCTGCGTTCTAAATAATCACTGATACACAATCTCATGTTTTTATTATCTAGCAAAATTGAAATAATAACTGTGCTAAATAACTGCAGTTTTTCTTGTCATTTTTAATAAAATATTTAAAGTTATGTGTTGTTTCTTTGTAATGTACATATTTAAAGATTGTTTGATAAGAAAAAAATAATATTGTAAAAATGATTGTAATAAAAAAGAAATATGCTGATATTTATGCTTTTGAATTCTATTCTTGTATTCAATTTGCTACAATCAATGTTGTAAAATGTAATTTCGCGAATTATTTAGTAACAAATGTCTTGCATAATTTTTATTTATATTCTAGCACTACATTTAATTTAATGCATATGAAACTTGCTCAATAATACTGTCGTTCGAAAAGTGACTTCATTAAAAATAAATAAACTAAGTACAATTTGCTTCCTACTGCCTGTTCTTCCCTAGCGCTTTAACACAGTCAAAAAGTAGATACTGTCTAATAAATTAAAATATTATTTCATTCATTAAATTAAATCAAGAGATAAATTTAAGTAAAACTTCAACCATTTTAATTACAAAGATATGATTATAAAAAAACACATGGTCCCGCTGTCGCCAAAAATAGTATCTTTTCGTCACTTGATCTGGGTTTTAAATTACGATGCGTAATAGACTGTGTTAAAGCTCCTAAAGAAGGCTAGAAAAAAGCAGCCCGAAACCACAGTAATTCCCAAAGTAACGACTGGGGGCGCTAGTTTCTATGTCAATTTCAATATAAAAATTCTCCAATGCTAATCCAATCAGGGATACAGATCTAGAGTGTTCTTAATCTATGGCCCTAGCAACGCGCTGTCATAACTAGAGATGGAAATCGTATGTGTCGGATGGATGGTATATGGTCGGCAATTCGGAGTTAAAGACGAGTTTTGCCATTCGACTTAAATGAGATTCAGACCCCCCAAGGCTAAATAGTGAATAGACACTAGGCGCGTTTACATGGGCCATCAAATCCATGGATTGAGGAAGTAAACTCAGCAATTTTTCATTCTTGGGACTGGGAGTCTTGGGGATTTTCTCCCAGACAGAGCCTGAATTGCAGGGTTTTTTGGGGAGTTTTGCATACCCTCCAATAAATGAGGGTTTAATGTTTAATTCCATGGATTCTGCCACAGACTATCATTTGATGGGTTAGAAATCCTGCTCGATCTCTTTTTCCCCTAATGCCTAATGGGGATTTTTTTCATTCCATGGATTCGATAGCTCATGTAAACGCGCCTCCTGTAGAGCTCCTCTCAAAACCTTTAAGATTATAATTTTGATTGTGAATGGTCATCACTGTAGTGCATATTATCTTTACATCCACATATGAAAGACTTAATGCCAAGGGAATAAACAGTTTGTTTTCAATTTCTGGTTTGGAGCAAATATTTTGCTTAATTCCCATAATTGTGTCTTTTATTTTAAATATTATATACAGAAAATATATTTGAGAACATCAAATATTTATGATATTTCTAAACAAATATTTTTTAGACTATTTTAACTTTTCGAAATTTTTAATGTTTGTTTATGTTTTGTGGCACGTGATATGGGCACCACTTCCGGGGACTTGAACGTATTTATTTTTATCCCGACTATCGCATATTCGCATGCGGGTGTTTATGTTCCGAAGTATTGCAAAAATATACCATTTAAACAAGTTTGTTTTGTAATTAAATACCATCATGAAAGAATATAATAGTCTAGGTTTATGATTAAAAATAAAGGTTGATAAATATTTCGGGCCAAATATTTGAAATTGGTCCAAACAATAACGAAACTATCACGCCTACATCTTGAATATGGTTTTCGAATCTCTTGTAGCCAGTCTTTTGAATAAGTTTTTAGGTGACTATGTTCAAAATTTCGATAGTACCAAGTTGAAATTAGGAATATGGGGTGGTAAGTAAAATTAGATGAATACACAGTTAAAAAGTTTGCTTACAAATTGCTAGCAATCATAATGTTGCCGAGTGCAAATGCACCGCCGATGTCCATATTATATTTTAACTTAGATAAACTTGTCATAGTCGTCCTTATGTTTCTATCCAGTTTTAAGTACAGTATTAATAGGGTTACTTTAAATTGCCCTGCATTTTAGCAAAAACGTATGAAATTTTGATTCATGTTAAATTTTTAAAAAAAAATTGTGTGCTTAATAGGTATAATTTCTTATCTTTTTTGTAGGAGATGTTACTTTAAAACACCTTGATATTAAAGAAAGTGCGTTGGATGATTTAGATTTGCCCATTAAGGTTATATCAGGGCACTTAGGTATGTTGTGTGAAACTTTTATTGATTTATATTTCTCTTTTTTCGTACTGTTAATTTTTGATCTACAAATTTATGTCGATTTTTTTAGGCAAACTAATACTTAAAATCCCTTACAAAAACTTATACACCGCTCCAACAGTTGCAACGATAGAAGGTTTATTTGTTGTTGTGATTCCTAATACTGGTAAGTATTAATTTAAGAATAATTCTTAAATGTAAACTGATTGGTATACAAGCTGCAATGAACTGATTGAATTTCAATTTAAAAAATTCAGTTAGAAATATTTCGTAATCCAAATAGTCTTTGTAAGATAAAAAATAACAATATAATAAATAACACTTACTAATTATTAGCCAGTCTTTTCTAATCATAGATTTTAAACTTTTTGAGTAGAGTATAACCTTTTTTCTTTAAAGCCCTTTTATCTATCATTAAATCCTGTCTTTCTTAAAGTTTTTTTTCTGTATCAGCTAAAAATTATTTCCATTTCAAAACTTGGTTTTCAATTTTAAATTTGACTTAAATTCTTTTATGTTTTATAGCATTTTATTCATTACTTTGTCTAAAAATGTAATTTATATCTGCGAGACCCTAGATAGAATGGTTTAGCTGTATATTTTTTACGTACTTATTGTGTAAGAGTGACATCACATCTGTAACTGCGTGCAAACATACCGTTAGTAGAAAGAAATTTAGACATAGTAATGATTTTCATAGGAGATGTTTGTGTTTTAGATTCATTTGCAGCCTTCATTTTCTTTATTTTACATAACTAAAACTACACATTGGCATTAAGTACCTAAATATACTTATAAATAATCAATTTATACATGCCACCAATTTGTTTGTTGTATTAAAAAAAATGAGGGATTGAAGTGAACTAATATGATTTCAATTATAAACGGGTCCTAATAACGGTTTACCATTATATCTGGCCATTGCAACTTTTTGTTGAACAGTGTTGCTGCTTTTGCTTGAACATGTCGATATGACTTACAGGGAATCTTATTTATCTGTAATCAATGAATTCTCAGAATTATCGCAGTAAGTAAATTGCATTGAGTATAAAAGGTCTATTCATACCGAAATGTTAGATAGTTAAATAGGGTAAATTATACTGTGTAGTGGAATGACAATAATTTTTTTTAAAATTCTAAAATGAACTAACTTCCCAATACATTGTGCTTTTATAAATATTTCAATTGTAAATTAATTTGTACTTAAATAGGTATTAAATATGATGGTGAAAAAGAAGCTAAAGCCGCTGAAGCAGCAAAGAAAGCAGAATTACAACGATTGGAAGAAGCAAAGTTAAAGTTGGCTGAAAAAAGTAAAAACCCAGTTATATCAATACATTTTTTAATTTTGAAATGGTTTGTGTTTGATAATGATTCTTGTTGCCTATTTATCGGCTTTGATTACCGTGCTTTACTTACATAGCCAACATACTCCCATACTCCTTGTAATTTTGGACCATATGAATTTTTGAAAAATGTATATTTAATTTATATCTCATTTTTAAAATTGCTAATGTATGATAAGTCATATAAATTAAAATTATATAGTTTATCTAATTATGGTATTTTATAGCATTTCCAATAACACTAGATTGATAACAACTCTAAAGTCGTTCTTGCACTAATTTCTATGTACGTATTTAGAATTTTTCTTCTCTTGGATGTAAATACAATTTCTGGTGGTTGTCATTTAAAAAAATCTGCACAAATTTTTAACATTGAACCCTTTATAATTTTTTTTCCTATGAGGGTGCTGTAAATCAAGAGTTAGAAAAAATCTATTATAATTGATTTCTAACTATTTTGCAAGAATATCTGAGGTACATGCATAAATTCTTTGAAATATACCCTTATGACAACATCAGAATAAATCACCCAAATTTGACAATAGTCAAACAATCAGAATAAAACTTTGGAAAAATTTTAATGTTTGTGTGTGTGAGAAAAGTAATATTTAATTATAAAATCTACATATATTCGAAAAATTAATTCAAGTCAGTCAATCAATTCAATCAGCACTGCCTGTCCCTCAATTATTAATAAATTATATCTGTAAGCTTTTTTTTTTAAAAGTAAGTATTATAAATAATGCACTTGTAAATTAACATTTATTGAATACTTAAGTTTCTACCCTACCTGAAACTTCCTGTTAAACTAATATCAATTTTTTAACAGCTGAAGGAAAAGATGAGAAAAAAGATACATTCACAGAGAAACTTGTAACACAAATAATTAAAAACCTCCAAGTAAAGATCAAAGACATCCATCTGCGGTATGAGGATAATTTTTCGGATCCTAAGAATCCATTCAGCATGGGTTTCACTCTACATAACTTGTCATTTGAAACTACAGATGAGAAATGGGTGCCTGCTGTTATCCAAGAAAGCGTCAATGTTATACACAAGGTGGGTAAATAGAATTCAGTGTTGTGAAAAGGATTTCTTGATGGGAATATTTTTTAAATCTAGAACCTGGTTAGTGATTGAACAAAAATTCTTTCAGCAAATTTGTGTGGCAGCAGACAACTTTTATGGTTTTATTTTATATTTAATTAAATATTTTAATACAAAAATGGGTCATCACTTTGACTCAGACTTATTTCTATTCCAAACTAAAATATCACTTTGAAATTTTTTTTGAAGTCTTGTGCTAAATATCTACAATTTTTTTTTAACAAGCACTATGTATAATTATAAATTTTGATTTTTTAAAATCTGCATCTATGTGGTTTGTATTAAAATAAGTTTTTAAATTTTTTTCTTGTATTTAAAATATCTATTTGAATACCTTTAGTTAGATTCAAAACTTTCAGTTCCTACTGAGTTTCGGTGTTTATGAAAAGTCAGGAATTTGAACCAAAACTGACCAAAAGTCATAAAAAAACAGTGTAATTGTTTACTGAATAAGTATGTTTTAATAGTTAATTATAATGCATTGCACATCAAATTTCGTTGTGGTTTAAATTAAAAATTTTCTTTTTTATGGTCCGATTCCAGTAGTAATGAATTTGGGATATTTCATTTTGGCAGAAATCCTGTACCTATTTAAAAATACATAGCACAGATTGACTTTAATCATAATTTTTTTTTTTTAGTTGGTGGTTTTGGATAGTTTATCTGTGTATTGGAATAGCAAATCTGAATTACTTTTCCAAAAGGACCCTGATGATAGACAGGTGAGTGATTTTCAGAAGTTTGCTTTAGATTTAAAATTATTTCCAAAAGTTTATTACCTTTTCTTGTTTGTCATTTTTTTTACCATGAGCGATGCTGTTCTAATTCTACCTTGATTAAAGCTCCTCTTTGAGCTTAGTCGCATTGCTTTCTAATGTCTTAATTTTCATAATAATGTTACCTTAATGTTTACTTGTAGGGTTGCTAAATGTCCAGGATTTAGTGTGAACATTGTAATTAAACTTAAATTTTCGTTGTTTATTTGATCATTTCAGAAGTAGATGGTTAAATTTTTATTTGCTCATTTATGACAGGTATTTTTTTAACCTTAAAATAATATAGTATTTGTTTGAGTCTATCTTTTATCTTCTCACACATATTTATTAGTTAAAAATATAATTACAGTTAACAAATCGGTCATTCATAAGAAAATCTCTATAATGTGCTTTTATATTTACTTCCAAAACTATATTTTTGAGTGTAATAATGTGTTGAAACATGTACTTACATGCAAATAAATTTTTTTTAAAAGTTACGCATGAGAACTCAACTAAAAGCTGTTTATTTTTATACTTGTATGAGTTAAACGCTGGTATTAAAAATATATTTCACAACCAAATGTATATAGAAAAACCAAACCTGGTTCAAAAGTATGCTTTTGGGTTTTGGTTCAAAAGTATGGTTTTATTTGTTTTTAGTTTTTATAAAAATTTAAGTATTCAACATAAAGTTAATATACATGTAAGATCTCGTTGTAAATTGGCATTTTTTAATTATTCTATGAATCAATTATTTGATAAACAGAACTCAAAAGAATTTTTTTGCCAAGACCAAGATAAGAATTAAGTGTCCTTAAATAATTGTGCTTTTAACTATCTGAACTCAAACTATTTAAGCCAAAAACCAAGTATTGTAGAAAAGGAAAACAGCCAATGCTCACACTGTTTCGGAGGAACCACATAGGGATGCAAGAAAAATGTGGCTGCCCCAGCTCTTGTCAAAAAGAACTTCTTGGGCTTAATTAATCATAATGGTATTCCTCCTAAAGATATCGGCCTTTTTACTGGCCACTTACTGGCCTTCTTACTGGAGTGTTCTCTCAGAAAACATCAAGAAGGGTTTCTGATAATCCTTTAGGCAGGGGCTGTAGTTTCAAGAAAGAAACTGCAGCTCATATTCTTTGAGTGTGAAACCTACTCTGCTTAAAGATCTGAACACCTCGGTCGTCATTTACTTCGGGACATTCCAATTCGGACCTTGCTATATTTTTTTTCAGCTACAGGCCTCTTTTCATAAAGAAAACTTGATTTATTCTTAGTTCCAGGAGACAGTACGATAGACCTTTGGTCGCAAAATCCTTCCTACAAAGGTCGTAAGTCAAGAAAAATGTGTCTTTTGTAGTTAGAAGAAGTATAATAAAGTTTGTGCGTTATTTGCATTTTAATATTTTCAATGCTATTTTTAGAGAGAAATGGAAAGAAACATTGCCACATCAACTTTCATTCCAGAAGGTGTTAAATACAGTGAGTATTTGTCAATTAGAATGTTATGAAAGTTGTTCTGCAGATGTTACCAAGAAAATAAATTCTAACAAATTGTAGTTTTCATTGTTGACATTTCAAGTGTCTTGGCCTAATTACTATTTAATATTTTTTTTTTATGTTTTGTTAGTGCTTGGACCTATCAACTCTAAGGCACAACTGAAATTGAACTCCAAACCTGAAATGGACAACTTTAAAAACCCCAAAGTGTGGTTAAATGTTGTGATGGAAGAAATTGCTGTTGGTCTTTCAAGACTACAGGTTATTATGAACTTAATATATATATATATCTATTTTAAAAGTCCTATAGTATTCCTATTTCAAATTAAATGTCTGAAGGATATGATTGTTAATGAATTATCGTGCAACTAATTTTTCTTACCATATCAATTTGTATTTTCTTCAAAATTTCATTAATTAAGAAGTCCTGTTCAGCTGTATTGTACAATGAGTTGTCACACTTTTAATCAAGTTTTCTTAGAATTCAATCAATAAAACTTTTTTTAAATTTAAAAAATAAAAAGATATTATCTATTTACTACCTTTATTTCTTTAGCTGCTACATTTATTAAAAACACACACCTTAAAGTTGTTATGGATTTCCCTTGTTATATTGGTATTTAATTTTTGAATTTTATTTTAGTATCAAGATTTAATAAAGTTGTTAGAATCTCTTGATCGTATGACTCTTGCCTCTTTGTATCGAAAATATAGACCAAGTGTTCCTAAAATTGGTCATGCTAAAGAATGGTAAGTGGGAAGTAGGAATCTTTATACAAGCATACATAATAAGAAATTATTTAATGAAATTTTTAGAAATAAAATGTTTTACATTCTTAATTGTTTTCTTTACATTTTAAAAATAACTTTATTCCGAAGTATGTTTGGTTAAACAATTCTTTGTTTCTATGCTTCATATGGTTATATTTTATAATAGAAATGTGTATCTGTTTTTCAAATAATCTCTTTTCTACAGCCCAGTGCTTTGAGCTGTATCCACAAAACTTATTTAAGTATTTTATTTTAAAAGACAGTCACTTTTAAGATAAATTATAAGTGAAAAGCTCTGTATCAGTGCTAGCACTTTAATGTTTAATATTTTCATTGTAGTAATTTTCCATATTAAATCAGAATTTTAAAATGTGTAAGATTCATTGAATGTAAAAATTTTCTTTTAAATTCTTCATAGGTGGCATTTTGCAATGAATGCTATCCTTGAGGAAGATGTTCGTCGAAAGCGCAGAAATTGGTCGTGGGACCACATGAAAAGTCATTTGGAGCACCGTAAGAAATATCAAGAATATTATGTTTTGAAACTGTTAGGAAAAAAGTTTACTACTGATATGTCTTGTGAACTATGTGTAAGTTACTTTTTTAAAGCTCCATATATATGTATTAATTTGTAAAACTTCATATGGAAACCTTGTGAGGTTTAATATGTATTTTATTTTTTATTAATCTAACTATACTTTTATTTAAAGCTTGAAAGCTCTGCCATTGTTTGCTGTATTCACCATCCTTGTGACATGCACACATGAATATAATTGTTGAATGTTCTGTATTATATATTTTTTTTTCATAAATATAGTTATTTTTTACGTTTCAGGAATATGAAAATGAACTTGATCTTTTCAATATTACTCTTGCAAGAAAACAAGCTGAAATAGAAGTAAGAATTGCCTTTTTAAAAAAACAAAACCTTTCCTTAAGTTGTGTTATAATTTCTTACTGCACAAATGAGTTGTTGTAATTTCTTATTGCACTTTCTTCTCACTTCCTAAAATTTTTATATTAACCAAAACTTCAATTTTTTATTATTCTATTTATATTTTGATGTTATTAAAACATTTTTACTATCTCTTAATTGTTTAATTAAAATTCACTAAATTAGTAAAGTAGTGCTAAAAAATAGTCTAAATTATCATTTTTAACTTAAAAGTTAAATTCTTATTTAATTAAATACTATTAAAATTTCTTGAATATTTTCTGAATTCTGTTATGTTCATTTTCTGATTTGTCATGCCAAACTTTTCTTTCTTGCACCTTGAGGCACAAACTAAACGTCACAAGGTGAGTTTAGGCACATTGCTTGTTTTGAAATAAATAGTTCATGGGAAAAACCTAAAAGAAAGGCCCTTTAAATATCCAATAAACCTTCCTTAATTTTTTCTAAATATATCATTATAAAATGTTTCTGTCAATATTGGTATATTTTGCCATGCACAGTGTTCGAAATTGGATAAAGAAATTTAGGAGCAATCTGTCTGACTAACTTAAAAACCTAGGCTCAAAAGCACATTATGTATGAGCATTTTTAATTGTGAAAAAAAAAAATTGTTTTTTGAAAAATTCTCAGCTATTTTTAGAGTCTACAGTGTTCAAATGAACGATTTTAAATTCGTCAGACTTGCTTGTTCATACTTACTAGAGTTTCGCAATTTTATGGAATTGCAAGAGTTTTGCCATTTTAGGATAACTATAGTTCCAAAATTTAAGGAATCACAATTTACTACAGATTTTTTGCTAAGTTTGTGGATAGTACGGTCTTTTTTTGGATTTATTTTATCTGAGTTTCTATTTAACAATCACCACAATTTTGGGGGGTTTACAATAGCCAATTTGGAGATATTATGTAATTTACTCTTATGTAAGTTTCCAAATTTGTAGATCTATGTAGAGTTAAAGATAGCAGGATTTTTATAATTATATGATCACAGGAATGGTTAAAAAAAATTTAGGATCCATGGAGATTTCTTGATTTTATGATAATTACTTTTACTGAGATTCTTGGAATCTACGATATAATAAAGTTCATATTAAATGTTTTAAAAATACAGTAGCCTCGTTAACTGCCGCTAAATTTATTTTGTTGTCTATTAACAAAAAAACTGGTCATATTTTGCGACTAGCGACTAGGAATTTCAAACATTGGCCATGCATAAGAAACTTTGTAGTTAATAATTTTTTTGTAGCAATTACAGAAAACAAAATCAAAACATAAGTATAAAATGGCCAAAAGCTACAACCCCTGGCAAAAAGTACCCGATCACCGAAAGCAGTGCCCACGATACGTTCACATCGGTGGTCATTTTTTTGCAATTTTAATATTTTTTTGAAACTTTTGAAGGTTTTTTGTGAAGTATGACTAAATTAGTCAATTAATATTAAGTATAAATATAAAATAAAATTGTAGTTAACAATTTTCACAAGAAAATACATTGTATCGTGAAGGAAAAAAGTTTCCGATCATCCTTTCGGGGGGGAAATAAATATTTGATTGCTAGCAAACACGACGTATTTTAAGTGATATATGTAACTTTTTTTTGGCTCGGCTCGTGAGACAAGATCTAAGTAAACAATATAAATGGGTTGAAACGAAAAAATAGGTTATGTGCTATAGGTTATAAACTAGTTTGACAGTTAAAACTAGTTGTGCAACGACAGAAGAATGGCTCGAAAGAATGGATTGTCTTAAGACCTAAAACTTTCAATTGTTAAACGCTTAAAAAGCAAAATATCTAAAGGAAAGGTAGCTCAGACTTTTGCCTGTGCCCAAAGTCCTGTTTGCGAAATTTTGAAAAAATATCACTCTACTAATGATGTCAAAAATCTTCCTCGAAGCGGTCGCCCACGCGCAAGGCAAGACAGAAAATTGGTTGATCTTGTCAAATCTATGAGAAGGTTATGTGTTAAAACAACTTATTACTGATTAGTCGAGAACAAGCACACAAGCTGGAATATATATGTACCATAGCATACTATATCATACCATACCAGTCGAAATATCGGGTAAATGCATGTGCACGTACAGTGCGAAATCGTTTAAACACTAAAGGATATCACTTCTGCAAAGCCAAAACGAAACCATATACAACTAAATATGACTAAAAAACATAATAAAAGTCGACTGCATTGGTACAAAAAACATTAAAGCTGGTATTCTCATGATAGGAAGAAGGTTGTTTTTTAGATATGAATCTCGTATCTGCCTAGGAATTGGAGGTGGTGTTGGAATCTTTTTGAAGAGAGGAGCTGATAAAAAGTTAAAAAATGATTGCCTTAAATCTAAAACTAAATATCAGCGTTCATTTATGGTGTGGAGTTGCGTGACTCCCGAAGGAGATGGTAAAATGTGAGCAGTGTTTCGAACAATTGATTCTGGAAGTGTTTATTGACATTAAATTTTTTTTTTTATTCCTACCATCGAGGAAAGGCTTTTGGACTCATCTTATTTCAGTTTTCCAGATGATCACAGGAATAACACATCATGTCATCTAAGTAAACTGGTCAATAATTTCTTAAATCGAAATGGAAATTCTCCAAAAAGACTATTGATTGACAAATTGTCCGGATCTCAATCCAATCGAAAATGTTTGGAATGTTTTTGAAAAAAAAACATTGATAAGAGAAGACCAGCAAATATGGAAGAACTATACATAACCATCAAGGAAAGCTAGGGTGAAATTGCTTCAAATTTATGCCCCGAGTTGGTCGCATCCATGCTTCGGCGCTTAAATGCAGTAATCAAGGCAAAAAGAGGACCCACAAAATATTAAAGTAACCTGATCGAATACTTTTTTCCCCACAAAGAGATGATCGGAAACTTTTTTCCTTCACTATTCAATGCATTTTCTCTTGAAAATTGTTTACTACAATTTTATTTTCTGTTTATATTTAATATTCTTTGACTAATTTAGTCCTATTTCACAAAAAAAAAACCCTCAAAAGTTTGAAAACAATATGAAAAATTTTAACAAATGCCGACTGATGTGAACGTATCGTAGCCATGCTTTAGGTGATCGGATACTTTTTGCCAGGGGTTGTAGTAAAAATGAAAATATCATGCTTTTATTGAAAGTGAAAAATAAAGATCCAAAGTGTGAAGCGAGTTAATTGAAATAGCGCTTTTGTGACTCACGGTTTATATAAATATACTTAATCTATAAATATAGCTACTAGAACATACAAGGAATGCCTAGGGAGACTAAAATTTTTTTATTAAAAATAGTTACAGTACTAAACTTTATTAGCCTAACTTTTGCATTTTAAATCAGTATTTTTAAAAGAACCTATATAATAAACAACTTATTATACGAGGCGTGTTTTTTAAGTAAGTACCGTTATGCCACACAGAGGGCGCGGCGCTGCGATCGGCGTTCTGCGCATGCACACTTTGTACCTACATCTCTTGTCTACTCACTGACGATATTGCAATCCGATTTGTCATTCTTTTACGTTTTCTGCTGAGGGTTTAAAATGTCTACGATAATTGTGAGTCCCGCCGACTGTGAAGTACGGTCTGTTATAAGATTTCTTAGTGCTAAAGGCCTAAAATCAATCGCTATTCATCGTGAGATCTGTGCAGTTTACGGACAAGACATTATGAGTGATGGAATGGTAAGAAAGTGGGTGAGATCATTTAAAGAAGGCCGCACGAATGTTCATGATGAACAACGGAGTGGGCGTCCTTCAGTCGTTAATGAAATTTTGGCGCAGCAAGTGGACAATAAGGTGAGAGAAAACAGACGCTTTACCATTCCATCACTCATAATGTCTTGTCCGTATACTGCACAGATCTCACGATGAATATCGATTGATTTTAGGCCTTTAGCATTAAGAAATCTTATAACAGACCGTACTTCACAGTCGGCGGGACTCACGATTATCGGAGACATTTTAAACACTCAGCAGAAAACGTAAAACAATGACAAATCGGATTGCAATATCGTCAGTGAGTAGACAAGAGATGTAGGTACCCAGTGCGCATGCGCAGAACGCCGATCGCAGCGCCGCGCCCTCTGTGTGGCATAACGGTACTTACTTAAAAAACACGCCTCGTACAAGTAAACACATGAAAAACTATTACAAATCTTTTGAATGTAATTTAGAATTTTTATTATTATTTTTAATTTATTAATGATATATAATTTTTTGAAAGTCTCTTTTACTTTAGTTTAGTTTTATAGTTTGTGCTATGTAAAAAAAAACAAAACTAGTTGCGTATTTATATAATTCTGTACTATTAAGCAAGATATTAAAAATTATTGTGCTAGAGCAAGAACAGATCAAGCTCATTTTCTAGTGAACTTTTTTGCTTAACTTTTTAAAAATCGGACAAAGTCATTAATAATAATTCTTTTTTGTTTATCTTTGGAACATATTGCGGAGTGCACAGGAAAGTAACATATAGGTGAAACTTGACTATTTGGTTTCAATATCTACTGTAAGGTGCAAAATGTCAATATCAGTATCAATTAAAACAGTGATTTGGAATTGAAGCTCAGTTGGATATGGTCGTGAATGTTCCTTATAAAAGTTATTATAACGTTTATAAAGACCATTTACTTTTGCCCTAAATTAAAAGATCTACGATCATTTTTGATGGTAACCCATCAATCCATTTTAACTTAGCTTTTATAATACTGTTTTACAATTATGGCTCTTTAAAGTATTGAAATTTCAAGTTTATAATCAGAAATCTTTTGAATTGCAAGCTTTGTATTTAGAAGTTTAACAAATTTTAAATGGGGCAAAATATGATTTTTTTGATTTAAACTAATTACTTTCAATTTACTCAGTCATGGTTTTATAGTAAATAAAATGTTATTTAAAACTAAGTTTTTCGTTCAAAGTAATAACTAAAAGGACTTTAACAAATTTGTAATGCTTTCAAATTCATTTTATTTTAATTTTAAACAATCTGCATTAAATAACTGTTGATTGAAAGGTTGTTTCACGCATAAGCTGTGCAAGTTATTTCTAACATCTTGTGGTGATCAGCACAAAAAATGGTTTATAAGAAACTGAAATCGATTTTTTCTTGCTGCAGCATACTAGTATACATACAGCATGCATATACAAATCAACTAACAATATATTATAAGCTTTACAATATCATATTTCTTTTTATGTCGCAATTTATCAAAGAAAAAGAAAAAACTGAAGGTGAGTTACTTGTAGTAACGTGTCAGTAGTTGTCTGGTTTTGTCTTGTGATAGAAATAAGTGTATTTGTTATCCTAAGTTAACAACTACCTTGTATTTGTGGAAAGAATGTATCACAGTCACATGTAAATACTGACTTAAATACACATAAAAATATTTTTGTGATTTATTTATCAACTTAGACCATGTTCATAAAACCAGCTGCCTATCCCAACTATGAACCCCCCAAAATTTAATTTAAAGTTTTATGGCTACTGCAATTGTTTGCTTACAAAAATAAGTTAATAAAAAAATGCTAACTTGCCTTTAAAATACCTTAAGTTTGTAGTTAACAATAAACTATATTGTGTTTACATAAAATTTTGCTTAAAATATAAACAATGGAAATGTTTGAACGGTTCAGAGTTCTTTAGATCTATTTTAAAATTCATATTTCAATTGAAGTACTAGTAATATAAATTATATTTGGGGTCTATTTTATAACTCATCCTACTATGTAGTATTTTATAGTAGTATGTAGTATTTTATATGCATATAATTTTTTTTTCAATTTAACTTTTTAATATTCAACCTGGTTTATAGCATCATAAATATTTTAGTATTTTCAATTATGTTTAATCATAGTTCTTTGGCATTTCTCCTGTCAATTGAAAATAATTATTTTTGCTAAAAAATAATAATTTTTTCTTCAGATGGCAAAGACATCCAAAAAAGAAGGAAAACAACAGTCTTGGGGTGGGTGGTTTGGCAGCTTCTTCACAAAAGAACAAGGAAATGCAAATTCTGAAGAAAGTGCAGGAAAAAAGATTGGTAATTATTTTTCGCCACTTAAAATTTTACTTTTATTTACTTTTCTTAGATGATAGCTGACATGTTTCCTTGTTCATTTACTGCTTTTTCAAATTTTAAAAGCCTAGTTTTATATATTTTTTGTTTAGAAATTCTAACAGTAGAAGTGAACTAACATAAGTATTGTGATGTCCTAGGTTTGTTTACAAATTATTCCTCTAGTTAGTTAATAGGCAACAAGAATGACCATGCCTACGGTGATGTCACTTCTTCTTCATAAGCTCAACAGCCTTTTGCAGGCCAAGGCTGACTCGCTGATCCTCCTTCAGTTGGCCCTATTAGCCGCAATGGCTCTCCATCGGTTGACTCCTATTATTTTGAGGTCCCTTTCGACATCGTCTAACCATCGTGTGGGTGGTCGTCCCCTACGTCTTGTACCTTCAATTTTGGAAAAAGTCACTTTATTGGTGGGAAAGTCCTCGGGACATCTGTACAGATGGCCCAGCCACCTAATTCGGGATGCTTTTATAGTTCTCACTATGTCGGTCCCGCCAAATTTACCAAATTTCCTGTAAACTTCATAATTGTAAAGTATTCTCCACTCATTGTTCTCCTTAATAGGTCCAAATATTTTCCTTAGCAATACGGTGATGTCACAGCTATGTCAAATGTTTTTCTCTTAACCCCCGCAAACAAAACACTAGGTCGACAATTTGTCAAAATTACGATGAATACGCCTGCAGGGACACTAGACTTAATCAAGAATTGTCATTTATCTCACCAAAAATTCACGCTATTCCCGTTCGAACCATCCATTATTCACTTATTTTGATCTGGTTCTAAATAAGTTCATAAATATCATGAAATACATTAAAATCAATTTATGCACAAGAAAAGAGAAGATTTACATTGCTTTATAAGTTTTTGAACAAACAAGATGCAACTGATAGTTTGGCTAAATAAGAATAATTAAAATTATCAAAAGGTTAAAATCATTATTGTGTTGAAACAGCTAAATAAACAAAAGAAGTGGGGTGGTGGATATTAGTGGTATTAGAAGTGAGGGGACACATAACTATTTTCTTCAAAATTAAAGGGATGCATCACCGTCTGCCCATAGTCCTTGCACTGCAAAATCCAACATATGAACAAAACATTTTTTTATTCCGTCTTTGCTTACGTCTGATCCATTCAGAAAATAAGTGAACATAGGAATTGTTTAAAGGATTATGTTAAAATGTACTGGGTTTTTCCCTAAAATAGTCACTCTAGAAAACCAATTCAGGACACTTTGTTCATGCTTCACCAATCCCATAAGTAATGATTTGCAAGCTTCAACAGTCAAATTTTTTTAAAAAAGTAAAACATTATGTTATGAGCTATTCCCAAACTCAAAAGAATATTTTTTAAATCAAGGAATTTTTGCATCAGCATATTTTGTAAAAGATTTTATTACAAGTTAGGTACAAATTCTAATAAAACATTGCACAGTTAAAGGCCACACAATGGTAGAATTTAAAAATGAGAAACTAATGCTTGTTGTTAGTATAATTAGTGTAACTGCTTTTTAAATTCATGATGGTTTGCTCATTTGTACTTTTCAGCCAAGCAAATCGAAGAGGCTATGACAGCTGAAGAGAAAGAAAAACTCTATGAGGCTATAGGATATCAAGAACAACCAGTTCCAACAGAATATCCCAAGGAGGTAAGAACTTTTATAATGACTATTTCAACCACGTTATGTGTTGGAAGTTTTAAATTTCACAATGGTGTATGCACATGTGTGAGCAGCTCTCTTACCTATTGTCACAGGCAGAAGCTTCTAATTTATAACTTTTTTTATTTTAGTTTGTTGAAAACAAGTTACTGTTCCTCCTGCATAATCTAACAGTTACTCTTTCCGATGATACAAGAAGGTAAAACTTTGTCATGTTGTTGCATTATACTTGTATTACAAAGAGATTCAAAGTTTATGATGTTTTAGTTTAACTATAAAATGGTATCAAAGAAAAAAATGTGAGCAACCACCTCCATTTTGCAACTACGAATTAAATTTTTGAAGATTTTGTTTGAATTTTTTTTGTATATGATAATTGTTACTTTAGAACAAATACAGTAACCCCCCGCTATATCGCGCCTCTTTATAACGCGCATTTGGATATATCGGGTCTTGTATCATGTCTCCCAATTTTTTCAATGTAATTTAGGGAGTCGCTCGTATATCGCGCATTCGGTTATATCACGGTTTTTTGCTTGTCTCCCAGGAAGCGCAACATAACAAGGGATTGCTGTATAAAAATTCTCCGTTAGAATCTATTTCACTTTTTTCATTTTCTCTACAACTTTTTAACATACAGTAACTATGTTAAATGTTTATTTCAGTGAGCCACAAGTGTTAAAAGCCAATCTAAAAGAAGTATCAGCAAGTGTTGAACAAAGACCTGCTGCTTCAGCTTTAAGGTAAATTATATTTTTACAATGAGAATTTACCTTTTGGTTATAAAAAATATTTTTTAATGAAAATCTGAGGATAAAATAATTAACCAATTTATTTTTCAGTTTTGACTCTAAGATTGACAGTTTCATTGTGAAAGGTGTTCCTGCAGCAAATTCCATTCCTACGATTGTTTCGTCGAGGCAGTTTGCAGACTCAAATCTTCCATTGTTAAACATTAGTTTTGCTACTAATCCCATTGATGAATCATGTGATCAAAGACTTCATATATACGCTCAACCATTAGAAATTACTTATGATGCTGTAAGTTTTAAAATATTTTACTTAGTTTTTTAATACTATATTTTAGTGATTTAAATTTTGTGAATTGAAAGGGTTAGAGGTATGTATGTCTCACTTTACTATTTTAATCGTTTACTTTTTATTATTATTCATTTTTTAAATATACTACTATACTTTTATTTTATTCTTATTTATTATGAAGAAGGTTTTGTAACAAACCATTGAATCCATTATGGATCTTAAAATTTAACACACTGTTTACAATCACTAATCAATAATTAATGTTGCATTTTTGAGAGAACCTTTTAGAATCAGTATGTCTCTCTATTTGTTTTATTAAGTGTTAATTTAATTTATTTTCAGGGTACAGTAAATAACCTTGTGGAAGTTTTTAAACCACCTGAAAAAGCTGCACTCCAACAGTATGTTTATACAGTTTCTTTTCTAAAGATGTTTTGTTGCTTGTCATAAATCTATAAATTCTTTTTTAAATTTATAACAAATGAAATATTGAAGTTAATATTTTCTGATTATGAGCAATGTATTCTGATTCTTTCTGTATTAATGTATTCTGATTATTTTTTTGAATGAACAAAAATAGTTTTGGAACTTGTGTGTTGTGTGGTTCGTTAACTTTGGTAATGGGTGGGAGATGTCTGAAAAATTTAATGTTATTATAGTTCTAATGCCAATAAGAGTGCATTTATTCTTACTTGGACATGATTTAATTTGTTCATTAAAATGGACTAGCCCTTTTCTTAAGGCCAGATGCCAGTAGTTAAAAATGCCATTTCATGTAAAAGTATCTTGTTGTATATTTTTTGTGTAATATTAATATTTTTTTTTTTGGTAATGTAGACTTCAAGCGCAAGCTATGCTTAAGTTGGAGGACTTGAAAGAGATGTCTGCATTTGGATTGCAGTACGCCATTGAACAGCACAAATATTTGGACCTAAAAATTGATATGCAGCCACTTTTTATTGTGATACCTGAGAAGGGAGTTTTCCAAGAGTAAGACAACAATTAAATATATTTTATACTACCCTCTGATAATCCTATTATCTAATTTTAATACTTATAAACAAATGCAACTTTTAAATGTAAGAATTGTTAAATTACTGAAAAATCTAGTTAATTTTAATTAAAAAAAGAGTACTTACCATTTATAGCCAATTTTCCAGAATTACAAAATTTCTTACAAATGAATACTTTTATTGTCTAATGTTTCATTGATGGGTCTAAAACTTTTTTTTTGTAAAATGAATTAATAATAATTTTTTTTAGCTTGGAGATTAAGACAGAAAATAATGCATCTGCTTAAAATATCAATCATAACCATGCATATTATTGTTAATTAAATTATTTATTGCATTTATTTTATTCATTTATTGCATTTATTCCATTAATTTTTTGCATTTATTCTATTAACTTGCTGTTAATTATTTTTAAATAGCAACTCTTCATTAATTGTGGTCAGCTTGGGTAATTTTCAAATGAACAGTCATAAAAGAGACCCTACATCTCCCACTGTCAGAAGTATGGTAAAAGCAGGAAGTACTGAGGTGCGATATTATTTTAATTCTTTTTAGAAACGTTAAAAAAAGTAAATTTTATTTTGTTTGTTGTTTTTGTACTTCACCACTCATTCAATGCTTTAATTTTTAATCAAAAAATTTATTTTAGAAGTTTAATTTTTAGTTATATTGCAAAATAGCAATCAAACAAAATTTGTTATTAATTTTTTTCACGATATTCATTTTTGTAGTCGGAAGTCCTGTCAACTATGATTGATAAGGCATATGACAAGTTTGACATTGCAATAAGGAATGTTGAAATTCTACTAACTGATTCAGGTATTTATAATTTTTTGTTATCATTTTATGTCTAGATTTAATGTAACAATATTTATAACATATTTTGGCAACTAAATATTTTAATATTGCATGTTTATCAATGATTTCTTTAAAAAATACTTATCAATTTGTGAGTGTATACTATATTGCTTAGCGTTGAAATTAGCTGCGTTAGAAAGTAAAAACCCTTTTTATTTTCAACTTTATAACCTTGGCTATAGTTACGGTTTTAACCTCTCTAGATTTAATCAATCACTAATTCTTTGATCAATTTTGTTGCAACTAACAGTTACTCGCCTGCTCTTTCCAGTTTCATCTTTTTGAGCTGGCTAGTCTGTTTCAAAATTGAGAGAAATTTTCTTAGGGATGCGAGACATCATTGTGACTGATAATGTGATCGATGTGCATGCTTCAACTTTGCATTATAAGATATTTAGATAAAATGTTTAAAATTTTATATTTAGGTGATGATTGGAAAAGTTTTATAGGCCAGTTAGATGATCCTCACCATTTATTATATCCTCTCACAATTAGTGTAGATTTTCAACAGTCTATTGTCACTATTGATCCTCGAATGCCTCAGTAAGTAAAAAGTTTGAGATATCAAAATTTTAGTTGTTAAATTTCATATTTTTTTATTAAATTAAAAAGTGGCGTTATTTTTCAGATAAACTTTATTCGAGACTCTGTACTTTTTAATTATTTCATTTTGTTACTTTGAATGATTTAGTTATTATTGTAAGTGAATTAAATTTTTTTTATTTAATGCTGCCTTTTTCATGTATTAATTTTATTAGTATTTTTGAATTCCTATTATAAAAATTATCTAAAATGCTAAAGACTGTCTAATGAATTGCATTTTTTTTTTACATTTTTAATGTAATTACTATTCTAAAGGGTATGTTTTATGCTCTGATATTTAAAGCAAATCTTAAAACGTTTTATTTAGGATGAAAATTGTTGGAGTTTTACCTTTGTTAGATATTTCTATTTCTGACCAACAAATATTTAAACTTGTGAAAATTGGCACAAGTATTCCACTACCTGAAAGTGATGCCCCTTCATCCACTTCAGTTGAAGCAGCTTCTTCTGCAATGGTAAGTTTTAAGGGTTTCTGAGTTGGTATTTTCTTCTTTATTAGTTTATATATTTTTAATTTAAACAGAATATCTTATTTTTATTCTTTATGATCTGAGTAACCATCTTTTCAGCAAACAAATTTATATTCTGAGGAATTTTTATAATTTACAAAACATTTATCTTAATCTTAAGAATATGTATAAGGTATTTACCTTAGAGAAAAGATATGTAGTGTATTGTGAATCAGCGTATAATATAAGGATTGCAGTTACAAGAAGACAAATAATAAATTCATTTAAATTTATTATATTTCAGTCTTCTGCAGCTGCCGCTGATTTTGTCAATGTGAAAGTTGTGCGTGATATCAAGAAAGATGCTGTTCAGACTATAAAGGAATCTTCAACAGAATCGGAAGATGACAGTGTTTCAGAAAGCACTGTCCCCGTTCAAAGCACTAGCATGGAGTTAGTGTTTAAAATAAATGAAGTATGTTTGAGATTTCAGAGTTTGTACAATAATATTGATTTAAATTTGTGTATATTAAGAATTGTGTGATTAGTTATTGATTATTGATTAATTACATAAGGGAAAAAAACTGTTATACCCACAGTTTTTTTTTGTAAAATTGTATGGGGTGCATATTTTTAGTTCAAGAAAACTTTTCCATTTGAAAATTTACCACAACTTATCAATTTCATGAAATATTTTGAACTTGTACACAAGTCAATGACATTTGCTTCAACTAATGACAACATATTTTTATCTGTATTATATCATCAACAATATAGGGTAATTTTTTTAGTTGAATATGAATTAAAATTTGTTACTGTTGTTAAAAATATTGTGCAGCTTATTTGATTCTTATATATGCTTTTCATTAAAATAAATGACATTAATTCTTTCTTTCTTTATTATTTGACTGTTTAGTTTATTTTTTTCTATCAATATAACATTTATCTTTTTCAAATTATTAAGTATAAATTCTTAATAAATTAAATATTTAAAATTTTATTTACAGTTTTCATTTGCTATATCTCAAGAAAAAGAAGGCAAAGAAGTGAATATGCTTAAGTTTGCATTTAATGACTTTGGTACCAATTTGACAACAAGAACTTTTGACATGTCTGTTGACCTTTATTTAGGTGGAATTGTCCTTGAGCATTCCGGTTTTACTAGTAAGTAAATTTCTTCCTAATACTTAAGATAAATATTAAAATGAGATTGAATATTTTGTAATTAAAGGTTTATTTTTGTGTCAGGTGAAGTAATGTAACTAGTTATTTTTATCCGCTTTCTTTTTTAGCTTGGATTTCAAACTAAGATATGTGTTTTATTGGTTCTTAAATAAAAGATAATTTTATTGTTGTCTATTTCTTTGTAAATTATTTATTGTAGATACCAATAGCCTTAGTTTAATAATCTTTGTTTTCGTTTAGCTCCAAAAGGTGACCCCCTGAAAATTATTTCCACTGTTTTAAAGAAATCTGAAGAACATCTATTTAAATTAAAGTATTTATCAGTGAGTAGTAGATTTTGTATATTTTATGAATCAGAAAGATATATCGTATAAAGTCACGCTTAAAATACATGTATTTTATGTAATATTTTATCTGAAATAGATAGTTAAGGCCTTAACTTTGGCTACTATACCAAGACCAACCTTAAGTTTGCAGTATACAAATGTTCTACGAGAAATGGGGTAAATAGTTCTCATTTTTGAGTGCAAGAATCGAATACAAAAAGGTATTTCACATTCAATAAACAAATTGATTTGTTATTTCAAGACATAAATTTATTATTTTTATTAGTTAAGCTTCAGTTAGAGTTTTATTTTAATTATTTTTTCCCTTCGATTTTGACGTAACAGGGCGCACGAATATCAGGGTCGAAAGGAGCAGCCAATCAGGGTACGCAAAATTGCGGCGCCAGCCGGGTTGTTTACCCAGTTTCCTCCGCTCAGTACATTTCTCTGCTGCAAACTTAAGCTCGGTTTTGGTATAGAAGGCCTTAAAGCGATAACAATAACAAAAAGTTAAAAATTAACGCTTCAATTTTTCTGAATTTTGACAGCTACATTAAAGTTTTTAAAAAAATAAATTGGCAAACAGTAAAATATTTATTTCTAGTACACTTGAAAAGACAACTGTTAAATGAAAATAGCTTCAATAAGAATAACATTATACTAATGAACTTTTTTTTAAACTATAGTTTCCCCTTTATCATTCCAATATCTATTTTTATTATATTTGTAATTGTATTCCTTTCAGACAATAGTAGACATTTCCCCAAAAAAACTTAGTAACCAATAAGGTAATACATTTTAAAATCAAAGAGGGACTTGAAGATAAGTTAATTGGAACCTTCTGGAAAAAAAATATTTTATCCTTTTAAATTGTCATTTGATTCAATAAAGTACCAGTTTTTCAATGCAAAAAATCTTTTCTGTATTGTGTGATTTCAATTCAATAAGCAGTCATTAAAATAAAAAAAGATATTCCATTTACCTGAAATTAATATAATTTTATTTACTATCTGGTTTCCATCTGTTAAATTTAAACAAATGTGAAACATGCATAAAAAAAATCTAATTTACCGAATGCATTTTATATTTCAGGTTAACAAGAAAGCCCCTGATTTCGAATCGTTATACAATTCCACCCTACAGACTATCACTGCTAATTTTAAGTCAATCAATTTCATTCTTCACCAAGAGGCTATTTTAAGCTTGATGGATTTTTCAAACTGCATTCTTTCAAATGTACAACCAGCTGCTGGTAAACCAGATGCAATCACAACATCAACTATCATTGAACCAAGTGATATTACCAAGAAGAGAACAACAAGTGATGACAGGGCTGTAAAATCAGGTATTAGTGTGAAGTTAAACAATGTATTAAAATAGTTTAATTTTGGAAATATGAACAACTCAAGAATGTTAAGTAATGATTGCTGGTAGTATTCACTTTTTGCTCCGAACTACAAATGAGGTTCCTTTAAAGAACTCACATGTATATGAAGTTTTATGATTTTTTTTAGTTGAATACTAATTGAAATAAAACTCTTTGAATGTTGGTCATAATTTATACCAAACTTGTGTCATTTGCTGTCTTTTTTATACTTAAAAGCATTGCAATATTTTTTGTTTTCTCTAAATTCCTCTTTAAATATACTCTTTAAATTCATACT
The DNA here is from genome assembly GCA_023701765.1 of Hylyphantes graminicola. NCBI lineage: Eukaryota > Metazoa > Arthropoda > Arachnida > Araneae > Linyphiidae > Hylyphantes > Hylyphantes graminicola. The sequence continues at coordinate 30,992,626 of CM043113.1, forward strand.
ATTTCATTATTGTAGGAAAAATTAGTAATTTTTGTATTGTATAAATAATTTACAATTATCTTGATTTTTATTGAGCTTTTCATTGCATTTTCTAGAATATTTTAATATATTTTTAGTTAAAAAGAAGAAACAATCCCAAATTATTGATTTAAAATTGAATGCTACAATGGATTCCATCGGACTAGTTATTTGTAATAAGAAGTACGATTTAACAGTCATTCGAATTAAAGGTATGTTTAGTTAATTAGAACTATAAAATTAATGTTTTGTGCCTAAATCAGTAATTAAAAAAATAACTGGTTGCTGGTTTGTATTTGTAAAAAATTCTTAATTAAATTCAAAAAAGTTTTTAAAGTTTTAACTGGGTTTTAAAAATTTTGAATTTAATTTTGAAAATTTAAATTCAAAATTTATTAGCAATAGTTATAAAATGGTTATACATTTGCAATAGTTCATTTACATAATTGAAAACTATTCAAGATGAAAGAATTAGCAAAACATTGTTATTTAAATTTTTATAGCGAATATTCTATTTGAGGGCCTTTATACATAATAATCCCAAATTATATGTTTACATGTAATACTTTAAAAAAGAAGTAATTAAAAAAATGGATAAAACATGTTATAATTAATAGTCACCCCTCCCCGCTTTAAAAAACATTTTTCTTTGATTTAGATTTGATTGATTATACAGCCAAAAATCTTTTTTCTTAAAAGTTTTAAATGAAAACAATACATTTTTTTTACCGTTTGCAGTTTTAAGGTCCTAGCCTAGAATCAAATATAAACAATAACATTACGAACTACTGTAAAAACCGAAAAGTTACAGCTGCAAACCCTAGCAGTTGGTTTTAATCTTCTGCTATACATGGATTTAGTGTTTCATTTCAATAGTGCTTGTTTGAAGATTCCTAAATTATTTTCTATCAAACTGTAAGTACTATTTTTGTAATTTATCAAACAGTAATTTATGTACTAAATGCTATAGGAATGAATGCTGATGTTACCATGGAAAGATCAAAGACAAGCGTTAGTGCATCACTAAAGGATATGATTGTATCTGATCCAACAGAAGGGGCTTTGTATCCTCAGGTAGGGCAGAAATTATTTACATATGTTCAAAACATGTTTAAATCTTTTTATACAGGTTTTAGCTTTTACACGTAGGTTGATGATGCGAGGAGGTATTAATGTGTGATACACAAAAGAATTAAGCTCTTGCAAACTAGAAGTTGTTGAAAATTTTAGATTTTTTAAAGTTCAAAGTTCTTTAATTGTTAAAAGTCTTTAACACTCACTTATAAAACATAAGAGGGATTTTTTTTAAACAATTAAATCACCATTGCCACTCACAACAATAACTTTAATTACATTAAATAAAATTAATAAGAAATTATATTTGTGATAGAAATCAGTTTGGAATGATGTCATAACTAGATTGGATTGTTCTTATTTGTTTAAAAGATTCACAAGGCATTCTATTTAATAAAGAAGACTTAATTTTTCATTTTCATTGAGGGATAGAAATAATGACTTCATAATACTAATTATTCCTTTTATCTAAGTTTTTTCAAAGTTATGTTTTGAAGGTTGAAGATTTTTTAATGTTGTATATTGTTTTAATAGTGAGATGTTTTAATGTTGTATATTGACATTATACTGGATTATCTTGAAAATGGCCGGATCTGACAACCCAGTATAAGAAAGTTAAAATTAAAATAAAGAAATAATTAGAAATCCAAATAAACAAACAAGAAAATTGCCAAACTAAATATTTATTTAAAAAAAAAAGAAAATATCAATATGAATTACAAATAATTCTCGATATATTTTGGACACCTGTGAAATATGCACATTTATATGATTCGTGAAACATCAGTAATCCATAATATATTTATCAAAACATGTATTGAATAATGAATAAATTTGAAAGAGGACATAATATAAAGTGAGCAATCAATTAAGTAAAATAATTAAGCAATTTAAAATTGAGTACTAGATACAATAAACAATTTCTAACAAAGAGACCACCTGGAGTTTTCAACTACCAAAAATTAAAGATAAAAGGCTAAACCATCATAAAAATTTAAGATAATAAAAAGATTAATTCCTAACGTTAAATTTAAATTAAATAAAAGAAAATTACTAAAGTAACTGAATTGGATCAAATTTAAATAAAAATTGAAACGGGCTCACTCGATTAGGAAGGGTGCTTGCACATCTAGGGGCGAGCAGGAAATAATCCAATTTGCGAGATAGAGTTCACACACAACACACTTGATGGACACATGATCTTGGCAGATGTGGATGCGCGCAGCCGGGCCGATGATGTGAGGATGGGCTTCTTGAGGATGGGGTGAAGAGCCCTGAGCACCGGCTCAGAGACGTTGATGACTGTCCATGGATCTTTTTACCCGGGCGAGAGAAGACCTCGGCCAGGTTCCGTGAGGTAGCGACATTCTCAGTCGGTAGCTGGCTTTCGCCTCGGATCCCACATGGACATGGGAACCCTGCTGGATGGTGGGTTCTAGGCCATGAACAAAATCATGTTCATTGGCATGACTGTATAGTTGACACAAGTAACTTTCTTCTTTACACGATAAAAATCCTTCATGTCAGTTGAAAGCAGTGGTGAAATCAAAAAGACCACGAATTCTGCCCGCTCGAAGTATTTAAGCACCCCTCAAAACCGAGAACGAAAACGATTAAAAGGCTAAAATATCGATATAAACGTTAAGAAAAAAACCTACGTCACGCCGAAAAACCCCATGATCGCGACGCGGACGAAACTTCTGACCAATCACAGAGTCCTTCAGGGACGCCAGAAAAAGGCGCGCAAACTTTGAGGAGGCCGGAAGTATGGCTACCGAAAAAAATGGCTGGCGATCAAGAGAAAGCGAAAAAATTAGAAGACTGAACGGAGCGTAATTAACTCAAAATTTAGTGAAAATCCAGGTACTCGCTACTGCTAGATAGGGAATTTTTTGTAGAATAATACAATATGGAAATAAAAATACAATAAATTGATTTTGATACTGAAAAATACAAAATTAGCTGTAAAATAGTTAGTTTACACAAATCAGTAATCGCTAAACAAACAGGTAAATTATTAAATACTAGCGAAGTTAATGCTGAAATTTATGTTGTAAGGTATTTAGGTTGTAATTATAAAACTATTTAACACCAATTAAGATACATATAGTCAGTAATTAAGTAAAGATTGCATGTAAACTGTAAAACCATTATGTAAACATACTAAAGATAATTATAAGTCGCGATGATCAAATGATTTAAGTTATATCTTATGGAGAATAGATAGAAATTGTTTACTATTATGTAGAAAGCATTTCAATAAATGATAAACAGTATTAATGATCAATAAATAGCTTATACAATCAAAACAAATAACTCAGATCAAATATGCAGGATGTATTAAATAAATGGGACAAAAGTTAACCTAAAAATATTACTGCAATTAAGGGAATAATTACTAATTTAAATAAAATGCAAATCCAAGATTAAGAATGAATTAAAAACAAGATAAATAATGTATGTTATTAAAGTTATTGAGATTATTTTGTTGGGCTGTCAAAAAGATAGCACAACATGAAATGTTTCACTTTTTACAGTGTGAGCAATATTACTTATTCTATGAAATGCAAATAAATTTTACAAAGGATAAGTAGTAATTACTGAATTTTGGATGGGAAAAATCATGATGCTTATTTTATTTTGACTTTAAAGTTAAAAGTCCTTTTTTAGATGCTTAAATTTTGTTGCGGAAGCAATTTTGAAGTGATAGTTTATGTTTTAAACCATCAACTTGGTTTTTTTTCATTTCTTTTAATTAATGGTTGTAAATTAAATGTTCATAAAAATCTTTCAGATCATTACCACTGTTGCTGGTGAAGTACTTGATGTGAAATTAGTCATGTTTAATGATGGCACAGATGATGAAAACTATTTTGATATGTCTGCTGTAGATATGAGTGTTTCTGTTAGCTTCGGAAGAATGAAAATGATATTTTTGAATAAATTTGTTTCATCTTTACTGGTAAGACCCTCCTAAGTATTCTCGTAACAAATATTACATTAAATCACTAAAAAACAAACAATTTATTTTGTTCATTGAATTTCAGTTCTTTTTGGATCACTTTCAAGCTGCCAAGGATAAAGTGGCTGAAGCTAGTGCGGCTGCAGCCGAAGTCGCAAAGCAAAGCATGGGAGAAGTATATGAAAAATCTACACGTATTTTGCTGAACATTATCATTGAAGCCCCTGTGATTATCACTCCGCAAAATTCATTGTCAGACAATGCTATTGTTGCAGACCTTGGTGTTTTGAAAATTCTGAATAAGTTTAATTTGGGGCAGAAAAGAAATGAATTAGGAATGCCCGCTATATTCGAAAATATGAGTTTGCAGTTGACTAACTTGCAGCTCTTTAGGTAAGTAAATATTTTGTTTGCTTGATATTTATTGTCTTTGCTTTTTGTATAATAGTTTCTATGACATTGATTTAATATTTTCCAAAATTAAGTCATTGTTTTATTAATATAAGTTTTATGTAAAAAAAAAGGGAATATCAGATTGTTTTAATGTTACCGATGCAAGTTTCTATTCTTTAAGTGCCTAATTACTTTTTTAATATGCCTAGCAGTTTATCAGTTTTCTGTAAATTTTAAAAAGTGCCAAATGTGATATATGTAGTTAAAAATTTCATTTGTAGTTTATCTTAATTAATGTGTGTGGCTTTATGTTTCAAAATTTCAGTAATCTACATAATTCTTTTTAAATAAAAATTAGCCGTTACCTCAATTTGTGAATGTATGTATTTAAAAATTATGCTCGGTAGTATGTGTTTTAATTATGTTTAAAATTAATAATATTTCAACACCATTTAAGAAATTGTAGAATTATTTGCATTCATATTATTTGTTTTTTCACTTGTTAATACACCGTTTGGAATGTCTCATATTGTATAAATAGCAAACTCTTAATGCTCAGCATAGAATTGGCCTTCAAATTGTTATAGTCTGTGCAATAAAATTGCACATGGGGATGTTTATTTACCATAAATATTTTTGTATATATTAAGTAATTGTATTCATTGATTTCTATTTTCGGAGTAGTACGAATAATTTAATGTTTAAGTGTAGGCTTTATCTCTATAAGGACTTAACATATTTGTAATTAAATTTTTATATGCAGAATTTTTCTTACTTCAATTATGTTTGTTTATAGAGCTCGAGTAAAGCCAGAGACCGGAGCCATTATAGCGGAATGCCTTATATTAAATCCTATCAGTTTTAGTTTGGATATAATTCGTAATCATTCTTTTGGTTGGCATACAGAGCAACCAGAAATACACATTACTGGAGAACTTGCAGCTGTGAAAGTAAGTTTCCTTTGAAATGTTAGAAATTTACTAGGCATGAAAATCAATAATCAGAATAAATTGTTTACTATTCTCATAAAACAAAATTTCTTTTTGCTAATCAAAGTTAGTTACTTTTTAAAAAGTTACAAATAAGTCTTGCATAGTTTTTCCTTCCATGTATTGATATTTAAAGGAAACAGTTTATTTTTGCCATAAAAAATAGCTTTAAAAAATTTCCTAAATTTTTACGTAATAATTTGCATGAGATGCTGACTTGCTTTCTGAAAAATACTTGCAAAGTGAATAATAACTAAACTTGCTTTTATTTAAATAATAGCTAGTAGTGTGAATGTGTTAACCCTAAATATATATAACTACACTGACCTTCACAGCCTTTTTGTGAGCATATTTTTTCTTTCTCACTTTTAAGGATCATGCCTATTTTTCTAGAGGATGATATTTTTTTAGCAGGATGTTAAATGTCCACTAGTATATTATTTTGCAGCATTTTTTCTGATTTTCTTTAAACGATTAGTAGTTCAAGGAAAATGTTATCTTTGTGTTTGTTTAGTTTTGCAAATTGTTATTTATTGTTATACAAAAATATTTTATTTCAAAGATAACTTTAAGTCAAGATGACTACAATACAGTTATGAGTGTCCTGAGCGAAAACTTAGCTGAAACTGGCATTGAGACACAAACATCTGCTCTTCCTGCACCTTCAGTTCCTGTAGATGCTAAGACTTCTACTGCATCTAATGGTATGCATTTTAGAAGATTGTTTAGTACTTAAATCAGTTTCCTCAACAACAATTTTCAAACCAGATTGACTTTTTTTCATAGTAAAATTATAATTTAATAAAAAATAAACTAAAACCGGCTTTTAATAAATTGTTATAAAATATTTCTAATTGAATATAACCACAAAAATAGAATTGTAAATTTTTTTTATGTGTGTGCAAGTGGAATAATTGTGTTCTAAATTGAAATTTGGGGCTGGGTAGCCCAGTCGGTTAGGCACTCGCCTAGCATGCGATAGGTCCCAGGTTCGGGTCCGGGCATTACCAAAATAACTGCCGACCCATAAACGGCCCGTGCAGCTCAAAAATGTCTGACGAATAATACCCCGTGTTGGGGAGTGCACTTTAAATATGCTCCAAAGTCCTAATGCTGCGTGTGATGTCGCCCTTAACGGTTGCGTTGGGCGCCTATTCAGGTGTTGGCTCTTGTCACTTGACTGTGGTTCTAAAATACGACGCCCGTCGTCAATAACCCTTGTCTAGCTCTAGTGCGACAATAATTCAAACCTACCTACCTACCTAAATTGAAATACCCCTTATGCTAATTGGTGTTTAGAGTGGCAATAATATATATTAATAAATTACATCCTGCTCTGTGTGTTGTCTAACTTTCAATTTTTTTGCATTACTTCAATAATATTAATTTTAAAGTGTAATTTTTCTCTGTGATGTTTCAGTTGCAAAGTCTTCAGAGAAGACTACGACAGTTTTGGAAATCGCCACAACCAAAGTACATCCTCGATTTAGATTTGATTTTGTGTTGACAAGTGTTGCAATTACATTATGCAGTGGAGAAAGACAGTTGGTGAGTTGTTTCATTCATATAAATTATACTTATTATCACATGAGAGATTAATAAGCATAATAAACTACATTTCAAAAAAACCTTCTAAAGGCAGTTCTGAAAGTGGGAGTAGACGCAGGGTGACGCGTCACCTCACTTTTCTAGAAAATGGCTATCCATCCCCCACTTCTTATATCTCTCAAATCCATAATCCATAGAGGGGGGGTGGGGCATGGCATTCTAATTGAAGGCATCAACCCACTTATTTTTTTCCCACTTTCACCACTGTCTAAAAGAAGTTTGGTGTTTCTAGCAATATGATAATTGCTGCTTGAGGAAGTTCCTGCAGTTTTGAAAATTGCTCTAATTAGTCTTTATTGCATAAAGTTTTATTATTTTTTCAAAAAAATATTGAATAAAAAAAAATGTAAGATATTTTCTTTATTTATTTTTCTAGACAGAAAAGAAAGTTGAAGTCGAAAATACATATTCAATGGCAGAAGTTGAAGTGAAACTACTTGAATTTCATGCTGAAATGATGACAAACTCTGCTATGTTAGCTAAAGTGTTTTTAACAGACGTAACTTTAGATGATACAAGACAGTCCCGTAAACAAGGTATTACAAGGTGAGCATTGTGTTTCTTTGAAATATTTTTATTATCTAAAAATACTGTGCACATTCTTAAATTTTTTTAGACGAAACAATTTTAATTTTCTACTTTCCAAATGATTTTATAAAATTTTTCTTGGAAATATGCTAAACCTATAAAAAAATTGTAGAATTCCTAAGTAAATATGGAAAGCCACTCAAATAGTTATTAAATAGCTATGAAGGGGCTTGCACACTTGTGCACTCAGTACCGGATTTCGGCCTAGGCCAACGAGGCCCGGGCCTAGGGACCCAGTCAGGAAGGGGGCCCTTAAAAAGATATAATCGCGAAAAAATCGTCTAAAAAATTTAAAATCTCCAAATTTCGAAAAACCTATCGTCCGATGAAGGCCTCAAAAATTGCCAAAATCAAATTATAAAGTTTATAGAATAACTATAGTAACATACTGTATAATTCTGATGTTTATGAAAGACTATTAAACATTATATGTTCTATACTAGTGTATTTAATTTGCTAAATTTCCAAAATAGCTTCGAAATAGTGGGGCCCCAAATATCAAGTGCCTATGGGCCTTGGGTCTTTAAATCCGGCACTGTGTGCACTCACTCATATTTAGATTCTATACTTTTTATTTTGTGTTAATTACCATTAGATATCGATAATTAATCTTTAAAATCAAATGAAGATAAGTTTGTTGTAGAATATTGTTTTTTACTTTAGATTGATGCAGCGATCTAAATCCGAAACTTCAGGAAATATGATTCATGTAGAGTTTGTTCAGAGTAGTGATGGAGATAAAAAAGGTACTTATTTCAACTATTAATTTTTACTCGATTATAAGCTTTCTTAATCGAGCATTGCTGTAATGATTTTTTTTGGTGTTTCAGTGCAAACAACAGTTTCTAGTTTCTCATTAGTTTTCTGTCTGGATTATATAATGATGTTGCAAGAATTTTTTGCTGGGTCTTCTTCAACTACTAGTACAAGTAGTGTTGAAACAGCAGGTAGGATGCATTAATTTTCATTAATATTTTATCAAAGTTGTAATATTGCTTGATTACTCATTATTTGTGTGTGTTTTGTTAAGATTTCAAATCGTGCCTTATGTAATATTTTTCTTTGTAATTTTTTTAGAACTATTGTCTAAACCAAATTTAACTCTGACTTCAACAATTTCTGACGAAAGCCTTAGCCAGGTTACTGGTTCAACTGTGATATTTTTAAAGGTACAAAAACCTGATATTGTTTTGATAGAAGACATTGAAGATAATGATTCCAATGCCATATTTTTGAATGTGAGTATTTAAATTTCCATGATCTACTGTCTTCACATTTAATTTTTTTTATAGTTTACCAAAATTAAGCTTTGATTAAATACATAAAAAAAACTTAATTAAATTGATAAATTTGATTAAATTAATTAAATGCATCAAAGAACAATAAATAACAAATTTAGTTAAAATTATTATTTTCAACTGTACTACTTATTATTTAAAAAGTCATAGAAATAAATATGATGTAGTTTTGATGTAGTCTTTTTGCATTACATAATTTGCTTTAAATTTTGATTTATGAATTTTTTTTAATGGGTTGCTGTTCTGTTTAGAATGAAATTGATTTGAGAGTGACTTTAGCTGGTTCTTCTCAATCAATTACTGGATCAATAAAGAATCTGACATTTTATACAGCCTGCTTCAACACAAATAAAAGGGAGTTAACTTCAGCAAAGGTAAAAAAAGCAACTTTTTTCATTTAACTTAATGCAATAAAATTGTATAAATTTTAAATTTCATTCTTTTGTGTTTTAGATTCTGAGTCCTTGTGATATTGATGTTCAGTGTAACTTCAGGGAACACTCTCAACACATGGATGTTATGTTTCGGGACCTCGTATTACACATTTCACCTGGGACTGTTCATTTACTTACAAATATTTTGTCTTCTATTGTTTCTGAACCAGTTAGTTGAACTTTTGTTTATCATTTAATTTTGTTTGATTATAGACTGTTGCAAGGCTTGTAATAAAATTAATTTTGGAGTTTTATTATGCATACCATGTCAAATTGCGACAGTAGATCAAAAAGAGTGCCCTTCAATAATTTTTTTTATTTAGCCACTTAAGACTTGATATCTGCCTTTTCTAACATCTGGCAAACAGATCTTAAACCCTTAGCTAATATTTCCTCATACTTTTATGCTTGATCAAAAGTATGCAAGTAAGCTGTAATATAATTGACATTTATTTTAAATGCATCATATATCTGTCTACCTGCTTTATTTATTTATGGACATTTACATTGTTTCAATCGAACACAGATAACAAATTTACTGGATGCATCGTTTAACTGAAACTGATTTTCAAGTATGAAGCCAATTTTTTATGAATTTTTATTAGCTGGTATAATGTCTAAAACATATCGGATTTGTTCGTTAATTTTTAAAAATTTGTGTTGCAGACTACAGAAGAAGGGGAAAAGAAAAAGGAAGAGGTAGACTATAGTGATGTATGGGCCGAAAAATCTTTACAAGATAGCAAATTTTGGTTTTTAGATACTCTCACAGGTGAAGAGGCTCTATGTGACATTAAAGATGAATCTATAAGTTCTATAGTTATGCCAGATGTACATCAACAGGTCAGTGCATTTTAATTAAAAGTAATTGGTTGAATGTTAAAATGTGTAAATTATTTAAATTATAATTTACCATTGAAATGTATTGAGTTCTTTGAACAGAAAGTAACATCTGATTAGGCTATATTTTGATGTTTATTGACAAATTTAACCATTTTAAACATGCAAATAAAAAAGTCTTGACACATTTTAAAATAGGTTTACTTTGTGTTCTATGGTATAGCTAGTTAGAGCTATATTTAATTTTTATGGTTTGACTGAGTGATGTCGTATTGGAAGCTGATATATATTTTTTTCTTGTAATGAAATTAACTTTTTACTTGCATTGTTTGCTGACTCATTATGCATAATTAATTGAAAAGAATGTGGATATTTTTGCAAAATGACGTTTAAACATGAAATTTTTCAGATGCTTTTTACCATGAGAAAAATTGTTATCACTATTGAGGCTGGTGTTGGTACACGAACGGTTCCCATGTTGCTTATGGAATCGTCTTTCCAGGCCGATATTCGTGATTGGGGGAGCAATGTAAGTCTTGCATTAAGTATCAGCTTATTATTACTTACAGTGGTGGCCAAAAGTGTGGACATTTTTTGGAAGTTTCAAGTGTTTCAACTGTTACCTGTGTGCTTGCATCTATTAAATTTTGCTTAAATACAAACATTTAAATATTAAGTTGAAGGTTATTTAATGTAGAATTTCATTAAAAAACAATTAAAAGTATTAGCATTACAAATAAAGTTATGCTCATTTTAGTTGAACAAACAACCACAATCAATGGATTCTTTTATGCTGAAATTACAATACAAGTTGGTGGTTCAATGACTTGCAAAACTAAGACAGATCATACTATTAGTTGCATAACATATTCGCAATACAGATATTGTAATACTGTATTTATTTTTAATTCAACATAATATTACTTTGATGATGATGTTGTGTCCATGGATATAGATTATATGAGACCAAAGGTCTCATAGACTGCTTCAGCGATCTGCAGACAGTGGGCCTCTTAAAGATTAAATTACTTTTAATTTGATATACAATTGTTTAATTTGACTTTCAATTAATATATTCTGTAATCACACAAAGTTGAAAAATATGAAACTTAAAAAAAAAAAAAAATGTCCACAATTTTGGCCACCTCTGTAACTGTTTCAGTATTAATTTTTATATTAGGTAAAATAGCTATATATAATATGTAGGTAAAGTAAAAGTTTCTTAAAAATTTTCACACATTTTTTGTACATGAAAATTGAGAAATTTTATGATTTTTTTGCAGCTGTATGTTGGAAGTTCATTTAGTTTAGAAATGTCTTACTACAATGAAAAAATTGCTGTTTGGGAACCTTTAATTGAACCAATTGAAACTGCAAGAGGCCACCGGTCATGGGAAGTGATGATGGAGGTAACAAAAGAGATGATTTATTCTACTTAATTATATTTAAGATCTGTATTTATAATAATTAACTTTACTGCTGTAAATAGGTAAACTGCTATATCTTTAAAAAGGGCTGAGATCATTGGAATTCAAATACTTACTAACTACATACAATTAAAACATATACTAAATATTGATTGTTTTGGAAGTATAATGGTTTGTACCATTTTTGTAGCTGCAGCAGTTGTCTTCCCCATGGTAGTAAATTTGAACTAAGTTCACTTGATCATCACTGAATGTTTCCATCAGTGAACAGTAGGCAAACGAGTATTATCCTTTAATTAACAGTATCGATTTATCTTTTAGAACCCCTTAAAAAGTTGTAATAGTTTACTAAAGTGGAAAATTTGCATCTTATTTGTTGAAGAGTCTTTTAAGTGATACATTATTTTGCTCTTTTTACAGCTGACCAAAGGAAGTGACATTTTAGAGTTAACTCCTGAAGAAGAGGAGCCTGAAGAGATAGTATTTGAACCTCCTCTAATGTCAATTCATGTTGTTGCTCAAGACGTACTGGAGTTGACTGTCAGTAAAACATGCTTGGATGTTCTTACAAATCTTGGCCAAGTAAGTTTTTTTATATATTTATTAAAGTTTAAATATCTATTTATTAAATTTCTTTTCTAACTGTAAGTTTTAAATATATATTTATTAAATTTATTTTCTAACTGAGCAGTTCTAACGATTAAATAATTTTAGGCATTTCAAGAGGCTGTGAATAAAGCCATTGGAAAGAAACCACCTGAACCATATGCTCCTTACCATGTGAATAATTATCTGGGGATTCCTGTTAACCTTATTTTAAGCAATGGAATTTTCCAGGTAAGCTTTATAACCTATATTTTTTAAGTAGTATTATTATCTAAACTTAAGTTATTATTATCTAAACTTCAGTAAGAGCATTGTTGATTTTTCACATATTTAAAACCCTTTTCTCGCAATTTTGCTTATTGTGTAACTTATTTTCTTGTGCATTTTAATATAAATATTTGTAAGAGAAAAATGGTTGATATGTTCATTTACCATTAGTACGTATTTTATACAAAGTTGGATTTTATACTTGAATAGTTATTTAAAAATGACAACTTTTTAATTTGTTTGTTTTATTACATTACTTCTAGATTCTTCATGAAAGTAATGATTATAATTGTGTTAAACTCGAGTCTGGTTGCCCTGCTCTGCACTTAACATACGCATCCAAGAATTCTACATCAAGTAGGCTTTCAGTTCTCAAAAAACAAGACACAAAGGATGACACTTTCTTTAACATTATGGTAAAAATGAAAATAATAGTTTTATTTGGAAATAAATTATAATTCTTAAAATAATAAAAAATTATCTTGATGTTATTAATTTTGAATTTTATTTTAAAATAACCAAGTGATAAAGATGTCCCCTGAAAAAATTTTGTTAATGTCCCCTGAATTAATTTGTTAAAAATATGTAGCAGGATGTTCTTTGTTTTTTAAAATCTTTGCATGAAATTTTATAGTATAGAAATTTTATATTATTGCACAATCTAACTGGCTGAAATTAGAATTTTTAGTCATGTAAATGATTCTCTTTAAAATAGTATTTTTTGTCTGTAAATTTTTTAAGTGCATTATCTTCTAAACATTTTGTTGTTGCATTACAGTTAACTGACCAAGACATGACTGTAGAAAGACGCATATCGGTTGCATGCACAGATAAACGCTATTTTCAGCTGCCTAGAGTTACATACCCTGGCAACAGATGGGGATTTGTTGTTTCGATACTTTCACTGTATGGATCAAAGTTCATCACATTTCATTCTATTCTTCAAGTATGAATTTTGTTAAGCTATTTGTTTAAATTTTATCAAGTTTGTCTTTGTAAATAAAATATAAAAATATCCGTAAATATTTGTTTCCTTTAAAAAAATTCTTTCTAACTAAATATTCTTAGTTTGTTCATTCATACGATTTCATATCACTTTAACCAATCAGTTTAATGTTTCGATTGATTTCTTGTCTTAAATTTATTTTATTTTTATTAAAATTAAAACTAAATTTGATCATTTTAAACACTTCTCCAAGATAAATGAAAAAATTTTGTTTTGTAAGTAATTAAAAATTAATTTCAAACCTTATTTTATCAATATTGCAAGATTCTATTAAAGAATTGCTAAAAATATTTAAATATACTAATTTATTAAGCAAACATTTATATTTGTTGGTTTATTACCTTAATAGAATTCAGTTTTGACTGAAGTATTTTTTATATAGCCTAATATTATTCTTTTCCCACTTAAGGTGCACAATCATTTTTCAATTCCTATTGATATCTACTTCATGCGGCCAACTTTAAATGAAGTTGAATGGTGCTGTTGTGCAGAACCAAATAAGACCGAGTACATACCACTTCACGCCGTGTATTCTGCTACAAGTGAACTGTTTTTCAAACCTAAGAATCTTGGTGATTCGTAAGTACCTGATTTTGATCATGAATATTTTTTAAAAACGTTTTTCTTCTAAGAATTTATTTTATTTCACACTTGAAAAATAATTAATTTTATTTGTCAAATTCAATTTTTAAATTTTCTTTTGGAATTCTAGAATTTTTAAATTATAGATAATGAACTTATAAGATTAAAATAATTTTATTTATAAGAAGAATTTGTTTCATCAGCAGTTCTTGAATTTTAAAACATATGCTGGTAACTTTTGTTTCGTTGACAACAAATTCTTAAGTTAATTGTCTATAGTTTCTGTTTTAGTTTCTATCATAACTTCACAAGTTTTGAAGCATTTTTTTTTATTTCTAGGTATGCCCTTTCATTACCTGCTTTTAATTGGAAAGATTTAACTGATGATCCAACTGCTCAAAAAATTGTGCATTGCAAAGATAAAGCATCAGTTAAAAAGCCTTTTTATTTGACTGTAAGTGAAGTTTACCTTTTAAGTGATTAAGAAGTGTTTATTTAAATATTGATTCAACACACCTGCTGCGTAAGGATTTTATTTACTTGGGTGCCTGAAACAATCTTTCTATATTTTTTATTTTCAATTTTAATATTAAGCAGAGGTTGATTAAACAGTTAATGTGTTGTCTACTCCCTTTCTCTGAGGGCTTTTGTATGTAAAAAGAGACTGGTTGCAATACTCTGTGGTCATAATTACCTCAAATTGCTCTATTTCAGGGCTATGAAAGTTTAATGTCTAGATAAATTAAATAATAGTTTTTATGCATATGAATTGCTCGTGCAGCCAAAAATGTCCGACGAATAAAACCCTGTGTAAGGGAGTGCACGTTAAATATCCTTCAAAGTCCTAATGCTGCATACGATGTCGCCCTTAACCGTTGGGTTGGGTGCCTATTCAGGTGTTGGCTTGTCACTTGACTGTGGTTCTAAAATATGACGCCTATCGCCAATAGCCCTCGTGTAGCTCTAGTGCGACGATAATTCAAACCGAAAAAAATAACATGATTTTTTCAATTGTAAATGATCAATCAAAATCTAGTGCTGCTGTGCTGCCTCATATAAAATTAACAGTGTGACATAACTCCTTATGGTTGGCCATAGTTGGCTCCTCATTGCTCTACTCTTTATTGTTGGACATAGCTGCTCCTGTATGCCTTTGGGATTGATTGAGGAAATAGTGTCATGTATGGATGAACTAATTATTTTAATAATGTATTTATTTTATAATAGTGTTATTCAAGTACTGTTATCATGTTTTATTTTGTAGGTTGCTGGTGAAGCTGACCGCATATATTACGAGGAAACTAATCGTAAAACTATGGCTAGTTCTCTGTATAAACTGAATTTAACACCTACCGTTGTTCTTAGAAATCTTCTCCTGCATCCCATTAATTATTCTATACAGGTAATAAGAAATTAATTAAAAATGTTGTTGTTATGCTTTATTCATTATAAAAAAAGGTTTTATATTTCTTGCTTTGAAATTACTCCTTCACATACAGTGATTTTAACCATGAAAATCTGGTTAAAAATGTTGTACCATTATTAATACAGGAATAACATTTTAAATCAACTTTTCATTTGTTTTAATACTTCTACAATGTCAACCAAGCTAATTTAAACCTGTTACTATACACACCTTCTCCTGTTTTATGGTCTGGAAAAATGATGTCTGCATTTCTATGTTAAAATACACAATTTTTTACTTATGTCCATTTTTGGCTTATTTTCATTTAATTGAATAAGATTTTTATAATGTATAAATATATAAATTTTTATAATATATAAATTTAATTGTATATAAATTTATCTATTTAATAATATATAAATTTATCTATTATTCAGCCATTGCACCTTATTATAAATACAAAGTTGAAATTAAAAAGCACTTAAAAATAATACAAGAATATAAATAAGTATCTTAAAAAATATTTTTTCAACTTCTGTTTCTGTAAATTTAAATACCTACATATTTTTTTTGATATACTTGGCTAATAAAGTTATAATATGTTTTGCTTCTATAATTCCTATTTTCATGCCCACTGCCATCAATTTCTTATTTTTTAGGGGGTCAATGAAGATTACAAATTATCTGAAGGTGAAAGCAATGATTTGTGGGCGGTGGATTTAGAAAAGACCGGCATTGAAATCAGAGTAAGTATTGGAATTAAGTTTTTAAAAATTGTAAACAATGATGGGTTGAAGTTCAGAGAAAGTAATATATTCTTTTTTTTGCAGATAAATAATTACATGGACAGAGATTGGGCCTGTTATAAAGTGTTAAAGAAACACATGGATGAATTAAGTGTTTGGGTGTTTGAGTCTACTGGCGAGAAACCTTTACACCTGGTAATTTTAACACCATTCAATCTTTCAATCTTACCCCGGCTGAGTCGTCGGATTTTCTGGATGGGAACATCTTGGGCATGCATGTCACATGATCATGTGGCATGTAAAAGATCCCTTGAGTAACTATTTGGCTCGGGTTCTCTCGGCCTACTTTAACATCCACAAAAAGTTCAGATTCATTGTAATCTGAGCGTCAAAATTAGTAGTGAGAGTCGCCTCAATGGTGCCACATAAAAATGGCTCTCAGTTCTGGGGAATATGCCGAGTCTGCAGAGGCTTGACCACCAATATTGCAGCCCCCATTGGAGAAAAAAAAAATTAAGAGCAAAAAGTAATCTATTTCATTGAAGGAATTTTTTTACCTTAAATAAATTTAAAAGAATTAGTTTTTTCTGTTTCATATCTAATACAACTTCTTTTTCAAAATAATATATTATTTAATGGCATATGCTTTATGCAATTTTATTGTTTACAGGAATTAGGAATGCATATGCAAATAATCAAGGGATCTTATGTAATGCAGCTTTATTCTCCTTTCTGTATGGTTAACAAGACAGGAATGTTGTTGACTTACAGGGTAAGTATTTATATTTTTAAATGATCAGTTTAAACATTTTTGAATTGTTATAATGGTTATGTTAGCATGCTCGTTATTTATTTATTTATTTATTATTTTAATACTTTTCCCCCAAAATTTTCTAATATAGCTGCTATAAAATCCTAGAAGCTGTATGGAAAATATTTTAAAAACTACATAGTGATCTTGTTATTTTATGCTTTCTGTAAAATATACTTTAGGAGTGGTTAGTAGCATAGGAATGCTCTAGTGCTATGACAAGCTAATCTTGTAGTATGAATGTAAGCATAGTTGCTTTTAGAATAGCTTGCGTAGATATATTGGGATTTCGGATGTGGTTTGTAA
The DNA here is from genome assembly GCA_023701765.1 of Hylyphantes graminicola. NCBI lineage: Eukaryota > Metazoa > Arthropoda > Arachnida > Araneae > Linyphiidae > Hylyphantes > Hylyphantes graminicola. The sequence goes on from CM043113.1 coordinate 31,009,986, forward strand.
CTCGTACTGGGATACATGGAAGAAATTTTTTTTGAAAATGAACATTGTTTTGTGCTATATTCATACAGATAAAAAGAAAAACAGTAAGTTTTTAAAGATATAATGGGTAATGTTTGTTAAGGGGGTTCAATATAATGTATATCGGTAATGTTAAATCGGCCAATTGCAATGTACCTTTTCACAATAACTACTGATCAGATCATCTTAAAATTTTCTGTGTGTGTTATACCAACCTTATCTATTAATCTGAGTTTAAAAGTTTTTTCTAAATAACTGTTACATTTTTTTTAAATAAAATAAGTTTTAAAGTACCCAAAAAATCATGAAATTTTTCACTTTTTTGCCCCATAAAATTTTTTTCACTTTAGTTTTATTAAAATTTATAACCTGAGATTAATCTATACTATGTATTACATCATATAAAAAAAGTTTACAAGAAAACATAGCATAGTTTTTGAGAAAAGGTACATCGAAGTTCGAAAAATCAAGTTCTGAGAAAAACGCATTTAAAGTTTTTATTGTTAACCCATTTCCTTACGAAGCCATGACATTAAAATGGCTTTTAATGTCAAAAATATTTTTCCAATCGTCTTGATACTTTGTGACATTATTAATAAAGGTTGTAATAGTATTTTAAGCCAATAATTTTTGTTTTGATTTTTTCACCGATTTTTGGGTATTGAACCCCCTTAAGAAATAAAGATTTGTTATAAAAAGGAAATGTCATAGTTGAAATGGAAATTCTGGTGGTAGTTGAATGCAAATTGGTAGTGTCTCAAATCATCCGAAATCCAGAATGACTGTAAATCTGTATATTTTTTATTAATTTTTTTCTTAAATGCTAGAAATTGCAAACTTACGATTGAGAACTTTTCCTTTTTATTATTTTTCAAAATACTTTACATTGTGAAATTCTGATTCTGCTCGAAATTGTTGTGAGTAAGACGCCCTAACAATAAGCAAACATGAACTAATAAAGTATTTCTTACATTTGGGGGGGTTAGTAGGTTCACACAGATCTCTAACTATTCTTAATAATGGAAATATGAAAAGAAAATCTTCAGAAGATTATCCCTTGTTATCATGCAGATTGCAGAATGATTGCATTTTTTTAATCTTTATTTTGAAACTTGATAGTCTCACTCTTAAACTTGCCTTATAATTTCTTCAAATCTGCAAGTTAGCCTAGTAATTTGAATACAATCTTGTTATCGTACAATCTTGTTATAGTTTTGTAGCAGTACAATCTTGATTATTTGATCTAATTGTGACCGTATGTAGGTCCGAAAAAAAAAAAAAAAATGCTGGGTAATAAAGTAGATGATTTTCATTAAATAGTAAAACTTATACTACAAGAGACCAGCGAAAATTTGCGAATATTAAACTTTTTGTTTTTCATAGATATCAAATGTAATCTCATGATTTTAGACAATTCCAGGATTTTTTTCAAAAATTTAGAATTGCTATAAATTCACTCTTACTTTTTAGAATTGCTGGAGATTGCTCACTTTACAATCACCTATATTTCTGAGACAGTTTTTTTTTTTTTGAACAATGGAGAATGACCTTATGTAGAATTTTTTTATGTTGGTTTAGGGCTTAAAGAGGGTTGGTTAGCAGAGTTCCGGATAAAATAGAGACGGATAATCGAGGTTCCACTGTACGTTTTATTTCGTGGGATAATAACTTTCATGGCATCTACTAGTGATTCCTTGTAAGAATAATAGTTAGTTTGAGACTTTATAGGGTGTTTCATTATTCATTAATGGGGTAAAAATCCAGATATTCAAGCAGCGATTCAAAAACTATTATGGCCCTTGTCATATCAAATGCTGTTTGTGACATTATCTAGTCTCTTGTATGTAATCATATGTAAAATAAAAAAACACATTAAATGCCACATTGTTACTAAAATTATAAAGAGAGATTATAAAAACTGTGAAGTTATTCAGTAAGAATTAGACACTGCACATGCTAATACAAAACAGTTTTTCTCCTCAACCCCACTTAATTTAGCTGAAAATCAGAAAGTCTAAAATCTAGAATACACATTGGATTTGAGGGTTCTATTAGAAAATTTTAAAATGTGTCTCTTATTGTAAAAACATTTATCACTGAGATATGCTAGGATTTACAAGTAAAGGAAATGTGTTTTGGTTGTAACTTTTTATGTGTTTCTATGTTAACGCAATTGTTTTATCAAATTTAAGTAAAAACAAATATAATTTGAAAATTTCATTTCCTTCATTTTTTACGCATATGGTTAAAGAATGTTTTGTATGGGTATTTAGATATATTTACAAACAGTTTAAAAACAGTAAACCTATCTTTAGTAAATTAAGCATAGATTGTATGTATATAGTTTAGTATTAGTCTTTTAGGATTAAATGTACTTTCTGTATGGGAGGCTTTCAGTTTTGGCTCTTCTTTGCTTCCCTTTTCCAAAATTTAAAATAAAAAAGAATAAACAATTTAAAATAAATGTCTTAGTATTCATTTCGTCTAATGTAATTTCATTTTAACCTGTAAGAGGCTACCAATTATCTATTTGTAGTACCCGACTATTTCCTTAATTTTCTTTCTCTGCGCAGCGCTCAAAGAAGGGGTTCGACAAATTTGAGGGAAAGAATCATAAGGTGACTTTCATAATTTTAAAATTTTTGCATGTTTCTTTTAACCTAATACTCTCTTATTTTGAGTTAATTTCTCCATTTTGGTGAAGGTTTTTTCTTGCTCTGCTCTTAATACTCTTTTTGTAAAACTTTGCACTTAACTCATTAACTTTTGGTGTGTTTTATTTTACTACTAACTTTTTCCATTCATATTTTTGTGTTTTATACACTTATTTTTAAAATACATTTTATTAAATTCATTGAATTATTTACATTTGCTTTTGAGTTTTTGTATGTTTGGTTATTGTCATGCACTTTTAATAATTTTGTAAATTGCAGTCAAATTGTGGATTGAAAACATTTTACAATGAGAATTTTAAATTTGTTTTTGAAATAGTTACTGGAGGCTGTTCTTAAATACAAAATTTGAGTGATATTGTATACATTTGTATTGAGGAATATTATGGAATATTTCTTTAAGAAACTTTTTATATATTGGTATATCGAACAATGCTCACTGCAAAAATTTAGTTTATTGATCAAATTGATTGCGCATAATAGAATATAATTTAAAATAACTATCTTCAAAGTGAAATTTTGTAATTCATGAAATTGTTCCATTGGGTAACAATTTTCTGGTTATAATTTTTTATTTAACTATTAATAGGCGTGTATATTAATAGGCATGTAATAAGTAGATTAATTTGATTAATACTTTTTAAAAAATAAAAGTTCAATAATAAGGGTTGGTATTTTTTGTCGGAAAGTTTTAATCATTGAGTCTTCATGAAAGTCTTATGCTTAATATACAATGTTATGTTCCCCTTCCTATTTGGAAATGGTAACAATAATCGCAGGATCTTTTTTTCATCAATAAAACTTAATAATACTGCCAAATTAAAATAAAAGCCTCTGTTTTACATAAAAAAAATCTTATAAGCAATATTTACTTATAAAAAGTTTTAAATCCTGCAATTTTTAAATAATTTTATTAATGGGAAAAATCAATAAGTATTGTTTTATCATTTGACTAACCTTCTAAAGATTAACCACTTAGTTGTTGGAATGTATGGTGTATGCTTACTAATCTTTTTCTCTTTTTTATTTGAGTTTTCCCTCGTAATTTTTCATTTTTACAAATTATGAATCCCTTTTCTATGATAATTTATGTTGAATACAAGAGATTTCTGATTCGAAGAAAAACAGTAAATTGGATTGCAATTTGAAGAAATTTTGTAGTTTTATTGGTTACTGAGGTTAAATGCAGCAACACTATTAAAAAATTCTCAATTTTCGTGTTTAAATGTAGGTATTTTAAGGTTTGAATGATGAAAACCAATTATTGAATTTTTTTGTACTCTATAACTTCTCTACGAAACCACTGCTATCAATAACCAATATTTCAAAACACATGTAAATGACCAACCAACTATGCAAATTGCATTGGCATACACACCTGCAAATTTGTCTTGAGTTTTTTTGATAAAAAAATACCATTCTCTCTCTCTAAAAAAAAAAAAAAAAAAACACCAAATAATTTTCTCCTGTGAAGTAGTTAATTTCAATTAAAATTTTTAAGTATTTTATTTTTTATTGTTATGAGGTTTGGTTTTTCCTTTATTAATAAAATATAAAAAAAATGTGAAATAAATATTAATTCTATTTTTTATTATTATAAAATTGCTTGCATAGAAAACTTTATACTATGGATATTGCCCTAACTGGGAGAGAGCTAAAAAGGTTTGAATATTTTTTTGCTCACAAGTTTCTCCCCACCCCTTTGTGTTACTGATTTTTTTTAGTCAAACCTTTCCAATATGATATTTAATTTGGTGAATACACCTATTTTCAACCATATTTTGCAATTTATTGTATTTATTATTTATTTTATTGATTTGTAAGAGTTGAAATATTTGAGAGCACACACAGAAAATTTTTACAATTAAGAAATTTAACTAATCTATTTAAATATTCTCTGCAAGCTGTCCAATTATTCTGACAATGAGGATTCCGGATCTTCAACTCAGTCGCTTTCTAATGTGAGTCTGATTACAATTTGGTAGCTTTTCACTTGCAGGCTTTTTGCTCTTCGACTTTACCTCATTTAAACTTGCGTAAACTAATTTATGGCAATTTTGCAATTGCACAACTTTACTATATAAAGTTTTTCACCATATTTCTTTCATAACTATTTTTTCAGATGATAAGCTTTTACACCACTGTACGAAATGTCATAAAATAAAAGATGATACATCATGGTTATTTATATTCTATATAACACAAGTTCCTTCTTTTTTTCTATGGATCTTTTACAAAAATCACTTTTTCTGATAGTATATAGCTGGCTTAGGGCTGAAAAATGTTAGGATCACACAATTTGTTTTAATAAAATCCGGAATAAAAGCCATTACCTTTAACTGCAGAAACATGACATTGTAACCCTATATTTCTTTCCAAGATGTACTGAATTTTCTCCAATATACTTAAAAAATTTCGGCTCTAAGCCAATGTTATAATTTTATTAAATTGTCATTTATGTTGCGCCATGTTGCAATCACATCACATGCACAAACATTTAGTTAGAAATTTCCATTATAGGTATAGTTCGCAATAAATTTCCATTTTTTATTGATTCTTGAAAAATAAAGAATTTTTGAGAGATAGTGTAATAGAATTTGCATGTGTCATTTTTTTCTTTCTCAACTTGTTCTTAGATATGTTTTTTCGTGCATTCTTTCAAAAACTTTGTCTAAATGTGGTTCCAGTTTCATAGTTTTTACTAATTAAACTTTTTAAATTTTTTTAAACACAGTAAATTTAAGTTGATGTCTAGACTTTAGTCGTTTAAGATGAAATGGCTTTTTGTCACAGATTTTCCTTGTTTTCAAAAATTCTAAAGTGAAACTTATTTCTTTAATTCTTAAATTACTCATTTTTATGACTGTAATTAGAGGATAAGTAATTAGTTTTTACTTAAAAAACTATTTAATATTGTTACCTTCATTAAGAAAAAGAATACTCATGGGGTTTTTTAGACCCACACACAAGTTACATAAAAGTAGGATACAGTGAATCTAGTGATATTTAATCATTAGATCAAATCCTTGAACTTTGTGTTTGCACTTAAAGGGATCATGCAGTAAAAAAGCTACATGAGAATGCTTCCTGTTAAGGCAACTGATGCTGTGATGGCCCTAAGTCTTGACTTCTTACAGTGTTCTTTTGAATTTGAGTTTTTAGATGCTCTGTTGTCATAATTTTTAGCTTAATTAGTGTTAAAAATTACATGATCAATATCCAATGACCTATATTAAGGTGTAGCGCAAAACCAACCTTGTAAGAAGAAGTGTAACAAGTGTTTAAAGAAATTCTCACTTATTTAAACGTTGAATTGTGTTCTATTAACCCTTTAAGTACTAGAGACTACTCCCTCACCAATTAATTCAAAATGGACTTATCCAGTTTCATTTGGTTGCTGGATCTACTTTGCACTAGGTTAACAATGGGCTGTAGTGAGGTTCCAGGAACATTTTGAAAGAAGATTGCTGTTATTTTTGTCTACAAAGTTGTTGGATGAAACCAGATACAGGGCCAGATTTCTAAATAGGCTAAGTAGGCTGTTGCCTAGAGCGGCAAATTTTTGGGGGTGGCAAATTTTATGCACAATTATAGTGGCATTCAACATAAAAAATTATAAAGATATTAATATTTTTAAGAAATAAAAAAATAATTTACATTAACGTTTAAACCATAAAAGTATATATGGCACTAATATTTAGTAGTAAACATGGCAGCTCCGATGATTCTAATATGTTGAAAGAAAAAAAAAATCGTGAAGAAAACTAGATCTGACGGCAAAGCGATCGTAGCCCTCATTTGGCAAATCTTTTAATCCAGCCTTGACCAGATAACCCCTTGTAATCTCTTGTGTTTTTGATAAGAGCGGTTAATTAAGCCAGAATAAAATCCTCCGTGCTGTTTTTTTTCCATTGTGTTAACATTTCATTACAAAATGCACTTTGAACAGATGACAGTATTTAATTTAGCAAAACAGAAAATTAAACATTTTAGAAAATTACACAGAGCAAAAAATTAGTTCAAATATATGTTTTATTAATTTTTATGAACTTAATTAGCATAGATTTTCGATCCTGTACCAACAAACCTCAACTTTTGTGGTCAGTTTGCCAAGTGACTTAGTTGATCTTATCTATTTTAGATACAGACTTGGGAAAACTACTTTAATGAAATCCTTTTTACTGAGAACCTGTTAACCTCCATGCTTTTTTGCAGCTTGTCTGTGAAAAATGAAAGACCCCTAATTATGATGTCGCCCTAGTAAAAGTTAAAGGGTCAATTTTAGATTTATTAATTACTAAGGCGGAAGATAATTCAATATATAAATATGAATAAGTTATTTTTTTATAGATTAAAAAAATGTTGATGTAATTTAATTATATTTTTAGATTTACAAATCTAGTTTTAATTACAATAGTTATTTATATACTTTATATCATGCTTAATTGAAAATAAGTTGCATGTAATTAACTGTTGGAGTTTGTTTGATTTGTATAAAACCACCTTATCAAAAGATCCTTGATATCTATCAGTATCAAGGTACAAAGGAAAATAATGTAATGAGTGATGCAATTTCTTTAATAAGCTTGTAGTACTTAAAAAAACCCTTGTTTTTTTAAAAATTGTTTGATTTTTTTGTTTGTTATTTGTGTTGTAGTACTGTATTTGTATTACTACAATTAAAACAAAAAGTATACTGTAGCTACATAACGTTATTCGTAACTTTTGTTTTATCTACACATGTTTATGGTTAAATTAATTTGTATTGTAGAATTTATATACACAAGTAAACCTTAATTTCTATCCAATTTAGACTAACAATAATTTATTATTTTATTTTAGTATGTTAATTTGTATTCAGTGCTTTCATTTCCTTTTTAACAAACTAACTGCCTTTTTATTTTTTAAGAATATTCCTTTGAAGAAGTAAAGCAAATAAATGCTTTAAACTTTTGTTTTTTAGTTCTTATAATTTATAATTGATTTTTTTTTCATTTGATATTTTAAAAATAAATATAAATGCAACTTCTTTGATAATGTTATAAAATTTGTTTTTTTTTAAAAAAAAGGACCTAGTTAAAAAAAAAACTAATTTTCTTTTGTAAATGCAACGTTAATTAGCATATGATGGATTTATATCATCATTAAAATTTATTTAAGTCTTATTTGTTCAACATTTTTGTTTAGGGAGAGGACGAAAATATCATCAAGCATCCAGCTGCGGTTAACCCAGTTATGTTTTCCTTTAAAGCTCGAGCATTCTTTGCCAAAAAGAAAGTAAGTCTAATATTTTTTTATTATAAAATAAGTCAACTAATTATATTAAATAATTAAGTATGTTTGGAATTAAATAATAAGTTTTAATCTTTGAAACCTCTTTTAATACTTCAAAGGCCTCTCTAAAAATTGGAGATTCTGAGTGGTCCAACAAGTTCTCCTTAGATGCCGTTGGCAGCTCTGGTACTGTTATGACTCACACAAAAGACGGCAGAACGTATGGAGTAAGTTTTTTTTAATAGATTTCTTTGTGGAAGGGATATATTAATTTTTTTTAATCACTAGCATAAATGTACTACAAACTAAAAAAATTGAAATTAGTATCATATGAGATAAAATGAAAGATATGTGAGAAGTATGACCAGCCCGTATGTTTTTTTACTGATTGAAGTAAAAATTTATCTGTCATCACATTAAGTTTGTGATTGAATAACTTAAAGTAATCATTTTTTCTAGTTAATTTTGTCTGTTAACCCTTTCAGTCCCAGTGATGCCATTTGGCATCATCACTTTCAATATTTTTTTTCAAAATGTTTATGTCCCGCTATGACATCCAAACACACATTATTCGATTCTTCACACTTCGTTCTATCAGGCAAAATTTTACTTTAATCTCAATAGAAGTCAGAACTACTATTTTTTTTATTTAGAAAATAGTCAACACGCGTTTCTCCTGATTTTTGATAAGTTCACTTCAGTTCTACATATTTAAAACACAATTTAAACTATTTCGGCTAAAGTAATTACTAAATTTTTTTTTAATAATATGGTCAGATACCTTAAAATATATAACTCGAAGTGTTTTTAGGTAATATATATTTTTTTATTTTGTTGTTTTCCACAGTTAAAGAATTTTGACATTGTTTCAAAAACCATATAAAATTTTTTAATGCATTTTTTTTTCTTATGGAATTCGTATATTTGACCTAAAATAAGCTTATTTTGTGAATATCAGATGTTTCTGTAGTGTAGTAAATTTTTGGGACTGAAAGGGTTAAGGTCAATGGGACAGACGGATATATATATTTTTTAGTTTTCCATGCTCAAGTTGTAAGTTACTTATATAACTTCTAACTATATTTATATGCTAGGATGCAATTAAACTTTTATCCTTACACATTAAAATATATTTATTTGTGTCTTAAAACAATCATATTTTCAAAGGAAAAGTTTTTGAAAACTTAAAACGTAATTAATTGCACGTAATTAATTAAAATAATAATTTTTAAAATAATAATTTTTTAACCTTTTTTTTATGTATAAATATGTTTTTATCGATATTTTATCCCTTATAAATCAACAACTTTTTCTTTGAAAATATTCCATGCTTTTCTTTTCCAGATTGGAGTTCAAATTAAACTGAGTCAGGCTGGTTTGACAAAAATAGTTATTTTTACTCCCTTCTATCTTCTGATTAACAATTCTGATGTAAGTATTTCAATAAGTGTTCTTTCCCATATTTCTAACTTAATTATAAAATAAAAATTATTTTTTTTCTCAATTTTTAAATGTTTTAGTTTTTAAAAGAAAAATATTTAAAAGAATAACGATTTTAACAAGTTTTTCAAAGTTTATTGTCATTTTTTTTGTTTCAACTACTATTTATAAAAGTTAAATAGTGTTCTTCTAAATAACTATATGAATATAGTTAAAAAAAATATTTCAATTTCAAAAGTAAGATACGACTTTCCCCTTTTTTATAATTCAATCAAACTATAGTAGTTGTTTTTAAATATTTTGTAGAAAGAAATTGAAGTTATGGAAGTAAATGGCGACAAAGAATGGTTAAAGATTCAATGCAAAGAGGTATGTAATTTATTTTAAATTTTGTCTCATAAATTATAAGCATTAGCTATTTTTCTTAGGTTTGACCTTATAGTAGTGATGTAAAATTAAGTGAAACTTTTTATAAAGGCTATGTTTATCCATTTGTCGATTACAAAATTTCATATCCTAAACTACAGATGCTGTAGGCAAGTGTGATTCGTCAAAAAATTTAGTGTATCAAAACTAGAAGTTATTGACAATCTCAAAAAATATATTTCGAATTTGAAGTGCTTCACTATATTAAAAAACACAAAATTTACTTCTGATTTAAAAGCATAAGAAGTGCATTTCCTATTTCTCTTAAATCACCATTGCCCTAGAATCATCATATGGGAAACTTCCTAAAAATTTAGATACGTTGATAGCATGCTTTATATGTTGTGAAAGATGCTGAAGGTGTTCTGTTTTGTTTTATTTTAAAAGCAAACCTAAGTTTCATTACATTAAAGCATTTATTAATGAATAATGGAGTTTTAATATCATTTTATACTATTCATTTTGATGAGATCTTTTTTGTTGCTTATTTTTTAAAGTAGAATTTATTTTTTTAATAATAAAATGGCGGATGATAAGAAATAATTAGTGAATTTCTAATGAAAATAAATGAAATTTGCCAAATTTAGCATGGAAATGGTTAATACAGTATTAAATGCTGTGTTTGGCACTTTTTTCCCTGTTGAGGACAAATGTTGTGAGGAAGCGGTTTAAAAGTGACAGACTCTGTTATGTACCTGCTTTGTCCTCAATTTTATGGACCTACTTTGTCCTCAATATGAACCTCAATTTGTTCTCAAGGAAGTAGAAAATATAAAATTGTTCTAATTAACTTTTTTTTAATTGTATAACTTTGCTTTTCCCCCATTTCTTTGAAATAGTCAGTTTTTACAGTGATTCTTACATTTTAACTTCAAAAGGTACGAAGTGAACTTTCAGTATATCATCACACTGTGCACTGATACCAGTGTATCTGACAAGTATTATTTATTGAGCTTTATCCATATTTTAATGTATAGCAATTGGAAGAAGTATTTAATTGATAAAATCGGAAGTTTTGATAACGATCAGCAGTTGGTCAATACAGTAGTTGAAATACAGTTAACATATATTTTAATTCAAGGAAGTCTTTAAAAATATGAGGCCTGGACATGTCCTACATTTATTAATTCTTTTTATTCTCTCTGTCTTTCTACCTTTAAACTTTGTTTTAACTGTCCAGTTTTTCAAAAATCCTTGTTCTTTCAGAACTTCTCGCTTTGCAATGGCAATGCTTAATTAAGGAGATTCCTCCTAAAATAGTCTTTTTTGCCAATGTCTTTTTCCTTTTACATTAAGCCCCGGCTGAGATTATTTTTAAGTTTTGGGTTTTGGCACACATGTACAACATGTTCTTGCGCATAAGCATTTAATAGGTAATGGTGAAAATAAATTCGATTTTTTTTCTGTCAAATTCCCTTTCTACATGTTGTTTGAAAAAAAAATCACTTAAAAACTTGGCTAATACTTTAGGTTTCAGATTTCCACACTTGTTTCTCCTAAACTTAATTTGTGTTCTTTTGATTTGAAATATAAACCTAACTTTTAATCAACAGGAAGTTCCTTCAGGTTCAACATCAGAAACATCTACAAATGTATGTAGACAATTTTAATGGTTTATTGCATATATTTTGGCAGATTGCTGAGCCAGACAAGTACTACTAATTTCAATTCGCTTTATGGTGTGACTTACATCTTGATATAATGGCATGAACATATTTCTTATTTATGCATAATGTTATGGTTTCCAAACATAAATTTCTTGTTTCATGATATTGCAGATAAAGAAATATATTTGTGTTTTATCATTAGTTTTGCTAGTCTAGAGCCATTTGCAAAGCTGCTTTAAAAAGGATGTTACTGCTGATGTGACGCTTATCTTAACTTTTTCTTACTAATAATAAAAGTGTTTCTGGTAAAATATATTAACCTTAAAAATTATTATTAATGGCAATGATGCTCATGTCATTTGCAGTCATGAATTATTTTGTACAAATTTGTATAAAAATACCTATTTGAAAATTTCTTAGTAGAGGCTGGAAGATTGCATGTTATGTCTAGAGTGACTAACCAAAAGTTTTATGTTTCATTAATTTCTGCATAATTTTTACTAATATTTATGAATGCTAAATTTATCTTAATTACTCTTATTATTCAAATTGAAATTTTAAATTAAAGATATGCATAAAGTTTATAAAAAAATATTATTTTTTGCATACGTTTCATTTAAATAAAAAATTAGTTTGTATCTTTGTGAATTTTTGTAATAAAAATTGTGATTATTTTCAGTGCACTAGGTTTTGGCCTAAAGACACTTCAAAAGCTGAAATGGTCGCTAGATATTCTGGAAGTAAAGAACAAACCATGACCTTTTCTTTCAAAGAAGTGCATCATACTCTCTTGAGTTTAAATTCAAAGGTTGGTAATACATTAAAAAAAATTTTAAACTTAATTAATCAGTAAGATTACCTTCTCTTTTGTAGAATTTTGCCATTAAAGTAATCCAGTTGTGGATAAAATATATGATCTACCTTTTTGTACGGATTATTTGATTACTTAAAATTGTAAAAGAAACTAAAAAGTTTGTGTTTGCTACATATTTGAGAGTTAGTTTAATGCAAGTTTTAGAGTTTTAAGCTCATATTACTTGCAACATATTAATGTCTAGTAAGGAGGAGGGGCAGTAAAGAAGAAAGCAACTCTTTAGTGTAGAAATATCCATTTAATGAAGTGCAGCTCTGAAGAATTACATCCTCTCTCCACCCTTACCGCCTTTACTAGTCACAAAAAGATGGCGGTTAAGGGAAGAGTTTCAATAAGTGGCCGATAGATGGCGCTGATACAACACTCTGCTATCCTGACGTTTGTCGTCCCGACAAATAGCAATTGAATAAAATAAAAACATGCTATCTAAATATTAAAAGTAAACATGTAGCAAGATAAAAATTAAACGTAAACACTTAGAAAATAATACACTTAAATTCACTACTAATACTGAAAAGAACTATAAAAATTAGCATAAACAAATAAAATACTTTTATGCATTTCTCAAGAAAATTATTCTAAAATCACTTTAAAATTCTAATTTGAAAATTATGAAATAGAAGAAAACACTTATAAAATTAACTAAGCAAGAAAGTAAAAATAAATTTTAGAGTCTGTGCAAAAAGTTCTTAGCACAATTTGGGAGAGTAAAAAAAATAAAGTTCTGGACTTCAGAAAGTTTGTAAAATAAAAGTCAAAGTTCAGGTTTTTGCCCAACTCTTCATTTGGTCGGCAGATGTGGATGTGCATGCTGGTCCTTCACCTGTACCGGTCTTGCGTACATCATATCTGTCGTTTGGGCGAACTTTAGTCACGACGTATGGGCCGAAAAACTTTTGACGAAGTTTTAAGCCTGTCCCGAACTGAGTACGTTTGATGGCGACTATATCATCAAGTTTGTATTTGGTAGCAGTCTTGCGACGAGTGTTATAGTTGTGCCTGCTCTGTTCTTGTTGTTGCAATATATTTGCTTTGGCTTCTTTGCGCATTTGTTGTTGATGTTGGACGACTGAGTGTACATGTTGTTCTTCTAAAATTTTCTTGATGTTAAGATCTTCTTTATTTTTCATTTTAACTCCTGTTAGAAGCTCGAAGGGTGTGTACTTAGTAGCTGAAGAGATAGTGCTGTTAATTACACGTTGTACAGCTGGTATGTGCTTGAACCACTTGTTCGGATCATCAAGGGATAACTTGGAGATAACTGGAATTAGCGTTCCATGGAATTTTTCAACCTGACCGTTTCCTCTTGGCTGACCTGTAGTGATTGTGATATGTTCAATCTTCTCATCTTCGCAGTGTTTCTTGAATTCTGTTGCAGTAAAAGCTGATCCGCGATCTGATATTATTCGTCTAGGATTTCCAAAGGTGGTTTGCTGAAGTTGAAGTTTGTCTAAAGCGTCTTTTGCAGATGTTGACTTGACAGGATATATCCAAATGAACTTTGTAAAGGCATCTACCACAGTGAATATGTACTTGTAGTTTTTGTTTGTGCTTGGCAGTGGCCCTAGAAAATCTATATGGTATGTGTCTAATGGAATGTCACCTTTAGGAATGGGATGGAGAAATCCTTCTTGTTTTCCTGTTTTTCGTGAGGCAAGTATGCATTTTACACAGCTGGATATTACGTTTTCGACAGTTTTACGTATGTTTGGGAAATAAAATTGTTGTTTAATTAAAGCTTCAGTTTTATTAATTCCAAAATGTCCTTTATTGTGTTCAATTTGTACGATTTGTTTTTGCATGTCTTGTGGTATTACTAAAAGCTCTTGGTCATTGACTATTTTGTAAAGAATGTTATTTTTGTATTTGTATTCTGATGTTGGAGAGTGTTCTAGTAGTTGTTTAATGCTTAGTGTGAACTCATCTTTTGACTGAGCTTCACAGATTTTTCTGGTTGTGTCATCAACTTGTATTGTCATGACAGGATAACGGCTAAGTGCGTCAACATGTTTCATCTGCTGTCCTGGTCTGTGAATTAGTTCATAGTCGAAATCTTCTAGCAACATTGCCCATCTGGCAACTCTAGGAGGCAGTTCTTTTTTGGACATTGTTTTTTGAAACGCTTGGCAGTCAGTGAAGATTTTGAATTTTGTGCCTACAAGATAATGTCGAAATTTCTTTAATGATTCTACTATTGCTAAAACTTCTAATTCATATGATGTATACTTTTCTTCTTGTGGTGATGTTTTACGACTCATATAGTGAATGGGATGCAGGTTGTTCTCGTTGTCAGCTTGAAGCAAAATGGCACCAAAACCTTTTGATGAAGCATCACAGTGTAATTGTAATGGTGAGCCCTGTTTGTATAAGTGTAACACAGGTTCTGTGGAGAGTGCTTGTTTTAGTTGTAGAAAAGCTTGCTGTTGTTCTCTGCCAAAGTGAAAAGGTGTGTTGTTTCGTAAAAGATCACTTAGTGGCCTTGCAATGGCTGCATAGTTCTTTATGAATTTTCTAAAGAATGAAGTCAGACCTAAAAAGGATTGAATATCTTTCGTCGTTTTAAGCTGAGGGAAACTTAAAACAGCATTTGTTTTGTGTGACGATGGTCGAATTGTACCTTTTTCCAAGATATGTCCGAGAAAAGTTATTTTTCGTTGTAGAAAATTGCACTTTTTGAAATTAAACTCAAGTCCATAGTCCGAAGCAACTTGTAAAACTTTTTTCAGCTTTTGTAGACCTTCGAACTCATCAGATGAGGGTATAATCAAATCATCAAGATAGAGAATCAAAGTTCCATCTTCTAAAAGATCTCGAAAAACAATTTGGATAAATCTTTGAAAAACAGATGGTGCGTTGCATAGTCCAAAAGGCATCTTTGTGAACTCGTACTGTCCGTCTGGTGTTACAAAAGAAGTGTATTTACGACTATCTTCATGAACATCAACGTGATCGAAACCATTTTTTAAGTCAAGGTTTGAATAGACAGAAGCACCTTGTAATTTGTCAAAAACGTCTTCGATGAGGGGTAAAGGAAATCTTTCTTTTACGATATTCCGATTAATCAATCTAAAATCTATGGCTAAGCGCGTTGAACCATCTTTCTTCTTACACAAAACTATTGGTGCACAGAAATCTGAAAAACTTTCTCGAATTATTCCACTTTGTAACATTTCCTTAATTTGTTTATTTACCTCAATTTTTTCTGACAATGCAAGACGGCGTGGTCTTTGAAATATAGGTGTGTCATCCGACAGAATTAATTTCATTTGATAATTAGTACTTTTAATTTTATTCGGTTTATAAGTTTTAATCATCTTCATAATAGTGTTTCGTATATTCGCATCAGATATGTGAGAAAATTCATCTTCAAAAAGCGTATCATCACTTACAATACTAAATATTGAGTTGGTCCCCGTAGTGTCTAATGGTTTGTTTACATTTTGCAATATGGGCTTGTCCCCTTGTACGTCTGAAGCGAAAATTTGGTGTTCGTAAGTTTCTAAATCTGTTAATTTGTTAGATTTATATTCTTCAATCAAATGTGAAAAACGTTTCTTCATATCCGTATTATTAACGTGTGTGAAATATAAGTCATTACCGTAGTCACAATCCATTGCGGACGTAAGATCATTCGCCGAAGTGTGTTTTACGGGAAAATAGGCTAAACCTTTACCGGTAGCGTTGTCAAAATTTAATCGGTTCGACACATCATCTCGTTCCGCTAAAAAAAATCTTCGTTCTCCGTACTCTAGGTGAGCGGGCGAATTTGCATTCGATAGCTCCTCCTTTGCCTCTGATTGGTTGTGGCATGTTCGTGGGTGTGCCCTAACGTCTGGTTGATAGGTGATTGACGCGTCGTCTCGTACGCTCTCTTCTTGCTGCGGCGACACAGAGTCGGCGATGGGTTTCGGTGTTGTAAACATTTTGGAGCCGAGATTCGAAGCGGTGTGAATAGTACTTTGACATTTGTTTTTTATTTCCTGTTGCAAGATTTCTGTTTTAGGAGAGAGTGTACTTTCATTTTGTGTTATTTGTGATCTTTTTAGCTCTTGGAAAATTGAAGGAGGGATTATTAGATTTGAAAATAAACTTTCGCAAACAGCTGCATCGTATCTTTTTGGTTGTCTATGTGGCAACCCGAGAAAAACCTTGGCGGATTTGGCGGTGCACGTGTCGCCGAATGCAGATTGTAATGTGATATTTTCTTCATCATATGTTGTTGTTTTGGGTAAACAATCGGCTTTGACACAAATATGAGTGCATCCACTGTCAATAATAGCGCGCGTATTTTTACTATTAAGAAGTACATATTCGTATTGGAGGGAACCGTGATCACGTGGTTTGGGTGTTGTTGGAGCTATTTGCAATACTGGACTGTTATTCTCATGTGACTCGTTTTCAGATCGTTGATTGTTTACATTGCGTTGATTGAAGCGGTTATTATTTGTTCCACGGGAATTTTGATTTTGTGGTCTACGGAAGTTATTGTACGGTTGCCTATTATTGTATGGTGTTCTGTTGTTTTGTTGTTGTTGATATGTATTATTGTTGTGTTGGCGACGGTTTACTTCGCTTAGAGATTTACGCTGTGAGGTAAAATATATATCAACTTTTTGTGCAAGATCATTTGGCTTTAGCCATTCTTCGCCTTGTGTGACAGCTATGTATGACTGAGTCTCTCGGTCAAGTGTAGAATACAATTTATCTGAAACCATTAATTGGCATAAAGTGTCAAAGTCACTGACTTTTCTAATCTTGCAATAATATGCGAAAGTTGTTTGTAGTCTTGAAGCGAATTGTGTATGTGACTCATCTGCGAGTCTTTGCATACGGCGAAAATTAATTAGGCAATCCTGTGCGGTTGGTTGGAACTGACGTAGCACTGTATTTTTGACTTTTTCGTAGTCTTGGATATCATTATCCGAAATATTTAATAAAATGTGATTTGCTTTTTCGCCTAACATATTTATAAGTATTTCTGACTTTAATAACTCATCCGATATATTCTTCGTATTAAATGCTCGTTCTAACGATGCGAAAAATAAGCTGTAATTTTCTGGACGGCTAGGGATTGGCATTGAAAGAGTTTTAACAGAACGAATAAGATTTTCGATGTTAGGTGAATCATCGGTTTCGGAACTTTTCGACATATTATGTTGAGTTTCTGCATTGTTTTGAAGGGAAGCTAGTTCTATATTTCGTTCGATTTGTGCGAGTTTTACTTTTTCGACTTCTAATTTATTTCTTTCGACTTCTACTTTATTTCTTTCGATTTCTAGTTTAACATTTCTGTCATCTACCGTTTGTGCAATTAAATTTTTAACGAATTCGTTATCTTTCGTGTAGGTCTCACTGGACTCAATTAGCTCTTTAATTTTAGTTAACGTGGAATTTTCTGGAAGTACGATGTCCAATTCAAAAGCAACTTTCACTAAATCTTCTTTTTTAGTATTTTTATACATCTTGAATAGAAAAATAAGAAAACTTTTACCTTTGTGGTCGATTTTGGTTTTGTTTCGTCGGCGATGTAGTAGAATTTCTTACGTGCTCTGTGGACGATGTATTCCGTTTTATGGAGGGTAGTTTTGTTTTTCGGATTGACGTGCTGTGGACCTCGTCGTCGTGGGTCGTCTTCTGCTTAGCGGCTGAAGATGGATGACTCACGGGTGGCGTCTTCTGCTTAACGGCTGGAGAAATACCACTTTACGATGGGGTCGACGATGGCGACTGCGAAGGCGACTTCGGCTTGGCGGCTGAAGAAGGAATCGCTTGACGATGGCGTAGGAAGTTCCTTTTGAAGCGGGAGTTTTCACTTTTTTCGTGACGATGGCGATTTTGGCATCGCTGATTTATTGCAGTGTAGATAAAAGTTCGTTTTTGTGCATGAGTTCGTGATTGCCCACCGTGGAGAGGAACTTTATGTCTGAACCTCGTGGGACTTGAACTTTCGTTTTGTAAAAGTTTAAATTAAAATTTTTTAAAATATATCGATTTTTGCGACGAGAGGCGGGTGGCAAGGCGGCGGTGAGCCCCCATGTCTAGTAAGGAGGAGGGGCAGTAAAGAAGAAAGCAACTCTTTAGTGTAGAAATATCCATTTAATGAAGTGCAGCTCTGAAGAATTACATCCTCTCTCCACCCTTACCGCCTTTACTAGTCACAAAAAGATGGCGGTTAAGGGAAGAGTTTCAATAAGTGGCCGATAGATGGCGCTGATACAACATTAATCACATTTGCGAGTAATTTAATTAAATTTTCAAATATATTATTTAGTACACGGGTGTAATATCAATCAATGAAAATGAAAATAACTACCAAAATCTATCCAAAATAATAATCACTCTTTATGCGAGTGTCTCAAAAATCCGGAGAATAACAAACACATCTATAATTCTTAACTAATTTATTTTCCTTACCAAGTGGAGGTAGAACACTATTTAAACCAAACCATTGTTGTTAATCATTGAAAAAAATCCTAATGTCATATTTTTAGGAAGGTGGAATCATGGTTGATTGCCAAGTAGCAGAATCGTCTGTTATTATTACCTTTGAAGATTATGTGCCTGGTCATGCTGCTGTTTTATTAGTAAATCACCTAGATGATCTCTCTATGATTGTTCATCAAAGGTAATATTTTAGTGAAGATATACATAAAATGATAGTTGAATATTGTAAACAAGTTTTGTAAGAAATGTAGATACTTAGAAATGTTTCATAGAAAAAAAAGATGTTCTTAGAAATGTTAAATATAGTACAGTGGTGGCCAAAAGTGTGGACACTTTTTGAAAGTTTCATGTAACTTTGTGTGCTTGCAAAATATATTAATTTACACTTAAATACAAACATTATACAATAAATTGATGGTAATTTAATGCAGAATTTAGTGATACAAATTGCCAAAAGCGAAAATTAATATATATTCTACAAGCACACAATGTTGAAAAGCATGAAACTTTCAAAAAGTGTCCACACTTTTGGCCACTATACTGGGTTATCTTGAAAATGGCCGGATCTGACAACCCAGCATAAGAAAATTAAAATTAAAATAAAGAAATAATTAGAAATCCAAATAAACAAACGAGAAAATTGCCAAAACTAAATATTTATTTTTAAAAAAAAGAAAATAGCAACATGAATTACAAATATGATCGATATATTTTGAACAGCAGTGAAATATGCACATTTATATGATTCATGAAACATCAGTCATTTGTATATTAAACACGAGCTAAATATATTATCACTTAGAAATTAGACAATATATAAGGTGAGAAATCAATTAATTAAATAATTAAGCAATTTAAAATTGAGTACAAGATAAAATCGATATCTAGCAAAGAGACCACCTGGAGTTTTCAACTACCCAAAATTAAAGATAACATGTTAAACCATCATAAAAATTTAAGATAAAAATTAAATCCCTAACATTAAATTTAAATTAAATAAAAGAAAATTACCAAAGTTAAATGAATTGGAACAAATTTAAATAAAAAATAATTGAAACGGGCTCACTCGATTAGGAAGGGTGCTTGGCACGTCTAAAGGCTAGAGGGATATAATCCATTTTGCGAGATAGAGTTCACACACAACACACTTGATGGAAACATGATCTTAGGCAGATGTGGATGCGCGCAGCCGGGCCGATGATGTGAGGATGGGCTTCTTGAAGATGGGGTGAAGAGCCCTGAGCACCGGCTCAGAGACGTTGATGACTGTCCATGGATCGTTTTACCCGGGCGAGAGAAGACCTCGGCCAGGTTCCGTGAGGTAGCGACATTCTCAGTCGGTCGCTGGCTTTCGCCTCGGATCCCACATGGACATGGGAACCCTGATGGATGGTGGGCCCTAAGCCATGAACAAAATCATGTTCATCTTCATCACTGTATAGGAGTAACGAGTAAACTTTCTTCTTTTTTACGATAAAATTTCTTTGCGTATGTTCTGCCCGCTCGACGTATATAAGCACCCTTCAAAAACGGTAACGAAAACGATTAAAAGGCTAAAATATCGATATAAACGTTAAGAAAAAAAACTACGTCACGCCGAAAAACCCCATGATCGCGACGCGGACGAAACTTCTGACCAATCACAGAGTCCTCCAGGGACGCCAGAAAAAGGCGCGCTAACTTCGAGGAAGCCGGATGCAATGGCTGCCAAAAAATCGTTGAGAAAGAGAAATGGCGATCAAGAAAAGGCGAAAAATATAAAAGACGAAACTGGGCATAATTAACTCAAAATTTGGTGAAAATCCAGGTACTCGCTACTGCTAGATAGGGAATTTTTTGTAGAATAATACAATATGGAAATAAAAATACAATAAATTGATTTTGATACTGAAAATTACAAAATTAGCTGTAAAATAGTTAGTTTACACAAATCAGTAATCGCTAAACAAACAGGTAAATATTAAATACTAGCGAAGTTAATGCTGAAATTTATGTTGTAAGGCATTTAGGTTGTAATTACAAAACTATTTAACACAAATTAAGACACATATAGTCAGTAATTAAGTAAATATTGCATGTAAATTGTAAAACCATTATGTAAACATACTGACGATAATTATAAGTTGCGATGATCAAATGATTAAAGTTATATCTTATGGAGAATAGATAGAAATTGTTTACTATTATGTAAAAAGCATTTCAATAAATGATAAATAGTATTAATGATCAATAAACAGCTTATACAATCAAAACAAATAACTCAGATCAAATATGCAGGATGTATTAAATAAATGGGACAAAAATTAACCTAAAAATATTACTGCAATTAAGGGAATAATTACTAATTTAAATAAAATGCAAATCCAAGATTAAGAATGTATTAAAAACAAGATAAATAATGTATGTTATTAAAGTTATTGAAATTATTTTGTTGGGCTGTCAAAAAGATAGCACACCACCACTGTACATTCTATTCAAATTGAGTGAATTGGAATTATTTTTATTAAGAGTAACACATCTAACCAACAACTATTTTGAGTATTATTTGCATTTCAACGTTTTAAAGCTTTCCATCATTTTTATAGCAATGTTTCAAATGAGATTAGAATTGAGCCTCGATCTTATAAAATGTATGCTTGGCAAAATCCTCTTGAAAAACGAATGCTGGTATGGTCTTGTGGTGGAGTCACCAATGAACATGATTTAATTAGGGTAAGTGGGTAAAAAAATCTATTTTTTTAATTCTTATTACATCGGTTAGTTATTTTTTAAAATTTCAAAAAGTTGACGTAATTGAAAAGAAGTTTTCGCATAAACTTACCTACAATACGGTAGTCAGTTCTTAGCAGACATACTAAATTATCTAAGGATTTATGCCTTTTGAACCTTTTTTCTGTTGAATTCATGCCTTAAAATCACAGGTGTGTGTAGAAAACTTGGTACCTACATATATACAAGATTATGAGGGAATATATTGTGTTATTCCTAAAGTACATCTTTCATCTGTCAATAACAGGCAACAAAAGACACAACAGCAAGAAGCAACAACAATTTATCAAAAAGATTTTCTGTTAATTTGTCAATTAAAGTGCAGTAGTAAAAAGACCAAATCTTAATTTATTTTTGTGATAATTTATAAAAAAATATGTAGATTTGATTATACATATGAATATGTGGATAGTGAAATTTGTGTCTTCTTTTGTATTTTAGTTTTTATCCTACGGACTGTATTTATTGAGCTGCACAATTGCTTTGACATTAAATTTTTCAAACTATCTTTCAGGATGGAATTGGTGAAGTGTCTTTGAAAGAAAATTTAAAAATATACTGGGTATCATTTTTGGATGGCATACAAAGGGTTTTGATGGTCACAGATGACCTTGCTCTTGCAACTGCTGCTCAAGAGGTTTTTAAAATTAATAGTTTTTGAATTTCTTATTTTACATATTTTTATTACTGTATTTAAGGTAGTAGGTTTGATGATTCATAGTTAATTCAAATATTTTGTACTTCCCACCCTTATTTTGTTTTATGTTTTTCTAAAGTGTGCAATGTTATAATTTTCTTTTTAAGTGAAAATTTAAAACACTTATTTTAGCTATTGTTGATGCCAAAAAATATTTTTTATTAAAGACTAAGAAATATTAGTATGCAAATAAATTGTTGGATTTTTTTTAATGCTTACATGATGATTTAAATGAAAATAATTTTTAAAATATCTAAATGTGTACAATAAATATATGTAATATTTATTTTTAGTATTTTTTGCATTTAATGTTTTTAATTTTCATATTAATTTGCTTTTAAAAATAATTGTTTTGTTAATTTAGGCTGGCGAGTTAGAACGAATTGAGAATGAAATTTCAGTTTCCCTTCAAGGAGTTGGAATTTCCTTGGTAAACAATGATAACAAAACTGAAATTATGTACATGGGAATGACAAGGTAAAAACATTATTTATATTACACAATATTTTATAATTTAAGGTTACTAGCAGAGTAGTAGGGATTCTGGTTAACCCTTTCAGTCCCAGTGATGCTATTTGTAATCGTCACTTTCAATATTTTCCCCCCAAATATTTATGTCCCGTTATGACATCCAAACATGCATCATTCGATTCTTCACACTTTGTTCTATGAGTCAATTCTTTACATTAATCTCAATAGAAGTCAGAATCTACGATTTTGTTATTTTGAAAATAGATAACAAGCGTTTGACCTGATTTTTGAAAAGTTCACTTCAGCTCTACATATTTAAAACACAATTTAAACTATTTCGGTTAAAATAATTACTAAATATTTTTTAACAATATGGTCAGTTACCTTAAAATAAACTCAAAGTGTTTTTAGGTAATATATATATTTTTATTTTGTTTTCCACGGTTAAAAAATTTTGGCTTTTAAAAAACTACATAAGAATTGAAATGATTTTTTCTTATGGAACTCTTATTTTTGGCCTAAAATAAGCTTATTTTGTGAATATCAGATGTTTCTGTAGTGTAGTAAATTTTCGGGACTGAAAGGGTTAATTTGGGCACATCACAATTGAATTGGGGGTTTGACTTAATAAACATGCTCTTCTGCTAAAGAAAGATATTTTAAAAAAAGAAAGCCATATGATTTTTAATACTTAAAAAAAATACAGTTTGCAACTCTTAAAATTATTAGGCATAAAGTTGCGTACAATCAAATAAGAAAGCCAGAATAATAAAATTAATTTTTAACAGGATTTATAAAAGTTTTACAGAAGTGAAGTAAATCAAATTGTTGAGGAAGAAATGCTTTGTGCAGTTCATAGTTTTAAATGTTTAACTTATCCCGATTATCTGAACAAAGGAGGATATAAGGATTGGCTTTATTCTTTAGGTTTTGGAAATAACTGTTAACAGTTGCATGCATACAGAAGGAATTGATGTAGATGTTCAGTCATCATATTCCTTTAAAAAATAAAATAAAAATGTTTTCTTGTTGTTAGTCTGGTAATTTTAAAGCATTTGGATAGCAAATTTTCTCTGAATGCCTTAAACTTAGATTTATGTCTTTGTTTTACACATCAGACTTTTATTTTAAAGTACACCATGATGATTCAATTCTATGTAAAAATAGAACAGAAAAAATACGAAAATTACTTATTACTAAAAGTAATTTTTGTCCGGAAAAGTTTAAAAAAAGTAATACTGTTTTAAAAAAGTAATTGTCGACCTCATGTTTTATTTTTTGACTGTCCAAGTTTTGAATGGGGGTTTACTTCTATATTTATCTAAGTTCTATGAATATATGTCCCTGTATGGGGACAAGCCAATTGACAAAATGTCCTGTATTATTAATCATTTATTATTTTTTAGCTCTGGTATTGTATGGGAAGGTAGGAAGATGAAAAGCAAGAGGTATAAAGCTCTCAGTGTAAGAGAAGTTGAACTAATTGAAACTGCCTATCAAAGGTACCATAAGGAAATAAAGGTTGGCAAGAAACCTAAATCTATGGTTCTCTTGAATGGCAAAATAGAGGTAGGTGTCAATTTAGTAATTTAAAATGTGTTTGTTTTCAATTATTCTAGGTAAATAAAATTGATTTGGTATATGAATAAAATATATTAGCATACGTGGAGTGAACTTCACCATTGGTGAAGTAGTTAAAGATAGGCAGGATTTAATTTCACAAATTGAAAATTTTTAGATAGTTCAGACAGAAGATATTGAGCAGCCTACAGAGTTTGAACCATTTGGCATGAATGTTTATAGAAAATTGCATTTAGCTTTTAAAGCAGTACGACCTAGTCTAATTTCACTTGGTGAACAAATAATAGACTATTGCTCACATTGAACCAAACTTATATCTTTTGGTTAGTTGTGGTAAATTTTAACTATATACATTGAACTTAAAAAAAAAAGAAGAGTGAGTTCCTGAAAATGAAAAACGATCAGTTTTATGTTTTTTTTAATGCAGTTCTCCTTTTAGGTTGACTTTGAAAAAATGACAATGACAAAGCCATTGGTTAGAAGTTTGAGAAGAACATGTGTTTATGGACTATGGTGTCAGCTCAAAACTGCTCCTCATCAGATGCAACTTCATGCAAAAATCAATAGACTTCAAGTATGTATTTGGACTTATTTTAGTGATCCATACTTTTCATGAAAATGAAGATATTGCTTGTTTTGGCATTTGAAAATTTTCTGAACTTGATATAAACATAAATAAAAATTAAAAAAGTAAAAAAAAATACTGAACATCTTTTGCATAAGGCAGTTTAAGAAACTTTTCATTTTAATAATTGCAAACAAGTTGGTATAAATATTTTAAGTGTATGAGTTGTATTCTATTGATAGTATTGTTTTATATTTTAAGGATGTGTAGCATTCAAGAAAAAATGGTAGAAAGAAGGGTTTATAACTCTGCAATAAATCATAAAGTGTTTATTAATACAAAAATATCCATCTTTTAATTATTTAATGTATAATTATTTTGAAAAGCTTAAATTTTAAAGGTTCTGACTGGATCATGAAAATCTCAGAAACGAAAGCCTCCGGAAACTAAGTGTCTGGACATTACACTAAAATAGCCCTTGCATTTTGTATCAATATTTGTATCGTGAAATTTTACTACATTCCTTTTGTACTTTTGTCCTTTGTGAAAATGTCTCAAAATTATGCCTTGTTATTTCATGCTCATGAAATATTTTTTTATAGATTGATAATCAATTGATGGACTGTGTGTTTCCAGTGGTGTTAGCTCCTGTTGCTCCACCCAAATCTGTTGCTGCTGAAACAGGTAATTATTCTTTTAGTTTTTCTACTGGATGTTTTTAAGTAAATGATTTAAGAGATAAACCCATAATGATATGCAATAGATTCATTACATTTGTGTATAAAATTGTTTCAATTTTTTTTCCTGAGAATTTTCTCTTAATGTATTGATGAAATTGCACAGGGATTTATAAAAAGTCTGCATGACACTTTTTTTTTACTGTAATAAAACTTTACATAGATTTCCAAAAGTTTACATAGCACTTCTACATATGGTGTTTAAACTTTTACTCATTCAAATTATAGTTTTCAACATTTGTCCTTGAAAACCACTTCAGCCAAAAAATCCGAAAACTCGTTTTCAATGAAAATAAGCGTAGAAAGGCAAGATGCGTGTTGGGTGCAAAAACTACGTTAGTCTGTTGAGTAGTTCCGTAAATGCAGGACTTTTGTTTTGAGTGTTGAGTGCAGAAATAGAGGAGGAGTTATTACGTTTTTTCTCCCTCCTGAAAAATTTGAAATTTGTGACTGACGTGTTTCTGCACTCACCGATTCAATTAGGTATGAGTTCTATTTAGATTGTGATCAGGAAGATTTGTTTGAAAAGAGTTCCTAACTGCCGAAAATGTTTCATAAGTACTTGGTACAACATCTTGATCAATGCTGGATAAATTTTAAGCAGCTGATTCTCAAGATATTTTAAAGTGTGAGATGTATTAAATTTATTTCTTTTTTAGAACCCAAACCATTTACTGAACTTAGTGTTATGCTGCGTAAGGCAGAACATTGTGCAGTTTCTCAATTTAAGTAAGCAAATGATACTGTTTTTTTATGTATATATAAAACAGATTTACTTTGTTTAACATGTTTTCATTTGTTTTAATTTTTTTCAGATATTGCAAAATTTTAATTCAAGAATTCCATATAAAATTGGATCAGGGTTTCATCAATTCTATGCTTCTATTTTTTACTGCTGATGAAGCACCTGAAATAGATCATGTAAGTAATAATTTTTGTTGTTTGTTTGGTGATTTACCTGAACAATCTCAAATAGCATCCAACGTGGGATTGGTGCTCATTTCTCATCACTAACTACTTGCCATCTAGATTTTAGAAAAAATTATTGTAGTATTTAAGCCTAACAATTCAGTCACCTTGAGGCGCCTTTTGGTGGATACAGGTTATCGTAATATCTTCAACAACATACATCAGTGACCTGGACGTGATGCTACACTTTGATGACCCAGAAGTGTCGTAACTCGCATATCATGCTTCAATAAGGTCACATTTGCCTTTAAGGTTAAATCTATTTAAAACTATATTATTATACTTTTTTAAATTGTTATTTAAAACTTTTTTTTGAGTAAATATTATTATACTTTTAAAAAAATACTGCTTGCTATTAACCACATTTCTTTGTATTTTCAACCATAAACTGTTATTAGTAAAAATTTAAATACCTTGCAGAATTTTGAATTATTTTGTTAAAAAATTTTCAATGCAAGAAAATTGTTAAAAAGAAATAATTTTAAATTTTTTTCCCAATATCAAATATTGTAGGGTACCAAAGTTGCTTAAATTTGTGTAGTTTAAAAAATAATAAACTAAATTAATTTGAAATAGAATTGTAGCACCAGGAGTAGCCTGCTACCTTCCCTTGTGTTTTAAATTGTAGCATGCCAAAGTTTTCTAAGCTGTGGGTAAACTTGTAGATTTACATTGGTTGTGTAGGTAAATAGTAATAAATATATGTTAAGTATATATTTTCTTTTTAGGTAAAAATATTAGCAATTGACAAAGCATCTGCTATGTCCACTTTGAAAGATGTAGCTGATTTGTATTCTTCCCAAGACAAGCAAAATTACTTTGATAACTTACATTTTTCACCTTTAAAGGTATTGTTGCATTTACTTTTTTCACCGCAGGAAACCCGAGGCATATATTCTTTAAATAAATATATATTTGAAACAAATGCATGTTTTAAAGTTTATTTTGCTAGAAATTTAAAAAAAACCCGCACCTTAAGTTTAATGTTTGCAGATTGGCACACCTACTTTAATGGACGTTGAGGTGCTAAATTCCCAATTTTTTTTTATGTAAAAGAACCAACAAACTTTGCAAGTTTTTGTAATGAATAGTCCGTTCTAGCATTTTAAAACTTATTGCTGGAAAAACAGTTTTTGTATGATGTCCAAAATTGTGCTTAGTCCTTGTGTTATGTCATTTATTCACAAGTAAAAGAATGATACCTGCAGTCAAGAAAAGTTATTTTCAGATCGTCTTCTATTGAACCATTCAGTTCTTAAGTTGAAAATAAATTCTGGAGTAACAGGAATATAATAAAACAACACATCCTTTTTTTAAAGTGGATGGGAGGTCTCAGGCTCAACGAAAGAAATATATTTATGACTGTAACTGATGTGCATATTGATATTTTTTATGCCTCTATAATGATTTGAAAATGTGATTTATTTCAGGTGCACATTAGCTTTTCTATGACAGGGGCCAGTAATGAAGATAATTCCAAACCCACTGCTATCCATTCGGACTTCTTAAATTTACTGCTGCAGAGCGTTGGAGTAACTCTTACTGAAATTCAAGATGTTGTCTTCAAGTAATGAAATATATATTCTTTTAAATATCAAATTAGCAATACAAAATAGTACAACAAAATTATAAATAATTTATTTTTTTATTTTTTAGACTAGACTATTTTGAAAGAAGATATGTTTTCATGTCTCAAAGCCAACTTATCTCTGATGCAACTAAACATTATGCTGGTCAAGTACGTTAAATTTTGCTTTTCTTTGTATCTACTGCCTTTTTTTTGCTTTGTCAATAGAAATCAAAAAAGTATTTTTTTTTTTTGTAATGATAAACATTCATTAGTTGTATTAGTTTTTTTATATTACTCTAACTCTGTTTGGTTATTGTTTATACTTAGAAAACCTGTGTGTAGTTTTTTTAGAAATTGATTCAAGTAGGTAATCTAATTTTTTTTTTGCCTATTTCAACATTGAAAACAAGAGCCCGGCTCTCGATTGGTTTCTAAGGTATCTCATGTGATACCTTAGAAATCGTCTATCAATTAATATAATATTAATTGATAGACGATTTATTTTATTGGCAAGTGACGATTTCTGAATATTTCTAGGCTGTCAAGCAATTGTATATGCTAGTACTTGGATTAGATGTGATAGGCAATCCCGTTGGTCTTTTAATGGGCCTCGGAGAAGGAGTAACAGATCTCTTTTATGAGCCCTTCCAAGGAGCAATTCAAGGTCCCGAAGAGTTTGCTGAAGGTCTTGCTTTAGGAGTTAAATCTTTATTTGGCCATGCTATTGGTAAGTTCCTTTTTGTGTATTCTATTGTTGAAAAAAATATTTTTTGGGTTGTATAATTGTTACTTTTTAGTTATTCACATAAAAAAATTTGCATAAAAATTTTTGGTGGTTGCATGTTTAAAACATAAATTAATTTCCTAAAAATAAAAATTCATTATGCATCGTATGTAACAGGTTTTAAAAATTTATTCTAAATTCGTGGTTCAACAGCAGTGTAAATTTTGAAGGGGCATGCTTTAACCTATTTACTATAGGGACATATGCATCATACATCCTCTCAATTTGATCATCAACAACCAGGACATAACTGTAAATGTTTTCCACTCTACAGTAAACAACTGCTGCTTTGCTAGTCTTGTCTATAGGTTGTTACTTGAGAAATTAAGTCTGAGAGTGAAGGTGCCAAGGGCCGCTTTTAAAGTTTAAATTGACAAAGGAAAACTCTTACAGTATTGTACATAATAGTAACATTATAATGACTTATTAATCAAATTAGCAATTTATTATGAACTTTAATAGCAATGCTAAATTTTATATAAATTTAAAGTTGGTTATTTTTTTCCCTTATGCTCAACTTGAAAGAAAGAAGTATTCTCTTAGTTCCCTTCATCTTAATACTAAACAGCTCATTGCTGTAATTTTCAGATTACAAATTTCTGTTTTTTGTAGGTGGAGCTGCAGGTGCTGCTTCTAGAATCACAGGAACCCTCGGTAAAGGAATTGCTGCTCTCACCCTTGACAAAGACTATCAGAAGAAAAGAAGGCAGAATATCAGCCGTAGACCACAAGATTTTACTCATGGCATTGCTCAAAGTGGCAAGGGTCTGGTTATGGTATGTGTCTATAATTTTAGCGTTATCTTTTCAGTAGAAATCTGTCAAAGTATTAGTTTTCTTATTCAGTTAAGGGGGTTCAGTACCCCGAAATCGGTGAAAAAATCAAAACAAAAATTATTGGCTTAAAATACTATTACAATCTTTATTAATAATGGCACTAAGGATCAAGACGATTGAAAAAATATTTTAGACATTAAAAGCCATTTTAATGTCATGGCTTCTTAGGAAATGGGTTAGCAATAAAAACGTTAAACACGATTTTGTCAGAACTTGATTTTTGAACTTCGATGTACCTTTTCCCAAAAACTATGCTATGTTTTCTCGTAAATTTTTTTTATATGATGTAATACATTGTATAGATTAATCTGAGGTTATAAATTTTAATAAAACTAATGTGAAAAAAAATGTATGGGGCAAAAAAGTGAAAAATTTCATGATTGTTTGGGTACTTTAAAACTTATTTTATTAAAAAAAATCTAACTGTTATTTAAAAAAAACTTTTAACCTCAGATTAATATATAAGGTTGGCATAACACACACAGAAAATTTTAAGATGACCTGATCAGTAGTTATTGTGAAAAGGTACATTGCAATTGGCCAATTTAAAGCTGCTCATCACCCCCATACCCCGTCCTTCTTCGATCTGGGTTGCTAATGGTAAGTCTATGGGGGGGGGGGGGGGATGGTTTTTGTTCCAAAAGAAAGCAAAGGAACTATAGGAATATTTTGATGCAGTTTTTTTTAAATTCATAAAAATCCAATAAAGTAGTGCTTTTAGAGGTTATTTTTTTTAAAAACGTCACTTGCCTTTTAATTGAAAAAAATTTAGATTAAAAAAAAGTAAATAACGTTTTAAAAAAAAATAACATCTAAAAGCACTACTTTATTGGATTTTTATGAATTTAAAAAAAAACCACATCAAAATATTCCTATAATTTCTTTGCTTTTTTTGGAACAAAAACCATTTTTCCCCCATAGACTTACCATTAGCCTCCTCTCAGTACCCGGAAAGATTTTCTCGAGAGTCATCATTAACAGAATTAAGAGGAAAATCTATGACATCCTTAGGGTAGAACAGACTGGATTCAGAAGTGGAAAGAGCACTGTGAACCAAATATTTATTCTTCGAAACATAATTGAGCAGTGTGTCGAACGAAATGAGACAATTTATTTAAACTTTATAGACTTTTCTAAGGCTTTCAATAGCATTGACAGAGAAAGTCTGTGGAAAATATTGGGGTTCTATGGAATTCCAAAAAAAATCATAAACATCATAAAGGATATGTACAATAGAAGTAGTGCCCAAGTACTGGTAAATGGTAATATGACTGAAAAATTTGAAATTAAAACAGGGGTAAGACAAGGCTGCGTGTTATCGGGGTTATTGTTTATCATTGGATTGGGTAATGAGAAAAACTGTAGGATCCATACATAGAGGAATAAGATGGGATTTTAACACATTTCTTGAGGACCTAGAGTTCGCAGATGATATTGTTCTGATGTCATCCAGATTCCAAGATATGCAGGAAAAAACTAGTCATCTCGAAGAGAATGCAAAAAAAGTTGGTTTAGCAATAAATGAAAATAAAACCAAAGTTATGAAAATTAACAGTAAAAATAGGACAAAAGTTATCATCAACTCAAAAGATATTGAAGAAACAGATAGTTTTACATACCTTGGTTCCATTGTTGACACATTGGGTGGAACAGATGAAGATCTCAAATGTAGGATTAAAAAAGCGCAAAATGCTTTTAGAATGCTTTTCAAGGTTTGGAAGTCGTCAAACTTAAACATTTCTCTTAAACTAAAAATCTATAACGCAATTATTAAATCTATACTACTTTATGGGAGTGAAACTTGGAAAATTACAAAACAACAGGAAAATAAACTCAACGCATTTCATACTAAATGTTTAAGAAAGATCCTAAAAATTTATTGGCCAGAAAAAATATCAAACCATAATCTATATATTAAAACAGCTGACAAACCCTTGACAATAGACATAAAGAGAAAGAGATGGCATTGGGTCCGCCATGTACTAAGAATGAGCCCCGATTCTAATGAACGGATAGCTTTAACTTGGTCGCCAGACGGTAAAAAGAGGAGGGGACGACCAAGACTGACGTGGAGAAGGAGCATCTTGAAGGAGCGAGACCATCTTGGTTGGCCAAGCTGGGCCGCACTGAACCGGAGGAACTGGATTTCAACAATTGCGGCCTCATGCGCCTATAAGGCGTGACGAGTCGCAAGGCAAGGCAAGACTTACCATTAGCAAGCCCGATCGAAGGAGGACGGGGACTGGGGGTGATGAGCAGCCTTAACATTACCGATATACAACATACTGAACCCCCTTAAGTAATAGGAAGTTTGTTAATTGCATAAAAGTTTGACTTTATAATTGTCTGTTGGTTATCTTTTACATCTTTCCACTATGATTTGGCAATATGTATTATATTTTCAATTTTGATAATGGCGTCAGTAGGTAAAATTCTGTTTTGGATATGGTATTAGATTTACTCTTGTAGGATATTTTGATGTATTTAAATAATATTTTGCATTCTTTTTAAAAAAAATTGTGCATAACCTTGTTAAAAAAATACATAAATAGTTAATTTTAATGGGGGCCTGTCTATTCTTATTCAATATGATAAACAGCATTTTATAACTTTTGTTTTCTATTGGAATTAATGTTTTGTTGTGCTATTTGGTATAATGAGAGGCAATCTGGAGCTCTGATATTTATTAAGAAAAACATAGAATGTATTTCCAATTTTTAAAAATAAATAAATCTAATGTAAATATTTGTGATTATTACTATGATGAAAAATAAGCCCATTTCTGAGCATTATTGAATTAATTACCATAAATGCGCTGGAATATCTTTTGTTTACAATTTCCTTGTTAATGACCAATTTACTTTAACCCTAGGGTGTGTTTGACGGTGTGACTGGCATAGTGACCAAACCCATTGAAGGAGCCCGAGAAGGGGGCGTCGGCGGCTTCTTCAAGGGGGTTGGCAAAGGCCTGATTGGGGTGGTGACAAGGCCCACTGCTGGGGTAGTAGATTTCGCCAGTGGTTCACTGGATGCTGTGAAAAGGTAAGTAGCTATACATTTCTATATAGAAAGAGTGTTTGTAATTAAAGTACAAAGGTAATATCACAGTATTTGTGCAAAAGCACAGGGTATGTCAGAAAAAATTGAGGTTTTAAGGAGGATCGTCGGAAGTTTCGGGTTTCATCATGGAACACAACACATTTTTGATTCTGTGGATTCTGGTGATTAAATTGTTTATGAAGTATATTTTTGAGCACAATGCAGTGTCATGGTATTAAAATTCCTATGTGGGCAAAATAACTATTAGTTTCTTTTTTTGTACAAATATCTGTATAATTTATTGTAATTGTTTAGGTATGCATATATGTTTTAAAAACCTTGTATGAAAAAAGCAACTCAACTGTTACCAAAAACTGAAATTGTAATAAAATCAATATATTTATTAGCTTCTTTGAGTAGAAATTTATTCCATTATTGCAGCTAAATACTGTAATTTCAATCTTGTTGAATTATCTTATGTCTTATAAACTTATGCTGATTGTCTTTTAATTTACTCTCTCGAAATTAAAATATTTCACTTTTTGACATGGTTTTAATTGATTTTTACCTTAAATAGAGTCACCCAAGTATCTGATGAAGTGAAACGCTTACGGGTTCCTCGTTTCATTAAACCAGATGGTATAATCCGACCATATGTGAAAAGAGAATCTGAAGGAAATAAGCTATTACAGGTATGATCTATATTAAAATATGTTTTCAAAAGTTTGAATTTTGCAATGATAATATACAAAGATTTCCTCAAGTAACTGCCCTATTTTAAAATAAATAACTAAACTGTGATATATATAGAAATATCTTCTGCAGATTTTTAAATTAGAGATCATAATTAGGTTTTAATTTCAGTAAAACTTTTAAAAAATAATGAGTTGCTGCTTTCCTATCTATAAAAAGTTGCTGGTGCATTTTAAAAATGAACACATAAAAACTGTCTGACAAAGGAAATTCTCTTTTGTGGTGAAAATTTAACTTGAAGCATTTAGTTCTAAATCCATAAAAACTGTTTTTTTTTCTTATGGTTTTTTATGTGTTCATTTTTAAATTTGGCCAGTTGATTTTGCATAAATAGAAATTGTTAAACATATTGTAAAAATTCATGTATTAATATTATAGAAACAAATTAAATTGGTGTAATAAAGTTTATGTTGAATTAAGTACTATTAAATTTTTTGTGTGTTTATCAGGAAGTAGAAAAGGGAAAATATGCAAACACTGATGTGTACGTAGCTCATGTGTCTGTTGCTGATGATGATAAACTATTTCTTCTTGTTACAAACAAGTAAGCAGTTATATATCTACTGATTATGGTATTATCTAATAGAATATTGCTCTTGTGCAGTCAGGAGATATTATACAAGAAATACATGATCACTTTGGGTTATTCCAAAATTATTTTAATTTCGATTCATAAAACTTGTGTAGTTATTTTGGCTGATAGACCTACTTTAATTTTTTTAAGCAAATCGTTTTAGTTTAATAATATTTTAGTGTCTCTTGTAACGCTTTGTAGTATCTCCAAATAAGTACAAAAAATTGTTTTTCAAGTTTTGTACTTGTTTTATAGTTTAAGTATATTTTAACCTTTTAAACACCAGACCATGCCTATTACAAAATACTTGAAAACTACATGTTCTCTGTCTTTTGGTTGTAAATAAAATCTCTTCAGAATGAACTCAAAACTATATTCATCCCTATTGATGACATGTACCCAACCTGATGAAGGTAAACTTTAAAGTGTTAAGTGTAGCTTTACAATTTTATAATCGATTATCAAGTGTGGCTGTGATGGTGTAGTTTTCAGTGCAACTATGTTTGTTAACCCAGGTTCGTGTATGAGTCGGGTAGTCATGAGGTGGCTCAGCCATTCACCCTTATAGGGTTAATAACTGAGTACTAAGATTGATTAGTTAACTGAATGTTTGTTATTGAACTATCCACTCAGCATTGACAATCACTAGAATTAGTACTCAGTGGTTCCAGAAACAGAGATGGGCGACACCTTATGGGCCAGTATTCTTGCAAAACTTTAACTTCTTTTATTCAGATTCTTAAACCTTTCAGTCCCAATGACAATTTGGCATTCTCATTTTAGCAATTGTTTTCTGATTCTCTATATATAATATCAAAAAGCGCATCATTCGATTCTTCAACTTTTTTTCTTGTAGAAAATATTTTTTATAATCCCAATAGATGTCAGCCCTATTATAAATTATGATCAGGAAATTGATGCTAAATGGCATCACTGGGACTGAAAGGCTCAAAGAAATAGTTGTGTTAACGAATTTTGCTGGGATAAAATGTTTTTTTTTTTTTTTTTAAATTTATGAAAAGTATTCGCAACTGTTGTATGCAATGGTTCTAGGGTGTTGGTGGTGGTGGCTTAAAAGATAATACTCCTCTGTCTTCTTTATAACTTCATTACTCAAATATTGGTTACTGTTTCTTACAGTCGTATAATGTATATTGAAAAGGGTGACATATTTGGATCTTGGAATACAGTATGGGAATATCGATTTGAAGAAATCAAGGATACGCCTATAGTTACTGAAAAAGGATTAAAGATAATGTTGCAGGTAAACAAAGGTTAACATAATGTAACTTATATAAATTTGTGGTTAGATTTTTACTTTGCCTCAATTTTTTACTGTGCTTTATAAAGTAATGTTAACTATTATTGTTTCTTTTACCAGACTCCACAAAAGAAAGGGATATTTAGCAAATCTGTGGCGGGAAAACTTGTGCATATAACTGATTCGGAAGTTTGTAAGGTATGGTTAAAAATTTTCTTAGTATCCCCCAGAAAAAAACTGTTTACCTAAATTAGCAGTTTTAATTAATATTGTCTTGAATATCTTGTCTTGGTAGAAAGATTTTTTTTGTAGAATGTATGACCAGAATACTAGTTGTAAAGGTTAAAGATTGAAAAAAAAAAAAACAGGATAATGAAAAAAAAAAGAATAACTGTATCATAAATATTATATTAATTTTTCTAAGCTTGAAAAACTTTAAATAATTTTCATTAACTAGTTACAATTTATTGCGTAATTGTTGAATAAACTATTTGATATTTTATTTCATGTAGTATGCTCAGCCGTTATTTTAAGATTGGTTATAAGTTTTCTTGATAAGCTACCCATTTAATTTTTTTTACAAAAAAAATCTATTTTGTTTTTTAGTAAATCTTATCTTACTTTTTAGTGGATTGCTGATAAAATAACTGAGGCAATGAAAAAATAACTGTAAGTAGTTTAAAATTTATTAAACAAAAATTGCTTCTTTACACTATTAAGTCCTTGAATACATGATTGTGTACATCTATTTTTTGCATTTTTTGAATAATCTAGTCTGCAAGGCAGAGATATTTATACTTCGTATATTATACCAATAATGTAAATTATTGTCAATTTTTTGGCTAAATAACCCCTCACTATTAGCAAAATTCATTCATAAAACATTTTTTTACTGCTTATCCTCCTACTGCATCTAGCATCTATAAAAAGGGATTAATTAAGCAATTTGCTTCACTTTTTGAGAAACCATGTTTGGAGTAAAATTAAATTAAGAGTAATATACAATTTTCATAAATGGTCATTCAAAATTAACCTTAAAAATGTTTCAATTTCTATATCATTTAAGTCTACATAAAACACTCTAAATGTTCCAATTTGGTTAATCCCCTCATCTTAAACTCTCTAGGTTTAGTATGAATTTTATTTTATGCAACTTTATGAGAAAATAAATATTGTATGTAGGTGGATTCCTTAAATAGACCAGAAATGTTAATTCTCATTTTTAAAAAATGTATGATAATTAAATAACTTGTAATGAACTCGTAACCTTAAGTATCTGTTTCCTTTTTTTAAAGCATTAATACTTAAAAAAGTTTTGAATTGTATTTTTGCTTATTTAGATAGTTCTTTGTAAATTTTCAGGTATGAAATTATCATCACAAAAATTGCAGCTTGAACAAACAACATGTTGACAAACATTTAAGAAAATCTATCACAATTGCTGTTTGTGATTCTCCATTTTAAAGCAGAATTCTTTTGTATTTATATTACATGATAAAAGATAGACTATGTTTTCAGCCCATTGCAACTTTAATTAAAAATAATTAATATTAATTATTTTATATATTTTAAAGGCAAGTATATGAAAGAGGTATTTGTTAAAAATAAATTGTATATTTTTGAATTTTGATAATCTCTTGTTGCTTGTTGTTAAATTTATGTTAAATGCTTGCTTTGTTATAAAAATATACAATAAAACAAACATATCTCCAATGATTAGGGGATTTGTTGTTTTATACAGTATTATTTTTTCTTATAATTGAATATGGTGCTGCATGTGAACATATTCAATATCTAGTCTTTTAACATGTATTAATGCTGAAAGTACAATACATTTTTTTCTCTAGCCATAATTTTTTGCGAACATTGAGATATTGGTGAATTTGGTAGCTGAAAGTTTCAGTAATGTGATGTGGACTGAAGTTGGAAGGTATTCAAACTGAGAATTTTGTTTTCGAAAAAATTTTATGATTAATAAGTGTTCACGAAAGTTAAAAGCCTAGCGAAAAAAATGTATTTACAGTGAGTTTGCTGCTTTATCTAATGTGATATTTATATTGTACTTAAATTCTCTATGTTCCTAAGCCTTTGAAATTCTTTATTTTAATTCATTTATGTAATTGCCTCAAATTGATATTGGCTTTATTCTGGATGATGCATGTGATGGTTTTTACTATTTGAGATCAAATTAAAAACATATTTTTTTGAAAAGTCAGAATAAATGCATCCGTACCAGTTTAAAAATTATGAGAAAATGCAATTTTTAAAGCCTTTTAGTATATTTGCATATTTGCTCAAGAATATTTGTTCAACTCTTAAATGTAGCAATTTTGTT
Source organism: Hylyphantes graminicola (assembly GCA_023701765.1). Lineage (NCBI taxonomy): Eukaryota > Metazoa > Arthropoda > Arachnida > Araneae > Linyphiidae > Hylyphantes > Hylyphantes graminicola. The sequence goes on from CM043113.1 coordinate 31,047,682, forward strand.
CTCATTATTTTAAAATCATCACTACATGCATATTACCTTAAAAAAATTATTTTGAGTATAACGCAAGAGTGAAAATTATACTGTGCATCACCAATATAACTCCACTTTTAAGTGCCATAGCTTCATTTATTTTAATTTCTGTTTGCAAACTTTTGGGGTTCAATTTGTTTTGGTATCCTGGCTCTCTGTTTTGATTTCAATTTATTTTTGCAAGTAATTGCACTTTGTGTTTATATACTTTTTCTACTTATATAAAGTAGACTAGCTTTGCTACAGAGAAATCCGTGTAATGTGTTATAATGTGAAAGGTTGTTCGTAGCATAATCAAAACAAGAATTGGTGTTAGCTGTTTCTCGTGTTGGAAAGTTATTTTTATAAGCTGTGATAAAATGATTTTGAATGTTGGTAGTTATTTATATCTTACAGTTTGTCAAAATTTATACCTTTTGCTTTTAAATCTTATACATATTTTATGGTTTATTGGTAAACCTAGTATTTTTTTCCCAGTTATAATAACATATTAATAGTAATTCTCCCTACTATACATTAAAAAAAACACAGTATACTTGGTAACTTATAGTTACTGGTTACCACAAATAAGTAATAGTTTGCATTGATTGTTGAACCAGCTACTGTAATGACTTACCTTAAAGTAAATACTGATTATACCAAGTACAAAGGTATAAGTTTTCATTGTTTCTTTTAATGAAAAAAGCTTTTTGCTTTTTTGATGGCAATTGAGCTAAAACATAAACTTCTTTTCACCCCTTGCAATATATATTTACAACTTTAAAATATTTTAATAATTGTTTTTTTTTTGTTTGTAAATAAGTGTTATTATAGGTAAATTGTTGTACTATCTACCTTAATACCTAAATATTGGGACTAAATTATTAAATTTGTTTTATTATATGAACATTGTTGGAAAACTGAGATTCTTGACCGGTTTATGTGTTTGAATCTCTTAGATGGTTAAAACCTATGTAGCTGATTTTATTCCAAATTCAAATATCTGTTTTAAATACCGCCCTATCTGTGTGAGTTTGTTTAGATGTTGAATTTATAATTTCACTTCTGAAAATTTCAAAATCTTAGTTCTAATTAAAATTAGAAATATAATATTCCTTTTATATTATTGAAAAAAAAATCGCTACAAGTTTCTAAAATTATCCTTTTTATATAAAGGGTCCAATTCTATATTTTTGCTATAGCCAAATAGACAGTTTATGATATGCTCAGAGCTGAAAATAAAAGCATACCACTTTTATATAAAACAGTTTCCAATTTTGAATTGCAAAATTGCCCTTGATAATTCATAGTATTTTTTATACTATATTATTCATAGACTATTCTTTTCAATATATAGATACTCTATAAAAATGCTTCTAAGATGAAAACAGGTTGACTTATTGTATATGTGTTAATAGTTGCATGTTGATATTATAACTGAATAAACTGTTGCAAACTTATATTTAAGAAAAACTGTTAAAGCAGAAATTTTTTAAGTAACATAGCCTTATGTTTATCATAGTTTTAATGCTATTTCTTGTAAGAATTTTATTTTTCTTGTGCTAATTAAGTATGTAAGAGCTTTGGAAATAAAGGTATAAAATGCATGTTTCTTTACTGCCAAGTTATTTTGAGTTATTAGCTTATTACAACATTTATGTAGACAAATACTGAAACAACACATCTTGACAAATAAAAAGTTTTTTGAAAATATTCTTCATGAAAAACACAACTGCAGGTTGTTTCAAAAAATGTTTAAGGGGAGTCGGATGGTTCCAGAGACATTAAATAGAATGTACTGCACATTGGCAATCCTAAAGGATATCCCCTCATGGTCACATGCACGTGATTTTGACCAATTGTCGAGTTTTTCCACAACGACTTGAACATACGAGGCCGACTATCTACTGGTAAGAAAAAGAACTTGGGAAAGGAACACAAATGATTAGCTATTTCGGTGAAAAAGATTGCTCTTTTTGGCACCTTACCACAGATGTTTTAATAAAAAAGCTAAACATTATTTTTTCATGGTTATATTATCGTGGCGCAGAAAACTAATTCGAATTTTTACAAAATATTTTTATCAAGAAGATAATCCCTGACCTTTAAAAGAGTTTATAGACTAATTTACTCTAATCAAAGAAAAGGATTTTAGGAATAAATTACTATAAATATACCTATCTAAACAATCTTGCTTGTAAAGTATCACAGGAGCCTTTTTTAATTTCTGTTTACATTTTATAAACTGCACAAAAATTAGGCATCTAACAGAGATAAAACGAATGGAAGGAAGCAAATATTTCTTATTGAACACAACAGCAAAAAGCTGTACACTATAGTCTGCAAACACATTAAAATCTGTGCAGTGATTTTGCAATCCCAAGAGACTTGGACATAGATGTGTCCCCCATTGCGGTTTTCCAGGCTAGTCTATCTCTAATTTTTAGGTCTGGCGACAATTGGCATCCTTCTAACGAAACGGCGGCGAAAAGTTGCCATAAGTAGCACCCTTTCTCCCTCTTGGCGATTTTCATGTTGGGTACGTTTTTGGAAGCTGCTTGACTATTGAATGAGCAGTTCATTCTATTTACGTCGCTGGATGGCTCTATCTCGCTCATGTTAATTTTACTAACTTTAGGAAAGTTTTTCACAGGAACTATGAGATATCATTATGAATTATTTTAAATAGTTCAGTTTGTTCCTTTTTTGCTTTTTGATTTAAACTGAGGATATTTCACAGTATAAAAAAATATTTTACGGTGATTTTTTAAAAAAATATGTTTTGGAAACCCCCCAAAAAATCCGATTGAAAGCTATGTACTTTTTTAAAGCAGATATATTTAAAATTCCTCAATTTAAATCAAAAAGCTATTAATGTGGAAAAAATAATAAAATATGTTGATATGTTTTTAAAATTTCATGAGAAAATTGTCCGCAACTGTTGCAAAACCTTATATTTCAAGAAACGCTAAGGAAAAGTAAGGTATAGGTAAGAACTGATATAAAGGTTTCTGAAAAATGCTTATAAGACGAAAACTACTAAACAGAAATTGATAATCTTAGTCTTAAATTAAAGCTGACAGTAAAAATTCTTTCTGTGTCTGTCTTACTTGACGATGGTTTAAAATAATAAATATGCAAGGTTCATGCATATGGATTGAAAAAAAAATCTTTGTCAGAAAAGCAAGAATTTTCTGCTTATCCTATAATTTCATCAAAGTTAAATGAGCAAACATGCAAATAAAGGCTAAAGCTAAGTGAATCCGTTGGTTAGCATGTTCCAGAAATGCTGCATATCATATCGCCGTTAAAATGACAAAACCACGAATGTACAAAAACACGGATGGAATACCGGAAACAGTGGTACCGGTTTTGGCTTGGGTTAAGGGGTCTAAGGAGTCTTAAAAATGTGCAAAGAAGGAACTACAAAGCATAGTTTGATCTTTCATGTAATTTTTTAACTACTACATGACCAAGAAAATGACTTTATATTGTACAAATATGTACAAACAAAGACTTATACCTAAATTCTCAGCTCAATTTTAATTAGAAATTATTTTAAGAACTTTTTTCTAAAAAAATTTATAAAATTTTTTGAATTTTGATTAAAAAATTTTTTTTAAAATTATTTCTAATTAAAATTGAGCTCAGAATTTAGGTATAAGTTCTAGTTTGTACATATTTGTACAACATAAAGTCATTTTCTTGGTCATATCTTCAATTTTGACCTCACAATTTGCCGCGCAAGCCTAATCACAATGTGTTCAAATAGCTTTATGTTTAATATCATTTATTTTAGTTTTGGCTAAAGTTTCATAAATTTTAAAATTTGTTTCATATTAAATAAATCTTGTAGAATTACATATAAAAAAATTATACTTGTATATTGAGTAGTTAAAAAATTACATGAAAGATCAAACTATGCTTTATAGTTCCTTCTTTGCACATTTTTAAGACTCCTTAGACCCCTTAAATGGGCAAAAATAGTTATGTAGCTGAACTTTTTTTTAAAAAATAATCATTGTAACCGGCTAAACTGAAGGTTGCTAGCTTGAAAAATCGTCGCACTAGAGCTACCCGGCGGCTATTGGCGACTGGCCTCTTAATTTAGAACCATAGTCAAGTGATGAGCGCGAGCAAACACTCCTAATTTTAATGAAAAAAGTATTTCTTCTAGGTAAATCAATGGATTACGGGATCATAAAATACACCACAATGGATTTGTATAATCATGGGTTCATTATTATTTAACACTAGCTGTAGATTCCTAAGGCATCAAGAAATATGCTCGTTAATACTATAAAAATGACACATAACGCCGCAATAAAAATCAAAAGAAAGGTTCAGAGGAATGCTATTTTTAATTAAAAAAACCGACGAAACTTTTAATTTAAATTTCATTGTTTATAAGTGTAAAATTTCGAGTTGATATAAATTATTAGTCTGATAAGCGTCTTTTGAGATCATAAAACGAGCCGATTGACCGAGAAGCGGCTTTATTCTTCAAAACCGCAATTCCCTAGAATCTGCACATTCGTGGTTTTGTCATTTGACCGACGATATGTGTAATTTTTTTTTGGCAATATACTTTAAGAAAAAAAGTTTGTATGAACTCAACTACTTTTATACACTCTTAAAACAAACACTCCCAATTTACCTCAGTCTGAGTGGATTTCACTCCTCCAGACTGGAAAATGCACTTCACCTTTTGGAGTGGATCCTTTGTGTGTTAAACCTCCGACAGAATCACTCCAAACGAGTGATTTTAACTCAGTCTGAGAAAATATGCATGCCTTTAGGGTGTCGAAAATGCACTTCTCCAACTGGAGTGGATTTCACTCTTTTGTTTTAAGAGTGTAATGCTATTGGTTTGTTCCCAATATTTTAATTTGTATGCAGAAGGATTGGAGATTTTCTACAAATTTGTTATTCGTAAGTGAAAATCAAAAAATACATTAAAATCTTGTTGTATACATGGTTTTAAATTTGATTAAAAAATTATTTCCACACATTACAAGGCCAATATTTTTTATTCATCACTTTTACAAACAATATACAGGCAGTTTTTTAATACTAGACCTTTGTAAGTGTACATATAGATTAAGAGAACTTTTAATGCCTTCTTAAATAAAAATTTTAATTTTTAAATAAATGACTAGATATTTTTCAACCGCAATCTTCCCAAAGTTTTTCAACGTGGGAATACGTTGTCAACGCTCAATTTGCAATGCAAATTTAAACTTCATTCTTTAGATACATTGTTCATTTAGTTCTAAATTTAAAAGTAAATAATTGGTTTTTTTCTGCTCTTTATAGAGTGAAATATATTTTTTTAGCTTCAAAAGTTAAACAAAAATCGCTCAAAGGCATACAAGGATATATGTCTTGTATCCTATACATGCATTAATAAATGTTTTCAAACCGGTCGCTCTCGTTCGTAATGATTTTATTTATCGAAGAAATAACAATTTTAGCAACGAAAAATGGCTGGTTAAGACACGAAAGAGCTAACTTAAAAAAATACTCACTCAATTCACCATTATTTACCTCTTATTGCATACACATAATGAGTTGGAATAGAGATAGAATTGAGAAGTTGCCGTTGAAAAAAATAACCTCATCGATCCTCTTATGTCAATATTTTTTTTTAACATATGATGACTGAGTTTTTTCAATCCGCCAAACGTATCGGTTTTCACTTATTATAAGTAAACAATAGGTGGCAAAATATTGTTTTAAAGTAAATAAGGAAATTCATCATTTTTGTTTTTAAATATTCGATTTTTTCTTGTAACTTGTCACCTCTTTCTCGAATTTAGAAGCTCAATTCCGCATTCTTTGTGTCCTGATTGCTTGATTTTGGAATAGGAAATCTAATCATCATTATATAAATAAATGGTAGTCGCTGGCCCATCGCAGTATGCGGATAAATAATTTTTAATTGAAACTGCGACCTTTGGTACGTGGCATTTTCGCTGACAATCACCCGATCTTGAATAACCTTTTAAAGTCAATAATAAGTTCCCAGGCCATTCGTTCTGTGAGCATGGTGAGACAGTGAGTGTCCCGGCAAGTTGGAATACAGATTGCACGTCGGCGAAGGTCCAGACCAGTAGGGTCCCGACATGGCCGGACTGAACAACGGCCCTTGGGAAGTCGCCGGAATCGAACTGCCCCTCGGAGTCAGATAGTTCAACTTGGGCGCGTGATACGTGGGCAGGAAGAAATCGGACTGGAACTTGTACGATGTCGGGTCGTTGCCTCCAGGTTGGCAAGCCTGGGCCAGACCGTGGAAGTCGAACTTGTAAGCGTATCTCTTGCCGTGGACTTTTGTCATGATGTTCTTGTCGTAGTAGTACCTGAGCGCTCGGCTCAGCTTGTCGTAGTTCATGTTGGGCTTGCTCTTTCGCTCGCCCCACCTGCGAGCCACCTCGTCGGGGTCTGTGAGCTTGAACTCGCCGTTGGTCCCCTCCCAGGTAATGCAGGCCGAGTTGCTGCTGTCGGAGAGGAGCTCCAGAAGGAATTGCCAGAGCTGGATCTGCCCGCTTCCTGGAAATTTGAAACGAAATACCATTAAGTTTATCGACAGTTTTGAAGTTGGGTTAATGGAATAATACAAAATTGACTTAGTTTTTGCTCTTGGGTGACGCTAATCTCACTTAACCAATACAAATAACTTCATCTAAATTTTTTATTCCTAATTGATTGTCAGAGACATGGGGCTAACTATAATCCGAATGACTGATTGAAACATTCAATATTATGACCTTAAAAAGAAGTATTGCACTGCCCATTGTCTGCACTGCCCATTTACGTCTGGTCACCCTAGGTTTAGCAAATGGGATTTCACAAAATTAGCAACCAATCTGATATAGGAAGTATGATGTGTTTGTTAATCTCATTAAACTGAGAAAATCCCTTCATCGAATTCCTAAGGAATTATTGGATATTTGAAAAAAAAAAACAATACCCGGAGTGTCGAACATTAGACAAGTCTGAGAGAACAAATGAATAAGCACCAAGACGATTTCGTACTGAAAACGAAAAAGTGGCACACCATAAAAAGATTTTTCAATAGCATCGTCCAAAACAGTAGTATTATAAAATTTCTTGTATGAGAAAGTTAAAGATTTGCTCATTCCAGTTTAAAAAATCAATGGCGAAATTCCGAAAACTTTGAACGTACCAGTTATACTGATATAATATATATCTGCAAACGCTACATATTTTTTTGTAGTTTTAAGTCGTAAGTCAAGCTTGTTAGTTACGTCACTTTTCCGAGAAGAGACGTTTTTGAATGTGTTTTTAATTAGAATTGATTTAATTTTACTAGATCCTCAATACCGAAGACTTTCTTACCCTTTTGCAGGCGGTAAAATTATCGTATCTTCCGAATTGACTTAACGAATTAAAAATTACTTAACTTTTCAAAATTCGAAGATCTATCTATGAAACTCATTTTATTAATCGGCATAAGTTATTATACAGTTAGAAGATCTTTTGTTTTTTTCAATGAAAAAGCTAAACATCTCCCGATTCTTCAGAAAAAATATATTTTGCCGACACGCCACTTTCCCACTTACGGTGATCGAAATACTATCTCGATAACGGATTAACACCATCAACTTTAACCGTACACGTGTCAGCCCCAATCTACGGCGCCCGTCTAAACAAGTGGATTTGTTAATGGACGGGGATAAGAGAGTCAACAATATTGGAGGACTTCTATTGATGGGATTTTCTAAATTGACGCGAACACTTTAAAGTAAGGCTGAAACTAAAAAAACACCCGACTCGTTTTGTTATAAGGCTTCGGGTGAACCGATGCCATCTGCTCGATTTGTTTTATCACAACTTGAACATATGGGGGTAATTTGAAATTGATAAAGAGGTTGCACGTTAATTATTCAATATAAAATGTTTTTTTAAGAATTAATAGTGTATATTAATAATTTATGTGTTAATTAAAAAAAAGGAATAATTTGTTGAAACGTCAAGAGCAAGTTAGTTTCAATTAGCTTTTGAGGACTTTTCGTAATAGAAATTAAAATTGAATATAGGTAAGCACAGTTTTTCGCTTAAAAAATATTCGACCCCATAAAATTCATTCCATAATTTAAATTTTCGATATTAATTTATAAAGTCTTTTAAAACATTTAAACAATAATTTGAGTTCTATTAAGTTACGGAAATTTTCAGAAGTACCTCAATTTGTATTTCGTCGTGTTAAATATTATAAGGATAACACAACGAATTTGAGTATAAACAAACATGACACGCACGTAGTATTTATTTCGAAACAATTACTATTTATTATCCTTTTTTATTAGACGAAATCCTCGAATGTTCAAATTGAAAACTATACAAAACATTAACGTTGGCATGAATAGGACACTTAACGTTCACCTTACCTTGTGATGCTAAGCGACTGCTAGCAGCACTCAAAAGTTGATAAGGATCAGACACTAACAGAAAGAAAAAATTTTAGTTTGTAGTTTTTAATAAAATATTTAAAGAATACATATCAAAATAATACGAATGATATTGTTAAAATTCATTTAAAAAAATATATCAGGATCCAAAAAAAATGTCAACTCCTAAACAACCAAATAACATTTAAGATGTTGTAAAGTACTAACTCTATATTTAAACTAAAGTTTCATGCTAGAAAATATCAAAGCTCCAATGCACAAAAGTTAAATTTTTATTTTAAACTAAATTGTTTTTTTTACGAATATCAAACATTAAAGTTATAGGACGATAGCTAGTGTTTTGTACGTTTCGGTTAAATTTTCTCACCTTGAACTTGTGAAGAAGTTTCGGAAGCTTTAACAGCCAACTGTCCCGCAAAACCTAAAATATAATTATTTTTTCAGAAATTTGGTAAAATTATTGTCAATCAAATGGAATAAGTATAAAAATAAAACTTAGGTTGACAATTAGGTTTAATATGTGCTGTATATATTTAATAGTTTCATTCAAATTTATTTCAATTTTAAATCATACGTATAGAAATAGAAATTTCTTTCTTAATTTTGTCTTCATGTCTAGATAATTAAAAAGAGGAACCAGTATTATACCATGTTAGAATGTTTCCATGCATAAAACTGTATAATTTCAGCACGAAATTTTGTGAAACATAAAAGTTAATATATTTATGTTGCCGAAAACAGATAAGGTAGCTTTTTCAGAATAATATGTAACTTTCATTATTAAAAAGGATCTTTTTCTACTATTGGGGAAAAATAGTGTGTGACTAGACTTACTGCATTTCGCAATACAGTTTAGAGGTAACTAGTTAACATTCTACCTATACAAATCGAACAAATATTCTCCGTTTAATTTTTTCACGCAAAAAATACTCGAATAAAATATGATTTATGAAAATTCAAGGATGACCTCATTGTAGAACAAACAATTCTGGAGAGAATAGTGAAAATGTAAATTTTTGACAGTGACATAAAGGTTAGGTTAGGTTTGAATTATCGTCGCACTAGAGCTTCACAAGGGCTATTGGCGACGGGTGTCGTATTTTAGAACAACAGTCAAGTGACCAGCCGACACCTGAATAGGCACCCAACGCAACCCTTAAGGGCGACATCGCACACAGCGTCAGGACTCTGAAAGGATAATTTAACGTGCACTCCTTTGCACGAGGTATTATTCGTCGGACATTTTTGGCTGCGCGGGCCATTTATAGGTCGGCAGTTATTTTGGCGATGTCCGGACCCGGACCTGGGACCTTTCGCATGCTAGGCGAGTGCCTAACCGACTGGGCACCCAGCCCCTAGTGATATAAATAAACTAATGCCTTTCTCTACATATTATAAATTAGGATAGACGGAAAACTAAAACAAAGTATTTTAAAATATGCAAATGAACTATGATACAAAAAATTGAGCTAAAATAAAAAATCCTTACATTTATGTTAATTTTAAAGCTTATAAATTATTTCCAAAGTAAGTTAAATTTAATTCCAAAATCAGGTCGAAACTGCTGCTGCAAACAATTGATTGTTTATTTCATAATTAAAATAAAAATATTGTAAACATGTTTCAGAAGATCAGTGCATGGTTGGGGGTGGGGACAATGGACATTATTGGCCCTTTGATTCTTCTTCTCATTTTCTCAAGTAATATTTACAACTATATCCTTGAAAATTCAAGCCTACCATTGAGATATATCTACCACATGCTTTAAGTAAATAAAATACAGCAAGTTACTAATATAAACAACAATGGCACAAATTATTAACTTTTGGGAGAATCACCCATGGATATTTACCAATTTTTTTTTAATTCTTTTCTTTCTTTTGGTACAAATAAACTCTTTAATTTTTCTTAATTTCTCATAATCAATAGATAGACACTAGTATAGCACTGTGTTATTTCGAGTAAGTCGGCTAAAAGTGTTTCTGTACAAGTTGTTTTACGACTATATGAGTTCTGTAGCAGGGAAACAAACTTTCTGTTATGTATTTGAAAACTATTTTTATATGTTTGGATTTTTCTGATATCAAGTTTCTGGTAACTTAACTAAATTTTATTGTAAAATTATTTAATTTATATTTAAAATATAAAATTTATTTTAAAATTGTTTTAATGCTGTTTATTAAGAATACATTTTTATAATAATCAATAGATAGACCCTAGTATACGTAGCAATGTGTTATTTCAAATAAGTCGGCTAAAATAAAGTATTTCTGTACAAGTTGTTTTACAACGATATGAGATCTGTGGCTGAGAAACAAACTTTCTGTTATGCATTTGAAAACTATTTTTATATGTTTGCATTTTTCTGATATTAAGTTTGTAGTATCTTAACTTAATTTTATTGTAAAACTACTTTATATATTTTTAAAATAACATTTATTTTAGAATTAATTTAATGCCGTTTTGTTAAAAATAAATTTTTCTAAATATTGCTTCAATTTTTAAGTAATTATTAGGAAAAAACGAACCGTGGTAGAATATTGTGCAGAATTAAAGTAAGGGAGTATCTGGACAATTATTTTCACGACAATATCAGTCCTTCAACTTACAAACAAACCTTCTGTTATGCAGGGTTGGTCAAATAACAAAACAACGATTGCGCAAAAACACAGGAATAGAAAATGGGATAACGCCAAAGGCAAATTCGGACATTCGAAGTTTAGTTTTGCTATTTGCACGACAGTGCATATTAAAAGTTTTATGGTTTATAATAGGTTTAGGATCTATGATAAGAATTTAATGGTTATCTTCATTTCAGTTTGAAAACATAGTCATTTGGTAAGAAAAATTCGTTTTCTTAATTTTTCGTTATGCTTTTAAGAAAATTGCCAAAAAATGCCACAAATATTCCGCCGTTTTAGAATGTTCCGTTGCTCAAAGAGCTTCAGTACATGTACTTTTTTTTAACGAAGATACGAGTTACGATTATACGACTTTTGTAGCTGAAAAACAAAATTTCTATTATACATTATAAGCAATTTATGGCTCGTAATAGGTTTTGGAATGTGTTAAATAGATTCAATAATCTTTTAATTTAATTTTAATTTTTAAACCATACTATTCTTTTTGTGAACTTTTAACAAATTCTATTTGATGTTTTCATTTACACTCAATGTTTCTTTACATGTATTCTTACGACAACGTGAGTTTTGTAGATGCGAAACAAACTTTCAGTTATGTATTCTAAAACTTTTTTTGTTTGTTTTATAAAGATTCGGGATATTCTTCATACATTTAATGGTTGTTTAACTTAAATTTATTAAAAAATATTCATTCTAATATTCGTGTTAAATAGTTAATAATATTTTCATAGTTAATGTATTTTACAAATATCCTACCGTGATAAAATGGTAAATTACCTAAAGTGTTTCTGTACATGTATTTTTATGACGATTGTTGTTATGTATTCGAGAAACAAACTTTCCAGAACCTATTATAAACTATAAAAAGTTTTAAAATAAGTTTTATTTATGCCTATAGATTAAACATTTAACAGTTGTTGAAATAATTTCTTTATAAATTTTTTTTTGTAAGACTTTATTTAATAACTTACGGTTGTAAAATTTCACTTTACGTCGACATGTGTTCGAAAATACATTTTAATTAACGTAATTTCAGTATTTGTATTCTTTTAATATCTTCTTTGCATTAAAAAAGGTATTATTAGGGGTATTAATTCAAGGTATTATTCAATTAAATTCTAAAAAAATACTAAAATAAGGTCCAAAATACTCTACCTTGTTAGATTGTTATAGTAATTGGTTACTGTGTTACAGTAATAGTCACTGGGCACTTAACATTCCGATTACACTGGACAACAAAATTTCAAAAATTTTCTGCGAATCAAATGAAAGTACCCAATTCTGAATGCGTTCAACGTGCTAAACTCGAATATCACCTCAAAATTTAAAAGTTAGCTCTTGTTTTTGAGTTACGGTCGGTTTTTTTTCATTGCATAGGATACGACGAAATGCATGTGCGCCCCAAACACAAAATTAGTTAAAGTCAATTTTGTTTACAGAAGCCTTCCGAATTTGTGCTTATACAGGTTTTATCTTATATTATCAACATGGGGGTGTTTAAAGATGACAACTTACACGACTTTTCACCCACATTCGCAGCTTAATACCCCACTACGCAACATAATAGTTCTCACTTTAAGAGGTGCAGAAAAAAAGAGAAATTCCTCACATTTATCCATGGTTGTATTTAGAAGCTGTAGCATAATTTAATTAGCAGAAGCATGGCTATTACCCTCATTAAAACTATAAAAAAAAATTGGAGACTTTTTAGTAAATAGTGTCGTGTAGGACCGGACGTTGAGTTGAAGGAATGCTAGGCTATTTAACTTTATCTTTTTTTTTAAATAACCTCATTTAACTGATGAGATGATGGAGAAATAAGTCGTTAATCTGATTCGTTGGTTCCCTCTTAATCATAAAATGACATTTCGTTTTGTTCCATTTAATGGCATTCGGTTTTTTCCCGAGCATACGGCATTATCTGTTGTCCCAGATGAAGTCAAATAACAAATTTGCTACACAAGTTAAACTACATACGTGAGAAGCCCAGAAATTTATCCTGGGTCTCCTATCTTGTAATCAAAATACAAATGATAAGCTTTCTTAACTTTTTGCAGTGATGCTCTTTTTTTGTGCAAAAAATTGCACTTGCCGCAAATATAACAGAAGTTACTAGTTCTATTAATGCATTTACAAAGCATTAAAGTTATAGATTTATTATTAACACTAATTTTTGATATTCTACAGCTTCTAAACTATAACCAAGTACGAAATACAAGGAATTTATTGCTCTTTATTCAGCATATCTTGAAATGAGAACGATTACGTTGCTTAGAAGGATTATTAAGCTGCTAATATAGTTGCAAAAACATTGAAAGTTATAATTTCCTCCAACCCTCAGGTTGATAATATGAAATAAAATATGTATGAGCACAAATTCGGAGGTTTTCTGTAAACAAAATTTACTTTAGTTAATGTTGCGTTTGGTGCGCTCATGCATTTCGCCGTATCCTATGCAATTAAAAAAACGACTGTAACTCAAAAACAAGAGCTAACTTTCATTTTTTAAGGTGATATTCGTGTTTAGCACGTCAAAATCATTCAGAATTGGGTACTTTCATCTCATTCGCATTTTCACTGTTGACCAGTGTAATCTAATTAAATGAAAATTAAAAAGTCGTAATTCCCTACTCCAAAGAAAAAGCAATACTCAAATTCAAACTTCCATAAGCTTGATTACTCTTTCACAGCTAATTCCAGCCTACTGTCTGTTATTTGGATACTACATTCATCTAATAAATGCTGCAGTTTACATTGAATAAGATGTTTAAAAAATAGTTTACACATACTTTCGATTTAAGACAGGCGAATACCCAAAATTTCCCAAAATTCTAAAATTTTTACTATTACTTTAATCTTACCAAATTTGGCATGGTGATTTCAAATATAACGAGCAATGCTATTTAGGCAGTTTTTTTAAAATAAAATTTAGTTATTTTAAACAGTGTTTTCTTTACTAAGAAATGAGGTTTACGCTAACAAGTCTACCACATGGAATTTTCCTCCTATAAACATTAATTATGTGTTAAATTCTCCGTTTTGAACTGACCCGTGCAATGACCGTCTAGAGTTACACACAAATTACAAGAAAAGAAGTTATTACGAAAATGTCATGAATTTAACTAAAAAAAAAGATTTTTTTTCTCGATTAACTTACACTTGAACATTTAAAAAAAAACTACTATATTTGCACCAGATGTTAGAGGCTTATATCACATATATATATTGAAATAGCATCTGTAAAAAATTTCAGGTAAATTAATGTAAAACTTTTTATAGAAGTGTTGGCGCAAACCCCTTTTTTTAGGTGAAAAACACCGTTTAAAATAAATAAGTTATATTTAAATTAAAAAAATTGCCTAAAAGGCATTGCTCGTTATATTTGAAATCACTATGCTAAATTTGGAAAAGATTAAAGTAATAGTAAAAATTTTAGAATTTTGGGTATTCGCCTACCTTAAATGTATGGCGAGGGTAAATGTGGAGACATACCTGCGGTGACTGAAGCGGCCGCTTCGTATGAAGGGGTGGCACTGGCTGCCGGATTCCACGCATTCTTTCGCAATGCTTCGCTGTATGCTGAGCTATCTGCGGGAAATTATGCTTGTTGAAAATAGTATCTTTTGAAATATTGTAATTACAGTTAACTGGTGTAGATCACATTTTATTATATTCTTCATCAGGCAAAGTGGAAACATTTTTGCTTATTTCAAACAGTGATAACATTTTCGGCTATTTCCAGTTGAAAATAAGCACTTTGTTGACCAGAAGTTTTCCCAAAAGTTGCCTGATGGGATTTCACAACATTACCCAAGTTACTGCTATAGTACAACGTTAGTGCACTGAACAAAGCCTATTGCGAATCGCACATTTAAATCCTCAAATAATACCTGCTTACATGAGATTATCTTTAATAAGAATGGTTATGATTAGACAAATTTGACAGCCATCCTGATCAAAGAGCTAGCGTTTGATTTCTTTGGCAAAAAAAATAATAATAATGCCCGTGCCAATCAAGTATAAATAAAGTCAAAATGCAGGAGTTGAGGTAATTTCACTCAAATTTAAAGAATAATAATTTGCTTACTTTTTTAAAAAATAATTTGTTATAAATATAAAGTCAATAACCTAAGTATTCGCATAATATATTTGGGCACAAATTTTGCATTTGAATTTAAATAAATCAATAAACTTTAGAAGAAAAATTTCTTACAATTTTGGATTCTAAAGTTTTGTCAGAAAACTATTTAAAGAATATTCCAAACTTCTTGGTAATTTCAGAATTACTGAGATGGAATCGAAGTGAATGATTTTTACAAATTCTTTGCATGTTTGACTTATTAATATATACCTTATCTCTGAAAGACCGTTTGGAATTACAAAAACTTCAGTGTTCATCTTAAGTGCGACTTTATTTAAATCACTTTTAAAAGATTCTCTGTCTAAGTCTCAATAATTATGCGTGAATATATCAAGTGCTATGAATAGTAATTGATGTTGCTAATTTTTTGCGCTGCAAAAATTAACTAATTTCAAATAAGTAATACATGGTAATAATCATGAGTATTCTTAATTTTCCACAGGCACTTGTAGTTAAGAAGTTCTGAATTAACAAGTATTTTTTTCCAAATTCTTATCTTTAAGGATAATTAGAATTTCGCAAACTGGCAAATTTTTTCGATTACTTTTTTATTCAATTTTATAGACAATAGCGAAAAGTAACTTTGTTATGCTTTAAATTTTACTTTTTTTTTGATATAGTAAAAAATTAAAACAAGTAAATAGTACATTATTTTTGCGTTTAACTATTTTTTCAGTTTTAAATGAAGCATTAGTCATGAGTGTTAAAATATCTAAAATTTAAACCATAGCATAAAGTTAAATCTATGGCATTTTAAAGTTGTTAGACAAAGTGATTTAAGTTCAAATCGAGACTAATTTCTTTGCATATGGAGTTTTGAGTATTCCCCCCAAAAAATCATTGAAATGTCATGCAAAATAAGCTGAAATAAACAAAAAATGACATTTTGTATGGTTTATACCATTAAAGTGCTTAATTGGACATGTGTCAAACGTTATATAAAGATAGATGACATTTCTATATTTCAGATGAATACAAATCTTGTCTTCTTAGTAGATTTTCTTTATTGTTATATTGAAATTAGTAAATCAAAAGATCAAATATTTTGAAGTATAAAATATAAATTGAGCAAATAAATGTAACTTACCACTATAAAGCATTATGGTAGGTTCTTCTTTCACACTTGGTTGAATTCCGGCTTTTTTCTTTTATTAAACTTGGCAAAAATCTGCCTTTACGTATTTATCAATAAAATCACTAAATTAGCGATCTAATACATGTGTTTGAGTTACTTATGTATTTATGTAAAGTCATATTTCTTTGTTGATTTATTATAATATTTAGTGAATATAGAATGTTGCATATTTTGGATTATATTCAGTAGAAAGAAAAGTCGGGATTCTAATTTTATGTAAATTGAAGGTATTAGTTTCTATCAACAATTCAACATCATATGACTTTTACAGAGATTTTTACAGTCAATACTTTTTTCTAACAAAAACAATTATAAACCACACAAAATATCTTGTAAATCTTCTTAATAACTTCTCCGATATATTTCTTATAATCTCCGAAAAATAAAAAGCCACAACAGGAAATTTCTCCTGATTGACTCTAGTATGTGTCTTCAATCGGAACTTATCAGGAAATGACGCAGGAAGGATAGGACCTTATCTAGATCTAGTACCGAAAACTAGGACTTCCTCGGGTCAAATGGATAGTGTAGCTATCTGACTGACCTCTTATGTCCGGCGACGATAAATATTTCGCGACTGTCCAATCGGTTTGCCGCCACTGTGTCAAGGATTACCAAGACTCGACGGGACGGTTGGGGGTTTCAGCCAATGGGAGTCGGGTTGTGGGTGGGGCCACGCCTACTGATGGGTGAGGGGGAATGGGGAGGGGAGGTTTCTGTTTGAGCTTGTTTTGGTTTTGTTTTGTTGAGGGGTTTGAGGGATTTGTTTTTGTTGGGGTTTTGTTTGGTTGGTAATGTGGTTTTGATTTTTTTTCAGTTTTTTTTTTGTTTAGCGGGAGATGAGGTAAGAGATACATACTTTTATATAAGAGCAAATGTTTATTTTATAATTTTAAGGGGCAAGAAAAGTCTCAAAACTCTATGTTAGTTTTTTTCTACAGTATTTTAAAGTACCCATCCCCTTCTCAAATAGCACTCTTTTCTCTGTAGTCCCAATTAATTCACCCAAATCCAAGTTCATTTTAATGTGTGATGTTTCAATTTATTTTTTAATTTTTTTAAATTAAATATTTAAAACTAAGATTGATTTTAAAGTTGAGGATTTAAAAAATTATCTTCAACTAAAAAAGGGGTGGTGTGAAGGAACTCATGAAATATTGTAAAGGAACAGATTTGGCCTTTTTTTAACCCAGTGCCAATATTTTTTTAAAAATTGGTTTTCTTACATTAACCTATATTTACCAAGATTTGTACTGTGGGTGTTTGCTTTTGCTGCATTTGCAAAGAAGCTGACAATATAATCTTTAAACTTCTTTAAAGAGATTAACTTTTCTCCCATAATTGCAATTTAACTATTTAAAACAACTAAAGTTTATGAAATCCCTATTTTTTTGTTTAAAATAAATTCAGTTTTAAATTCAATAAAAAAATTCGTTTGGGGGACAATGCTACTTACTCTTTACAGGAAGACAAGAGACATCATGGACAGATAAGAAGTGACCATCTTCTCTTCCACCTTTATTCTTTATTGGAAATTGTATGTTATTTTTTTTCCATTTCAGTTCTATCATGTTGCCGTTCTATAGTTGCTTGTAGTTGTCTTTATTTTATATAAAAGTGATGAGATCCTTAAGACGTATTTATGAAATTCGAAATGAAGCCATATGTTTAAAATAAACCAAATTAATGCTGACAGGAGTAAACGCAGATGAAAAATTCACAAAATTAGATCTATTACAATTAAAATTAATATTTACCCTTTCTAACGAGGATTTTCTTATTCGATTTACATGTATTTCAAATGTACACCTTGTGAGCCGTAAGAAAACTAAAAAGGTTGTATTTCCGAAAGAAATTCAGCAAGTATTCTAATTCTTGGAAGTTCAGCGTCACACTGCTAGTAAATAATAAAGCGTGTCATTTATTTAATTGAAATAATTGGAATACAAATAAGGATGTGAGCAACAAAAAAGGAAGCTGTCCGATTCAAAATTTTTATCGTAATTATTTGTCTTACACATTCTTTGGTGGGGTTAGGTGTATTTGGTAACATAATTTCGCTTAGCCCTTGACCTAAATGCGCAATAAATAGTCATGAAAATGTATTTTCAAAAATTGTTCTCTCTGGCAAATGCTAACCTAAAAAATACTTTGCTACGTCAAACAATGTCACAGAAGATATTGAGTAAGACACAATTACAAAGCGGTGATCATATACATATACAAACAGAAGCAAGCGGTAAGTACAGTAGAACTTTTAATATATTGACTGCGACTCTCTCAATACTAATGGTACTACTATGGTACTAATGGTATCATTCTGGTCCATTTATTTATCCAACTTTTCGTTTAAAACTTAGAAGCGTTGTTTTTTTTATTAAGATAAAAGCTCTTTTTACTTAAAATATTGTTTTGTTTCATCTTTAACAAGCTTACAGTAACATCTTAACAAGCTTACTGTAGTTAAATTACATCTACACTTCTTTCGAAAAAACTCACTATACGAATTATTTTCTAAATGAAAACCTGTAACAATTAATTCGGATAATTAGAGTTCGTTTGAAAAAAAATAAAATCAAAAGTGTTAAACAGTGTACTTAAAAAATACCTCCGATATCACACGTGCAACAGTACAATAAAATGTACAACAATCGGCACCCCTCCCATTATCATCCAAATGACCGGAAAATCTCGGCACTTTATGACTACACGACCATCATTTATCAAGTCATAAAAAAACTGAAAATACCCCCCTCTATCAAGGTATCGATAACCTAAGGGACCCTAAATCCACCCTCCCCCAAATAGAAAAGGGGGTCTCTGTATTTAACATGCAAACACATTATACCCGCCCCTCTGGGTCTATTACACAGAAGAGGGGCAGCGAGTTTGCGGCTGTGTTTACTTGGTTTGCAGGGATGACGCAAAATAATACGGATGTGAAAGAAATTAAAGCGTATGGTTTTTGGTTAGATTTTACCTGTTCATTAAATTGATTTCTTCGTCATTTTAATAAAAAATTGCGGAATAACAATTTTTTTTTTCTGAAATCCATTAAAACATTGTTATTTTTTTTGTCGGTCGTATTATAAATTTTTCTGTAAGATTCAGCACCCTTGTGTTAAAGAATGTTCTCTGAAAGCACAAGTAATTTTTAACTTGTAAATGCTTTCATTAGAGTTACATGGTTTGGCCCCGCAACGTGAAAAAATAGGAAGTATGGTCGAACGTAAGCCAGTGGACCATTTGATTAAAAAAAATATCGTGTTATTCAATTTTCTTCCAAAGTTTAACTTCCATTAATACAATTTTTAAGACTAAAAAAGTATTTTATCTCTGAGAAACTATCCCTCTTCATAATCTTAGTTTATTTAATAATAAAAACAATTCTTTAAAAACTTAAAAGTACAGGAACCGAGATCAACTACTATTCAACGAGACTATATATCTCATTGTGAAAAAAAAAATATAGGTGTTTGCTTTTGCTCTTTTTACGTGGTTTTTAAAAAGCAAGATCGAGTTTCGATCGCGGTTTATTCACCTGCTAACTTCGCATCGGGGCCGATTTGGCTTTAATGGATGTTTGCATATATCGGTTGAGATTGCGGACCATAATTGTAGGCATTGAATTCAAGTGAGGTAATTTACAGGATTAGAGTTATCGTACTGGGTTTTCACATGTCATGCATTAAATGTATATGTATGCATGCCAACATTAAATTATTTTATACATATTTTTTAAGACAGCTATTTAAACTAAATTCTGGCTATTTTATAAATCCAGGTGAAACAAGTTGATCTCAATTTTATAGCTCTTTTTATGATGGTATTCACTATGATGTCTTAATTTATCGAAGCTTAATTTGCATCCTTTGTAGATTAGCAGATGCGTACCTTTTCATGAAAAAAACTTGCTGTCTATAGCTAAAAAGTATATTTGTATGATATTTATCAAATTCTACATGAATTACGTTGTGTAAGGTTCGTCTCTTTTTAGAATTCTTAGTAACCGTTAGTCCAAAAATAGTAGGTTATCCCTCGTTTTCAAATTACAAATTTCTTTGCAAAAGACATTAAATTTAAAAGCTAACAACCTTAGCCCTCGGTTTCATTTTAACGAAAATTAACCAATGTTTGGATGTAGTTTGCCCCTTTCAAGCATGCTGAATCCAAATACATTATTAGCTATTTTGTCACTGAGCATTTTCTCAACTCGAACTCGAAAGTAAATATTTAAATAAAAAAAAATAATAATAATTTCATCATTAATTTTTTCCGAAACATTTTTGTAAAATTACGAGCATCTAGATGTTCTGAAGCAACAAAAAACACATATTTTTCTGTTCCTTAAAAACTCTCAGAAATTTTTATTAGGTGGACACATAGACCAAACAGGAAAGTATGCTAAAAACATAAATTAGTTTTCTCGATCTTAGAACACAAGGTTTGAGTTTTTATATTTTTAAAAGTGAAAATCAAAATTTCAACTTTACATACGATATATGAAGGGTGTTGATATAAAACTAACATTATCTCAAGTATAACTAAGATATAGGGTACAATATGTCCATTGGCCACTTTTGACTATCATAATATTCAATCGGAAGAAACCGCCAATGAGAAGACTGGACTCGACATTTAGTAAAGTTTAAGAGAAGGTGAGTTTTATAACTAGACCTTTTATATAAGCACACTTCATTTCGCTATTATACATAAGTAACACTTTTGCAACGTAAGCCCTTTGTTGCCGCGTAACTTGTTATATTAATTGCAATTGAATAGGAATATCGAATTCTTACTATAGTAAGGACTTCAGGGCCGTTTTAGAAGTTAAAGCGACATACCTTGAAAAAAATAGTGGTAGTTCCAACACAGTATCAACACAGGACATCTCTTAAAACATCGAGTTTCAAATCTTTGTTTAAAAGTATCACAGTCCACCATCCTCTTATACAGTGGTGGAAATTGATTTATGAACTGGCAGTTTTTTAACAGTATTTCTTTATTAAATGCGTTTTTATCGATTTAAATTTCATACACTATACAGGCTTTGTATTATAAATTATATCCGTAAATAAAATTGTATATAATTTCGCAAAAAAATTATTTTGTTGATATTTTAGTTTTAGCATAGGGAAATTGATTTATGAACTTTTACATTCAATCCCAATTAATAATTACTAAAACTATTTTTTTTCGTTATTGCTTCCTTGATTTGTATTTTCATAGACAACACGAAACTTTGGGTCAAGCAATTTCCAGTTTTTAATGTTTAAGTCCTTCTATTCCATAACTGATACACACTCCATTGACACCATATTCCATTTGAGTAAATTATTCATACCAATTGATCTCAGACATTATTCTTTGGGTTTAAGTCATGGCTATTGGCAGTATGATCTAAATGAACAACATTTTGTACATTAAACCAGTCTACCATTTCGTTTGAAATGTGGATACTTGCATTATCATGTATAAAAATATAATCAAAAGTATACTTTTGCCACGCAAAAAGGAACCAAAGAATTTTTTTAGAACTAATCTGCAATAAAGTGATGTTTGTCAGCCCTTTAGAAACAAAACCTTGTTTCTTCAATCATAAGATATCGTTGCCCAAACCATCAAACTTCCACCACTAACACTTCCGCCGGAGACAGATCCTGGTTATCTTCGAAGATCCTTTCAATAACAGTTTAAAACATCACGTCCATCCAAATTGAATTTTTTTATCAGCAAATTTCATTTTTTTCCCATTTCTCTCAATACACCCCCACCCAATCCATTTTCATGTAGTTATGACCATATTTTAATAGCCTGTTTTATGGTGAAGAGGCAGCTTTGGACCAGCCTTCATTTTGGAACATTTCAATTTCGACGACGATATCAATATTTGTCCTACTCTTCTGGGAGTTACAGGAAGTGATAGTTCATAACAAATTCGTCCTGTAATGCACAAATGCAGCCACAAATGGTAACTTTTTGGAATGCAAGTCCAATAATCGTGCTTTTGTGCCTCGTCCCACGAGGGTTACACCTTTTTTATTGATGGTTTTTGCCCCAGTCAGAATGATTATTCAAATATTTATGAATTATATTTATTGATCGTATAATTAATATGCTGATTTCTCTTACAGATTTGTTACAATATTATATAAGGGTCATTTTTTACCTTTTTGGCTTCAGGCAGTCCCGCAAGCTTTCCTATTTAGTAAAATGGGAATAAAACAGATAAATTTCAACAAAGTTGGCCTTAATCTTATTTATAAGCAATGATAGTAAGCTCCCGTGAAGTTCAAATTAAGAACTAGTTAAAATATTTGGTACCTGGGTTCAAAATAAATTTGAGTTCATAAATCAATTTCCACCATTTGACATGCTTAAAAACTAAAAATGGATATATTTTTATTTAATATCATTTTTTGAAAAAAATATGTGTGAAAATCCTTTATTATACTCTGAATATCTAACACACAAAGTTCGAATTATAAGCACTTAATACAAAGCGATATCTGGTGAAAAGAATGTTAGTTCATAAATCAATTTCCACCACTGTATGATACGCCCATAAAACCTCACCCTTCCTCTAACAGTTTTTGATCTTGAATCAATTCCGAACAACGGTATATTGGTGGTTTAGTTTGGAAAAGCTCCAACAAAAAGAACTGAATGAAATGGGATATGTTATAAGGGATATAAGGAACTGGTAAGGTTGGATACAATGGATAAATTAATAGGCGAGAAAGACTCGTATTTAGAGACTTGAAACTACATTTAAGCTTTCAATGGAATTTCACTATAATTATAAAAGTCTTCAACAGAGTAAAGCAGAAAGGCTTTATAGTACTATGTAAAGCATTTTTAAACGCAAACCGCTATTCCTGTTCCCGGGTTCTTTCAGAGCATTTTATAAATATATGAAAATATGTATTTTTTTTAAAATTTAAAGGTGTAAATTTTGATTAATAGATTATAACTATTTGGAACGCGTAAATGAATCTTATCATATATTTTAGATGAAGAAAATGCGATTTATCTGGTAAAGAGTTATTTTTAGTAAAATTTTATAACCTTTTGCTGAATTGATGAAGCGAAGTTAACAAATTATAAACACAGAAAATTTAATCTCTTAACGAGATGTTTCCGCTGAAGTACGTAACGATAAGATAAGTTACTTTAATTTCTTTTTAAATGGGATATCATCGACTATTGTCAAGAACTTTTGTATTGTTCTGTGTACCACTGTTTCCTCTGAAACCCCGTCAACATCAGGCATTTAAGCTAGTCAATAAAAAAACATACTCATTTACCCTAAAAAGAACCCCATGTAACCTTTTAACAACAAACTGGAGAAAATGTAAACCAACTAGTTTAGATTACGATAAATTAATTTCAATGTTATGTTAGTCTACAACATCACTGACCCGCTTAACCCTTGAAATATTAATATATCCTTAAAAAAACCTAACTGCGGGTAAATATCTATCCCGGTTCATTTAGGGTTAATATCAATGAAATCAAACTAAAAATGATAATACCTTTAACAATCGCTTCAATTCTTTGTTGAACTTGACCAACCTATCTCAAGCTAGAACAATGTCAAACCACTCCACCGCTATCTTGGCCCGAAATCAACACCCCCTCGACAAAAAGCAGGCCCGGCACAAAGCGTCGCTGGTAGCAACAACCGCCGCCACCGCTTCCTTCCTGCAATTTCGGCGTCCTGCAATCTGGGCCTGCCTTATCTGGCCACGGGGCCGGACAGGATGATTGAACACCTAGCCGGATAGTCCGGGGAATAATGCCTCCTTATCGGGTGTGGATGCTGTTTACCATAACAAAATGGCAGTTTCCTTAGAGGAAAAACCTCTTTTTCCGCAGGCCGGAAGCCTTTGGCCTGATCCCAAGTCAGGGTTCGGGTAGGCGATTATAGTGTCTCCGGATTGAAACAGTTATTATCACGAATCAAGAATTAAATTTTAATAATTAAAATTTTTCCTACCATATTACTTTTTGAAATCCTACATATTAAAATGCAATAAATATCTAATTCAATACGATTTTAAGAATACTAGTTTTAACATATCGCACACTGTATCCGTCTGAATATTTCAAAGCCAAAAATTGTATTTTTCCGAAGAATCGTACTTCTTATTCCTGCCTATGTTTTTCATTTAGGTGTAGTGTAAATAATGCAATACTGAAGATACACGAGAGTTATGGGAAATGGGCCTCGTAATTTACAACCACGGTTAAGTGATGAAGCCGAAACCTGAGCCGACACCCAATTCTACCTTTCAGCTACATCGTACGCTAAGTCAGAACTTTGAGCTCCAGATTTAATGAACACGCATATTTCCAAGTGTACTCTGAGTTGTAAGAATTTTTGTTTAAGTTTAGCTGCAGTTTCTATTTAAAAAAATGTTGTAACCAAGAATTTATCCTAGATCAACCGATGCTTGACTGTATCCCATTGAATGTCAACTGCTATACAAACTGGACAACTCCTGCCGAGGTTGATTAAAGAGCTGCATTACAATTTTTATATTTATAAATAAAAAAGTTTTTTGTTAAATTATGTGATATTATAAATACTACTGAATCTCTATTTACTGAGAATTTCTGGTCAAACACCATGCCAAGAAAGCAACAAATATTCTTATTAATACTTGAATTGTATTCATTGTAATTCTATAGATATTTAGTTTGATGAAACAAGAATGAAGACAATTAAAAGTTAACATTGATAACCATTCACTTATTTGCGTTTATAAGTAACTTTCTCGGTCATTGTAATTGTATCCATTGTATCTAAATTAGGATTGGCATATTTTCATCCCGGAAGCTGATGGGCCAAGTCTGCTGAATTTGTTGAGAGCGCCTTTCCTTTCCCTCCTTTCTTATCGGAAGGGGTTGAATTACCTTCGATAGTCCCTGCTCAATTTAGCGCCTTTATGTGGGGCTGTTAAATGGAAAAGGGCTGTTCGCCTTGAGAATTCACTTTCTGTTTTAGAGGCGCAATTGAGATGGGAATGGTTATTGGAAAGGGGAATATAGGAAAGTAATTTTAAAAATCTGTTATAGATTTGAAAGGAAGAAACGTTTATAGTATGCTTAAAGTTGGTTGGTTTTCGAAATAATCATACTCAAGAGTACTTTAGTTTTAAATGATATTTTTAATTCAAATAGTGAAATTGTTTTTAAATAATTAAAGGATACTACAAAATAGCCTAACTTCCCAATGAGAGAGCAACAACGAAAGCTTATTTTCTTGATGACAAAAATGCTGAAAGGGATTTAAGATATTAAAAAAAAACATTTTACAAGATATTTTTTTTTAATGTTAAGCAGAGTTTTGATAATTAGAGCTCTCTTAATTAAAAAAGTTTAGGTTTGTTATCAAAAAAAAAGTTTATGTTTGGAATTATACTTAAAAGCCAGAGAATCTTTGTGCTTGATAAAATTTTCAACTACAACCTTGAAAGTCTTGTGTTACTGTAATGAAATATCTGTACTTTTTGGGAATTTGTTTAGCGTTTTTTAGCCAAACTATCGATTAGGTTAAATAATATTATAAAATTCAACTCAATTTAGGCATTTTATAATTCCGAATTGTACAAAATATTCTAATGTCTTTGCCAATGTAAAGTTGATCCTTCATTTAAGTATTAATATAAACTTTTCAATACATTTTCATTTATATTATCATAAACTTTAAATGATGGGAAAAATTTCCAATGGCTTTCTTAGAAATTGATAAATGTAAGCATTTAAGTAGTATCTTTTAGGACATTTTAATCTATAAAAAATTTGCTGCACTAACAAAATTTCTTTATGGCATAACTACTTAGTTCAAATTTCTCGGTCTGGACGTGTATTTTAAACATGTTTAATATGCAAAGTGATTTAAGTGGGTTACCACTGAAAAAAAAACCCTTATAAATTCGAAATATATATTAATAAATAAATGTAATGACACTTTCATCTCAGCCTATTCAAACATTACGAAGCCCTCAAAAACCTTAAAATCATCTCACATTTGCGGTCTGGCTGTAAAACTGTTTCCTCACTATTGCACAAACGACCGCCAACAATGGAAAAGTGGTGCCTAAGTGAAAGTGTGAGATTGGGATCGCCAAGTGGCGGGGCGTTTAACAGCCACGTGCCATATCGCATACCCTATTTATTTAGGGTGGGGTGGTGTGGAGGGTAGAGCCCATTGTTCGCTTGAAAGGCCCACTATCACACTTAAGGCGATATAAATGATCGGGAGGCGACGCTCGTTATCGACTTTTTGACCTCTTCATTATGTGCGGACAGGTTCGGGGGGATGGAGTGAGTGTGGATGAAGTTTGGTTCATGTTGGTGTTAGAAATGTTTTTATTAATAATTTGTTTTAGTGTATCAATGATGTTAAATGTTCAAATGTCATGGTTTTGAAATTGTAAAATGAAATTTTTAATGTCAAGTTGATTGCACATTCAGACTTATATTTCTTTTACGAAAAGTATACTTAAAAGTATTCCCAGTGAGTGAAGTTTATATTAGTGGCGACGTTATAAAAATGTATTTAAGTTTGTAAAATTAAGAAACAAAATAAGGTTATGGGAAACACAGGTTCTTCTATAAGAAAATTAGTTAAAACATAAGTATCCAATTTTTAAAAAAAAATCGAATTTACTTGAGCCATTTTCGACACTTGATAATCTTTATAACTAACGAGGGCATTGGAGATTCTTCAAAATACATTTCATCCACCATGGGGTTTAATGTAGTGATTAGCTCTTTCTTGCCAATATACCGTGCAGAAGCACAATTCAGATAACACTGTAATTAAAAATGATGCAATGCGCTTGCAATATAAAAGTTATGATTAGTATCGCATACACCGGCATACAATTAATTTTTTCTGGTGTTGATATTTTTTTTGTATTTCTAAGAATCCAATTTCAGATTATATTTGTGGAGAGATATCGATTTTTTTTGTTTCACTCTAGTATGGTCAAGAGCCCAATTTGTTTCACCTCATTTGCAGGAAGGCTTGGCATTTTTGGGACTCTACTCCCGTCAAATTTTCCCTGATTACTTTCTAATTTCACTCCAAGGAGCTTGTCTGCCTGCCCCCTTCTTTATAGCTTATTTAAAAGCTTCGTCTCCCAAACATCAACGCCAAACCCGATGTTGCCTTACAAATATATGTAAATTTATTTATCAATGCTTGAAAAAATTCTAATCTTTATGATTTAGTACACTCTTTAGACAAAAGAGTGAAATCCACGCCGATAAAAGTAGTTCATTTTTGACACTGGAAAGGAGTGAAAATTAACTCAGACTGAGTTAAAATCACTCGTTTGTTTTAAGAGTGTAGGAAAAGACTTTCACTTCTTCAATATTTTTTGTTTAGTTATAAAATACGTAGCGTTATATCGCGGCAATAGATGCGTGGGACAAGGTCTGAACTTTACAGGGACGTTTGAAGCTCCTGAAAAAGTTTCGGCCGGCTGAAAGTGTCTGGCAGATTTATTAACTTTTAGCAATATTTTCTGAAACACACGGAAAAACCTGACTGGAGAAAATGACTTAAGTTAACTTATAATTTACCTATTTTTTGCACCCGATACCTGTAAATTGGCAGTCGGTACACTCTAGGGTATGCAAACACTAAAAGTAAATGAATAGAGAATTTAATCCGATACATTTCTATCGTGAAAAAAAATTAGGTTTGGGGACCCTGGGTTCTCGCGCTACTACGTAACGCAATGTCTGTATGTTGAAATTTGGCTTGCTTTTTCTATACGAGTGCTAAATTTACTAAAATTAAATACATAATCCTTTCCTTGCTGAAGCGCCCCAAAACGCCCGAACAACTAAGGATTCGATAATGTTATTATTATCAAATATTACGAGGAAGCAAAACTACTTCGTAGCGAACGGGTTAAAGGCTATTTTGAAAGACTATGTAAACTGAATATCTCAACAAGAGAGTTGCAAGACGCGTAACAACAAGAGTAACGACTTGACCAGATTTTTTTGGTGATTAACTTTTGACAAAGAAATCACTTAATTTGTTTATAAATCCTATTTGACTTTGCTGTTTTGTTTAAAAAAAAAACTATAAAAAAATATTGTGCAATGAGTCTGTTTAATAATTAGATAGTTGAATAACAAATTAAACTTGCGAAATGCATTACGTCTGGTCACCCTAAATATTAGAATCAGCATAAATTATTAAAAACCTTTTTAACTGAAATTACTACTGCACAGTGGTTAAATCACCATAAACACTAATCAAGAGTTAATTTGAATTTTCCTTATATTTTGTTTCTTTAAAAAATACATTATGGTTTAACACGCAAAATAAGGAAAGAGGCAAGAGAAACTTAGCGAATGTTCTCCCCCCCCCCCGTTCTAGTAGTTAAAAAGTATCCGAATATCGTTGAATGCTTAACAAAAGACAACAAAGTGGCATCTAGAGAGAAAGAATTTGAAGAATGATATTGAACATTACATACATCTTCCTAGATCAACACTAGGGAAATTGACGTCGACCGGTGCTATCGGCTAAAATATGTAGCGAAAGTAGAAACTGCAAACCCAAGAGCTCCAAACTTTGGTGTAAAAAAATTGCCTAAAATAGAGTACTAACTTTAAATTATTATAATAACACCGGTTTTAGCTGCTATTTATGTCTAAACATCCTATTGCAAAGGGAAACACTTATTCCATAGCTATAAAACTTTATTTTTACAACTTTAAAAACCATGGCGCCTCTTATGAGGCGCTGCTCGTTTTTCCTTGGAAAAAAAATCTTAATACTATATATCGTAGTTGCAGTTTTCATCGACCTGTTATTTTTCAGGACAGCCATCACCGAGTGATTATTTTTTAAAATTTCAATCCAGTAGCATATAAAATAAAATAAACCAAATTGCTTGGTTTTTATCCTTTGGTGGAATAAGAGTTTTATTTATTTTTAGCAGTTTTCAAATGAATCTCTAAAGGGTGCTCTTTATTTGAATATTTGTACATTAACTTTCAATTATTGTGAGTGAATTTTAGAGACATTTTAGTTTGAATCTGAAATTAATTCGATAAAGCCTCGTCCTAAATTAATTAAGACCAAGATGAGCTTGCTCATGAGACAGTAGAGTATATTTGCACATGGTGCCTTATGAAAGAGCTTATCTGGAATTATATGCTCAGGGTGAGTACAGGGTGGTTATAAAATAACGCTCGCTATTCGGAGTGGTCTGTAGCTTGAATGAATAATCCAAATGCATCAAAAATTGAGACACTTACTAATCAAGAAGGGGGAAAAAGAATGGAATCATAAAAAAGACAAAATCCTAAAAAATAATCATAAAAAAGAATAATAATAAAAAACAAACTCGTCTCTTGACCAGAATCGACGAGGCGTCGTCAATTAAGGCCAACACAGCTAATTACACCTCGTAATTTGGATCCCTGGTCAAGAGACGAGTTTCTTTAACGAAAAAGAATGGAATCCTAAAAAGAGAAACTCGTCTCTTGACCAAGGTTCTAAATTACGAGGCATAGCTAATTATGTCTAATTACGGCCAACAAATCCAATTACGCCTCGTAATTTAGAACCCTGGTCAAGTGACGAGTTTGTTTTTTATGAGTCCATTCCTCTTCTCCTTCTTGATTAGTAGGTGTCTCAAAGTTTTTTGCCTTTGGATTATTCATTAAAGCTACAGACCACTCCGAATAGCGATCGTTATTTTATAACCACCCTGTATATTTGGAATTATAGTAATTTGATCATGCAAGGTTTGCGTAACAGCAGACCAAAAAAAGCTGTTGAAAAGTTAGCCGTGCTAAAGATCGTAATTAAGCAAAGTATTACATGGTGGAAATTTAAACCAAATCTATAAGACAGTTAAAGGTTAATATTTAAATATCCTTAACTACAATAAAAAATTACTATCAACTTTTCTGACTTGTTCTTGATAAAACAAACTAAACTAATGATATAACACAATTAAATCATATATTAATAAAATACACTGGCTTGTGATGCGCTGCACTCTAAACGTTGAAGAACAATTTTAAGTAATCAAAAATAATCTCTCGTAGTTAGTTTCGTTCTATAGTTAAGCTCAACAGTACGGTTTTTAATCATCTTAGATCATTAGAAAATGGTAGATATCGTTCGAATTTATATATAAAAAAAACTGGTTTATGAGGAAATATAATTCTACAATGAAATGAAGGTTTTAGTAGATTTGAAAAATGATTTGGTGTTCCGGTTATCAACGTGTAAGTAATTATTGGCCATGAAAACCAGCCAATTTTAAACTCTCGTTTTCATTTTGTCATTTTCCCCGAAAAAAAGCCGCATGGAAATATAAAACAAATTCTTACGCACAACACTGGAAAGCAAGATCAAGTAAAAAAAAAAAACCGTCACAGATAATTTAAAAATTAATTACTTTATAGAAGCTGATTTTTATTTGACAAAAATGAAAAGAGATATAAAATGCAAAACTGTCTACTTACATTTTACTCTAAAACTTGTACCTGTATATAAATCAAGAACATGTCTAACAATAGACAGCCGACAAAACTGTAGGCCAATGGTAATGGTAATGTAATCGCTTCGGCTGCTTATTTCTAGCCTCCTTTCGGAGCTTTAACACAGCCAATAACGCCTCGTAATATAGAACCCTGGTCAAGTGACGAGGTCGACACCTGAGCGGGCACCCAACGGAACTTCGAGCGACATCGTACGCTGACGCCGTCGAACTGCAGACCATTAGTTTAGAGAAGGTCCAGCAGTCAATTTTTACTCTCAATAGAACTTTAACACTGTCAATTATGCCTCGTAATTTAGGGCCCTGGTCAAATGACGATGTTGACACCGGCGGGTACCCAAAGCAAACCAGCGGCACCATCGTGCGCTATCTGAAACAAAAATGAGGAGATCAATAATAGTTTGAAGAAAAAGAAACATAATTGTTACGAATTCTTAAATGAAAAGCATGATAACCAGATTAATTAAAAATAGCTGTTAACAATAGTAGGATTACCCTATTATTCACACACAATGTGTTGATTAATTAAACTATTAAAGTAAAACTGATGAGAAATTGCCTGGATTAAAGCACTTTCAAAATATTTGTGTTTAGAATTTTTTTTAGATTATTCAAGAAACTTCAAGAATAATGAATGCTTTGAAATATGAATTTATTCGAATAGTTTAACATAAATTTACATTG
The DNA here is from genome assembly GCA_023701765.1 of Hylyphantes graminicola. Classification (NCBI taxonomy): domain Eukaryota; kingdom Metazoa; phylum Arthropoda; class Arachnida; order Araneae; family Linyphiidae; genus Hylyphantes; species Hylyphantes graminicola. Next base: position 31,079,277 of record CM043113.1, read on the forward strand.
TGTATGAGACGGAAAGAAAAAAAAAACTCCTTTTAAAATAAATGAACAAAACTCTGCGATTAATTAAATGAACCAACCCGACGATAATATCCCCTCCATCCCGAAAGAATTAGCATATAAACCTCTCATTTCCTGTGGGTCGAAAAATACCATTAAAACAAACAACAATTAAGACGAGGAGTGAAAAATGGTATCTCACCCCCCCCCCCCTTCTAGAAAAGAACACTTTATCACCAGGCGACTAAGCTCGTTTAAGGCGACTCTTATGCATTCATTCTTTCTGTCACAAAAGGCACAATGTGAAAAATCATAAAAATGAACTGAAGTTTTAAGCCTTTCTGCGGTTTCTCTCTCTCTCAAAAAGAGGCGCAAGAGCAGAGGGATGCTCGGAGGCTTAAAAAGCACCGCGTGAAAAATTGCCTCATAACGTTCGGGCTTTTCGGGAGGGGGACCTCCGACTGCGAGGGAGTTCATTTCGGGAGGCGCAGACGATCCGGGATTTGAATAATCGCCCACCTCCCCTTGGTTTAACGGTGACCGTGAGAGAGAGGGCGGTGCAGTTAATAATGGTGCCGGTCACCGTTAGAGCGACTTCGTGGCCACGAAGTTTATGAATAGGGAACTTTCTCTAAATACGAAATGTGTTTGGTGATCAATGTAGCGTTCAATACTTGTATAGAAAAGCAGAAATCCTCTAAAATCTTTTAAATGTGGGTGTAATTTAATAAAAAAGACAACACTTTTTATAGAAAAATAATACAGTTAGTTACAGATTAAATAATACAGTTAAACAAAATAATACAGTTAGAGCACACTCTTCAGTTTTTTGCCTTAAATTACTTCAATTTTCTTAATAGCGTTGAGTGATTTTGGTAACAGCTTTATTATGTAATGAGTGCAGCTCGACTTCTATGACACCTATACTTTCCTAGTAAGAATTATCGAAAAAAGAAGCTAAAAGTATTAATTTGAAAGGGTTTAAAAATCTTTATTTCTGGAGAGTTAAGTTATCATCGCACATTAGTGCTATTTTAGACGAGACGTCGTAATTTCGAAGCACATCGGACCAGCACCTGAATAGGCACTAAACGTAACTTTGAGAAGCAACACCGTACGCAGCTTCTTGACTTTTTGTATGTTCCACTCTCTCTACACGGGATATTTATTATGGTCGTACGTTTTGGCTGTACTGTCAATTTATAGGTCGGCAGTTAGTTTGGCAATACTCGGGTCTGAACCTGAAACCTTTTTCGCATATATAGTTTAAACGCTTCATCGACTGGACTCCACAGTCGTTTATTTCTAGAGAATTTAAAATTGCAATTATATCTACATTATTAAAAAAACATTAATAAACTCAATCAAATGAATTTAAACTCTTTACTTTAAATACATAAATTTTTTCATTGCTGACTAGACTAACCATATGCTGACCCCAATCCTGACCCTATTTTCAGTTTTGTCCCGTCCCCTTCTACAGCTCGCTTTCCGCTCAATTTCCCGTTCAACAATCAATAAAAAGCGGTTAATTGTGTCCGTAATCGCCGGACCTGACGCCCGGATTATCGCCCTCGATGCCCCTTGCTGCGCCCCCGCAACAGGGGCTTTTTCACGCCCTAATGAAAATCTATCGATCCTTGAGGATAAAAACATCTAAAGCCAGTGTGGGATTTGTGTGAGGATTGAATGGAACATGTTGTTTGTAGGGAGTAGTTGTACAGCTGTTGAATTTAATATAGTTTTGTTTTTCTTAACTTTAAATGCGTCGTAATGTAATTGAATAACTTAACAACTTAACTTAATAAGATGTGATAATGTAACTTAATAACATTTTTTAGCTAAAGAAAATTAACGGTTAATTATTTTTTTTAACAATAGTCCAAGGGGGCTCTAGTTTTAAAACGAATGTTTTAAGACGATTAATGAGAGAAAATGATTTATCCATTACGTATTTTTTTGTCGTGTCTATGACGTTGCCGAAAATTGAAAGTTAAGCTAAATGAAACCATGTGTTTTGGTTACCACGTCTGCAATTTTTTGGATATTACTGTCATAAAGATCTATTAATGATGGCAGAACTAAAATGTCTCTCAAATTGGCACTCATGATGCCGTTCATTAAAAAATATGTTTTTTTTTTGTAAGATGCGTATCTGGGCAGCTGTCACAGTTTATATACACCTTCCTGTCCGCTTTGTCTATCTTCATGCCTCTGTGGTGATTGGTTCTTAGTCTGGCAATGGCTTTTGTGGTGGATCTATCTGCAAAGAAGGTAAGCACCTTCTTTGCAGATAGAAGTAGATAGTCGTTTGAATTATGTTTTCTCTCAATTTATATTTAGCGATTGCATTTGCATCTTGGAGATAAACTTTACTATTAATGTTGAGATTTCTGGCTTCCTTGGCTAATGTATCAGCATTTGCATTGCCTGCGATGTCGACATGTGCAGGTATCCACTGAATCGTTCAGGTTTTGTTTATGTTTTGAAGATCGTGAAGGATTTCTTGGGTGATAGAATGTTCCCTTTCAAGGTTCCATTATGTAATTAGAATAAGAAAAATGCCCAGTTCTTTAAATGGCGAATCTCATGCATTTGAGAGGCATTTCAGTTATTAATTTTAAATGAGTCACGATCTATTTAAATACATAATAGTTAAATATTTAAAATTATTAGAGACTATGAAGAATATTTAATTTTACATAAAAATTTAACCCCAATAAGTATAATGATGAAAGTACAATGTATTTTATTTGTTAGACCATTTTATATTGAGGTAGTAACTTTGATATAGATACAATTAGGAAAAATCATTACATATTTTATTTGTAGAGATGATATAAAGGGATTTAATTTGTTTAAATGTATATGCATAGAACACTAGCCTCTTTCCTAATTAAAGCGTGTGGAATTTTTGGTTTGAAAATCTGAAAAAAAATATAAGTGGTAAATGCTATTATTTTAATTGTTAACTGATTTAAAAAATTACTTCTCAGGTCACAGGAAAGAACGTACTTTGATCTTTTAGAGGAGTGGATTTAACTCCTTTGTTTTGAGAGTGTAGATCAGCCACAAATCCTACAGGAGTGGATTTAACCCCTTTGTTTTAAGAGCGTAGAACAGCCGCAAGTGAAGTTTGTGTTAATTTCTTTGACATCGCAACGTGAAGGGCGTCGTGATTGATAGAAACTCTTTTATTGCGACCTAATGAAGACTGAGAGTTGCCGGATGTTGACGTTAGGTGGTGCGGCGCCTCGTGTCAGGTCCATCGCCAGCTCTTTTTTTTACTCAAGTGATGAGAAGAAGCCTTATATTTCGCGACCGATTTTGTCGGATTCCCAACGTTTTTTCAATGGTGATGTTGTATGTGGGGAAGCCTGATTTGATTTGGATTGAAGAGTCATATCCTATTGGTTTGTTTTTGGGGTAGAATTAACGTTGCACTAGAGCTACACGAGGGTTATTGGTGACGGGTCTTATAATTTAAAACCATTTACAGGATATTTACGCCTAGTTTTTGTAAAACACTTTTCTTCACTTCCCAAATTAATTTAGGTAGGTAGATTTGAATTATCATCACTCTAGAGCTACACGTGGGCTGTTGGCGACGGGTGTCGTAATTTAGAACCACAGTCCAAGTGGCGAGCCGACACCTGACTAGGCACCCAAAGCAACAGTCACGGGCGACGTCTTACGGAGCTTTGGGACTTTGGACCGTATTTAACGTACACTCCCTCTACACGGGGGGACATTCGTCGGACATTTTTGGCTACACCGCCCGTTTATAGGTCAGTAGTTATTTTGGCGATGCCCGGACCCGAACCTGGGACCTTCTGCATGCTAGGAGAATGCCTAACCGACTGGGCTCCCCAGCACACTGCAAATAAATTTGGAGTTCCAAGTTGATTTGGACTGACTTCTCTTTAGGATAATAGAGATAGTTTGGAGCTCAACTAACTGATTATCTTAGTGAACGTGTGTTTCCATGCTCTATTTTCACAGAATAGTTAGAGCTCTGTCTATCTAGTAGATATATAATATCGTATCATTTCAATTATACTGCTAATAAAGATAATACAATCGTAATTATCTATATTAGTAGGTATATAATATCGTATCATTTCACTGTTCTTCTTAATTAAAAAAGACTGAAACGTTTTTGATTTAAAAAGGAATAATTATTTCAGGAACTACTAAAGGTTTTCACTTCACTGGCGTTTGAAACAAACAATTTTAATTTTGATGACACAAAGCTTAGCCTCGTTGGGCAATCTACGATTGTTTCATGAATTTCTTTTTTCAACTGCGTAAAGTTACCTAGATCTTATACACATGATGGCAACTTTAGAATGATGATAGTTAGAAATAAAAAATGTAGTGTTCTCTGTTGCCAATACTGAAACAAATTTTATGAGTTTAATTGCTTTACATTTTTTGATAATGTATAAAAAATACTTAATTTATTTACAGATTTATATATATTAAACATAAATCGAAGAACGAAAAGGGAAAAACGTTTAGACCTGACTTCCAAAATTTGAAAGAATTTAATTTTCGAGAGGGGGAAGGTCCAGTCTGGAAAATGCACTTCTCCTTTCGGAGATTCATCCTTTCATGTTCATGTTTCATTTCATCCTTTGTGTATTAAACCTCCGACAGGATCACTCCAAACGAGTGATTTTAAGTCAGTCTGAGTTAATATTCACTCCTTTCCAGTGTCGAAAATGCACTTCTCCTACTGGAGTGGATTTCACTCTTTTGCTAGTGTATTGTATTTAATTTCAACTGCTGTTGTAAACACAATTTTACGGCACTTGATGTACTATTTCAGCTTGCAAACGCGTTACCTGCGGTGACCTTCTTCAGTGTTAGACAGAAAAGCAGAAACAGTTCTCAATAACTTTTGAAAAATGAATAAGTCCCACCATTCTTTATAGCTAAACTTACAAAAAGAAATAAAAATATTTTTTGCATTAATTGACTTAAACAAATACAGATGTAAAAAAAAATCTAAACTTTATTGCCAACGGATTGGTTAAATTAATAATTTCTTTACACAAGCATTTAAAGTTTCTGACTCAATTAAATAGTAAGTTTTGTGATTAAAATTGAGATTCTATTTGCATTTGGTGTGTTACTGTCCCAATTCTTGGTATGTGCCACTTTTACTGCCCGTGTCATTAGTTTAAAATAAAACATTTATACTTTTTAACCAAAAGTTAACAAAATCAATATTTTCCTGGTTTTTCTACAGTTAATTTTAACGAGTTTAATTTATAATATATAAATTAAACTCATCGTGAATTTAAACATAAGAAAAACACCATAAACGAAACGATTCATGCATGCATAAGATGCCTAATTTTGTCAAAGTTACTAATACATATGTATCTTTTGACTTACAATGATAGCGAAATGGGAAAGAAAACTTATATAGGTTTTCTTTTTTGTTGATGTACTAATTGAAAAATAACTATAAAGTTGATATTTAATTTTTATTTAACTTTAAAAGCCTAGAAATATAATTTTTTATTAATTTTTAAAGAAAACGGTAAATATCAAGGTCAACACAAAATGCAAGGCATAAAAAATAAATAGAATTTATCAATCTGAATTTTGTTGCATTTCTTAAACTTTCTGACCAAGCTATGCAACATTCTTGAAGAATATCAAAGCATTTCGTTATCCGAAAGAGAGGGAAGAAGATAAGATCTCTTCGCGCTCCCTAAGTCTCCTTATTCGCGAAACTTTCTCCCCATCCAAATCCCTTAATATCGCCGCAGGAGAAAACCCTCTTCTCCCGCGTATCTCTCAATCGATCACTCCAAGAGGTATAGATATTAAGGAAAAACAATTTTACTCTGTTTCACTTGCTATTTGGAACGACTGAGATCATTCCGTTCTTTGGACCAAAATACGCAGTGGCATAGTTGATGAGATTTTTTTTTCTGATACGTAAGTCTATATACATAAAAGGCGACTTCTGTTTGTTTGTCTGTAAAGGACGCAAAAACTTAAGAACCACGCAACAGATTGTCACGAAATTTGGCACAAAAATTCATCTCATCTCCAGAACAAGCATAGGCTAAGAATTTTTCGAATCGGACCATTCCTTCTATCGTTTTCGAACGTTTTAAGGGGAAAAATACACCACTTTCGCTCAAATCCGATCATTTTTTCTCTTTCGTGATGCCATCAGGCAGAAAAATTTAAATAAAACTTTTTAGAAAACAATTGAAATTGAAAATGTTCAACTTATTTAATATTTGTTCATTGCCTTCAGAAACAAAATTAATAATTTGAAAAAATAGTTGGATATGTTTCAAGTTACGTAATCCTACCAGTCTCCATTCTATTATTTTATTGTGAATATATGATTTTAATTATGAACTTTTTAAAAGTATAGTTAAGCTTTTACTGAATTATGTTTTAGCTTCCACATTACGTTTATAACGTAAAAAGTGGAAGGTTTTATAATCGTTCAGTCCGTCTGTCCGTCCGTCTGTCCGTCACCCACTTTCACAGAGCGAACCAAAAGTCGCACAAACAATTGGAATACGTCATTTTAAAGCAAAAAATCGGGCTAGGTTACATCCCAAATTTCATTAAAAAATTTAAATTAGAAGTATATTTAAAATTTAAATAACTAAAACTTTAATCTGCATTGAAATAACATGCAAATTCCATTTTCATTCAATGAGCGAATCAAAAGTCGCACAAACAATTGGAATACGTCATTTTAAAGCAAAAAATTGGGCTAGGTTACATCTCAAATTTCATTAAAAAATTTAAATTAGAAGTATATTTAAAATTTAAATAACTAAAAATTTAATCTACATTGAAATAACATGCAAATTCCATTTTCACTCAATATTTTCACTGTTGCCATTTCGTCAAACGTACGAGAAACTTTATTTAAAATAAAAATAAAACCTTTGAAAGAAAATTTATTTATGTGATATAATTTGGTTTGGATTGTTGAAATATCACAATAGACTTCTTTTGATGGTTCATTATATATGTATGAAGAAAGATGTATAAAGAATTCTAATTTTGCATAAAATATATGCAAAGTTTTTTTATTTTTAAAGCATCATTTTTACTAATTATATATTTTTCGAACTGTAAATTAAATTCCGGCGACTAAAAGAATTATATTTATTAAAAATTTGCATCATTATTCCACGAAATCCAAACAAATTTAGCAAACGATAATGAGTAATTTTTAATTTGACAAAGTATATTAATGAAAATAGTTAATTTTGGCGTTTACAATTCTAAATTAGAAGTCTCTGTTAGGCGAATTTCTTTCTGATGTGTATAATGAGAGTGTTTCATGTGAGCATAAATATGGTGTGGAAGCGGTTTTAGTGACAGGTTCTGTAACAAACCAACTTGTTGTTTGTTAAAAAAATTCGAAATTTTTAATATGGATTCCTTTTAATACCTACATGTGCACCTGAGGCTTAGTTTTTTCATATATGATTGTGATTTTTAATTAATATAATTAGTTTAAAAAAAACGTCAGAGGGGGTTCAACTAATAGAGGGGGCTTGACGCCATCCTCTATTAGTTTGAGTGATTGAGTTTGGTTGAGATATGCGCTCGCCCTAAGGCTGCTTCATCCTCTATTAGTGTTTACTTTTTAAGTGCGCATGTGCCAACACGAATTTAATTTGGTTGTGATTTTGAGTGTATTTTCACAAGTAAGCATGCCTCTAAAAGGAAGCAATGCGATGTTAACGGGTTCCCAGTAAGGCGGGACCATACTGCTAGTTTGTTATAAGGGACAGAAAAGCGTACACAAAAATATATATTTTTGATGTCACACTTTTCTAACAGAAAGACAGACGAATGATAAAGCCTTCAGGCAAATGTATAAAAAGTATAAAAGATAGGTCTCTGATATTATTTCCTTTCTAAAAAAAATAATTTTAAAAATCTGCCGATTAGAATAAAATTTAAAAGTGTTTAAAAGACAGAGACGGATGGAAAATCACACGATGTCAATACCGTCTTTCGATTTGCATAAAATACTTTCAAATAAAAAAAAAAGAGAATCAATTCGTTTTTTTACGCTAAAACAGGTTAAAATAAACAATAACAACAAATAACGGTTCCCTGTAACCAACCCCTACTCTCCATCCCACCTTACCCGAGATATCTCGTGATGCGGTCTCCATAGCGACGAGTCCCGGATCGATGACGCGCAAATCCCCGCTCACAGGAAGTGATTTCCATTCGTCGCTGATTGAAGGCGGGGGGCGGGGACTGGGCGGGGCGGTTGAATCCGGATTTCCACGTACTAAGTGCAGCTTCCGCGAGCCAAACTGCCTGCTTTGCTACGGCTACAAACTTCCTGCGAAATCCCCAAGAAAGTGATAGATGGTTGTGGCTGCGTTTTTCTTGATTTCTTTTTTTCCCCTCTCTGCTATGGGATTTCTTGATTTCGTATTTTTTGCGGGGGATGTGGTTTTATGATTTTTGAAGGTAGTGAAGGGATGGCTTATTTGGTGGGAATAAATTTGGAGTTTTTGCGCGTTCTTGGGGTTGAGTGTGAATGGTATTTTTTATAGCTAGAGTTTTATGCTTGGAGCTAGGGAGGTGTGCGTAGTTATTTTTCAGATTTTGGTTTGGACTTAAGGCTACATATAATAAGCCTTCTTAATGTTGTTAATATTTTTTTAAAAATTCGAATGTACATGCAAAAATTTAAAACGTGAAATATTTTAAATAAAATCACATTAAAATTAAAAAAAAAAAACGAATTACAATGTGTGCGTTTAAAAAAAAAATTAATTCACCTACTGGTGACTTTATGAATTATCAAAAGCCAGTTTACTAAAACATTAAATTGAAATGGGGTTATACAATAAGATTAAAACAATTATTTTCAAAGTGAGTTATTTCAAAATTAATATACATGGGATGATTACAACCTGCTTCGTTTTATCTTCTTATACTTTGGAGACGTTTTTTTACATTTTCCAAATTTTCCGTAACTATGGCAGAAATTCAACGAAAAGATCAACGTAAACTAAGATTTCTGAACAAAATAGATATATCTAATAAATACAAAAAAACATTGTTTTGCATATGCTTAAGAAAATTAATCGTGCAAAAAAAAATTTATCAACATAAACAAAAAGTTCACGAGACGCTAATGCCCAATAGATCTCGCATAGCTCTATAGCGATGGTTGTTCTACCAAAACAAAAGCAAACTGAAAAATCATTTTTCCAATCCATGTTCTTTTGTTTCTTTGTCCTTTATAACTGTTTCTTAGTGAGCGGTTCGAGTGGGAAAACTATTATCTTGACATTGTCAAGATATCTAACGAATCCAACAATTAATGTACTTGTATAAAACCCTGACATGTATTTGGAAATGCAATTTGCAATAAGTGATCAAAATCCCTTATTAATACTGTAATATTTAGTAGATTTCTTAAAGCAGAAATAATTAATTAAAGCAATACATAGTTCCCACTCTAATAACAAATTAAAATAAATAGAAATGGACTTGAATTAAATTTTTATTCTTTTTCAGGACACTATCATTTAAATAGACAACAGATCCTAATTCAAAGGACACATATATGCCTACTGGCTCCATTATTGAAAAAATCTTAATACATAAAACTTTTTGTTGAACTCTATTAGCGATTACACGATTACTTGCACGCGAAATGCAGAATCTTTCACAGGACAGCTACAAAACTACAAAAACAAGGACATTTTAAGTTTTTTTTTATAGCTTGCGAAGGACAGAAACATAAAAAGTAGCCATCTGCGAAAAGCAGTTCTTCTGGACCCACCCTACCTAAATTAATCTCATGGGTAAACTGATATAGACTATTATTTACTCTATGGTATAGACATGGGTTTGAAAGAAAAAATATAACTAAAAAGAATTATCAGTCGAAGTCAAAACTTCCCAACGTGTTCGTATACAGTTCTAACTTCTTGTGAACTTACTATTGAAGTTATTTTTCATTAAAAAATTGTAATTTAAAAGTATTCAAAGTGTCAATTGAAAGTATATACAAGTAATTATTAATATAAAAATAATTATTTCAAAACTTACCGCTTACCGGCAAACACGCTCGAAAAGATCGTAGAAAGTAGGCTTGACCAACAACAACACTTGGAGAGCCGGCATGGAGCTGCTACAGTTGCCAAACCACAGAACAAAAACAAAACGCCAAATTTTGGTGCACATTTGCACCTTGTATCGTCTTTTTTGTTAAGCAGACCAAGTTTTGGTGCAACCAGCGATTTTACTGATCCAAACTTTGGTGCAACTAGAAAATGTGCACCAAGTTTTGGTGCAATGTAGCTGTTTTTTTCTTACAGTGTATGACAATTAAAAAAGGAACGTAAATGTTATTTAATCAAAATTTTAATTTGCACATCATTCCAAAAAACAGCTACTGAAATATGTAATTTTTTGAAGATAGTAGATTCTCGAAACTATTAAAAAAAAATGCGTTAGCATCAAAAATGTGTTATTTTATAATCATAAGAGTACTTTATTTTTCTATTATTTTGTGATAATAATGCAAGTATATAAACTAAAAGTGAAATTTTTTACATTTTATTGAAATATATCAATTGCTTATCCAAATTACATAAATACTTTAAAGAATAATAATGTATTGGCAGAGTTGAATTTTCTTACAATAAATTAAAAAATTATCAATTATTATTATACGAAACATACTAAAAATATATATAAATTGGAGTTTCCAAAATGTTGTAAAAAGAAAATAGACACGAAACGTTTCAAAACTTGATGAATAACTTTGGATAACTTAAAAAAATGCTCATAGCTGATCAAGAAAAACTCTAATAAGTGATTTGATCCCTGCTTCTAAAAATGTTATCGAATAGTGTCAAATCAGCGTGTCTGCTAAAATGTCAATTCGAGTAAAATTCCTATTATAACTACGACTATCCGAAATCTTTCAGTAGAACTGTAATAATAACTACGGCTATCTGAAAACTAATTGTAGTATTATGCCCCATTTATTTATATATTAGTACGCTAAGTCTGTGATTGCTTTTTTTAATAAAGGATAATTTTCTTTAAAAAATAGTATTTTGTACAATTTAGATTATCTGGTATAACGACTTTATTTTATTTCAACCACTATATCTATATTGTTGTTTTATTAAGAATTTCAGTCAATTAGTATAATTATGCACCTGGCGTGAATCATTAAATGTGGAACACATAACAAAGTTCATGATTAAAGAATTAAGTCTCTATTTTATTAAAATTAATTGTGTTTTCGATTAAAACTAAACAATGGTAGTTAAAAAAAAGGTATTTCGAATTCGAAGAAAAACATTGTTTCTTAATATTCTTTTGTTTTACAACAATGAGTGATGATTTTGATAACAATATATTTTTTCATTTTATTTATTTCAGCTTGAGCTTTCATGTATTAAGTTGCTATATGAAGTTTGTCTTCTTTCTCAAAAAATAATTTTGAGCGTAAACCGCTTACCCGCGACTAAGGCAGAGTTGATTTTGCGAGTGTTTGCCTTACTTACAAAGGTATGTTATTATTTTGTAAAAATATTTTTCAGAATAAAATTTTATACAAGTATTGTGCAGGTTTGACCAATTCCTTTGAAATGATCTAGCCATGTTTGTCCTAATTACATAAGTGTTCATTTTCTAAGTAGTACTATTTATAAAGTATAATATTAGTATTTTACTTTTAAAGATTACTTTATATATGTTTTGGTAGTTTTCCATATAACTTAATAATATGTGCGTCTATGGGACCATGCATTGCATGCATGTTTGAAAATTATTAGCATAGTATCCTATCAGCGTGTTTCCGCAAAAATGTCGATAGAGTAAAACTCATTATAACTTAACATCGTATGATTATTCTCTATTCATTTGTCTTTTTGTGCACCTATGTAATGACTTTTCTTATTTAATTAAAAGAATCATTTTTTTTAAAGTTGTATTTTCTCAAATTTCTGACACGCATACAGTAGTTCAAAAATCTTTTGCTTAGCATACAGAAAGGCCAAGAAGTACTATAACGTGTCTTAATAAAAATCGGAAAAAATGGGCATTTGCTTTCACATTTAGAAAACTGACATTGCACTTCTTGAATTTCTTTGTGTCCTAACTAAGGTAACATGCAACCGTGTGAATTATTGATTGAGTTTAGAAAATATGAAAAACTATTATTTTATTTGGCGGTATAGCAGAGTGCGATATCACACTCTGTCACAATATCTCATAATTTAATAAATTAATAAAATAATAATATTTTGTCGTAAATGTGTCAGATTGGTGCAATGGAAATTTTTCTGCTTTTAATTTTTAACTTTTAATTTCTACTTAACTTTTTATCCACTTCTCCACTATCCGTAAAGTACTAAGTGTACTGGTAAAGACCTCATTTTTCTATTGTTGCCAAAGCAACTGCTAAGTATATTCCCAAATAATTACTATTGCCACTCAGTTGACACTTACAAAACCTTTGAATAAACGTAATCCGATAATTTCGAGAATAGTTTTACTTAAAAAATGAGTAATAACATTATTTTTCATATAAAAACATTTCAATATGTAAGTAAACACGCCTTTATCTTTTTCTCTTCTAATTCTTTTATTAAATACAACTCCCATAAAAACTTGGATTTGTTGGTTCGAAACTTTATTGCTTCGTTTCAAAACAGCATAAAAATCATATTTAAATATCAGTTGTCGACATGGGGTGATGAACATTTTTTGGGGAATAAGGAATGTTTAATACCTTAATAACAGTCTTTTGTGAAATGGTTAAAAAATTTGATTTGAAATTTTTTTATTTGGGGAATTTTTGTTTATATGGTTGTGACATATTTTTCTATTTGAGTTTGATACAATTTTTCTTTAAATTTGAAAATGGATGATCAGTAATGGTCTGGTCTTTCTTACATTTATTTCTATTGGAAATAAATTATACTCTTTTATATAAAAGATTTTCGCTTCTTTTATTTTGGATTAAAAAAAAAAAATTCCAGGTGACCATTAAAGAATTTATAGTTTTTGATTTATCCTGTCGATTCTAAAGTACATCAAAATTGCAACATTTGTTTTACAAAATAGGAATTTAATTGTAATAGAAGTGAGTTTTAAATTATGAAACTTAAATCTTTAAGATAGCTACTATGTGAATAGCTAAAAATACTTAGAAATTGAAACAGTCTGTTACACAGAACTTCATAACACAATCATTTAGGATTGTAATCCAATAAAAGGCCAATAAAACAGCATTCAAACTACACAAATAAAATTATAGCTGAAGTTCATTAATGATATTTTTAGGATGCACACTCTCAGAAATAACACTTTCATTTTTGACGATTCATGAATCCTCAAGCCTCATTTCGTTAATTTTGAGGATTATTTCGTCAAACTATCACGTGACTTTTGAGTAAACGCGAATCCTTACTTTTACGACCGTGATTTGACGATTCTGTATCTTGATTTTGAGGAAATTGAATCTCATTGTTGTACTCACATGCTCAAAAATGACGAAATATTTCTTTAGATTAGACGACATTGAAATCTTCATAAAAATGACGATTCAAATTTCCTCACTTTGAGGAAACGAAAACTCGCAGCATTTGCCAGTAACGGAATCGTCAAAATTAAGGAAATTTCTTTTTTGAGCATTCAGTTTTTAGAATGCATTTATGTTTTTAGGATGTAATAAAAACTGGCAAAAAGAACACATATTTATTTAAATTGTAAAAACATAAAATTTTAAACATTAAATGGATTTTAACTAGTAGGACTGGAAAAACAAAAATACATAATAGATCAGAGTCAATTTTAATGCAATAACTCTTATTTAAACCTCATCAAGTCTGTAAAACCAAACGGAGAAAAATAAATTGCCTGATTTAGAATGTGTCTGAATACTGCGTCAGATGTCGGCTCGTCACTTGAATGTTGTTTAAAATTATGATGCCCGTCGCCAATACTTCTCGTTTAGCTCTAGAGCGACTATAATTCAAACTCAACTAAACTGATTTTATGCGTACATATAGAGAGACTTCGGGTTTTTCCAAAAAAACTTACGAAATTTTTAAGTGCAATTATTCCCGAAAGATGGCGCCATGAAACGAGTTAAAAATATCAAGCTTTCTAGAAATATATGAGAGCAAATTGTTGCCAAATTATTCATTCCTTAATTTTAAGTAAGGGAGAGAATATTTATAACAAAGATACTCTAAATATTGATAGGTCAAAAATTAATATTCAGGGAAAAAAAACCTAAATAATTACGATAGTTCATCTAAAATTTGGATCCACTAAGATTGATAAGCAACAGAGAACATATAATAGTTTTTTTTTTTAATTTTTCAATAAACGGTAGTAAAACTAAAATTCATTTTAAATTTATTCAATAAAGTATTTTTAGCCTACTTTTAAGTGAACTTATTAAACTATTAGAGAAACCTTTATGGGTTGTGATCTGTTTTATTTTAAAAGTTACAAAATTATAATGTTTTCTATTCTTCTTCTATTTCACCCCACTTTACATTTTAAAAACAAAACTAAAATTTGCTGGAAATAATAAATATTTTAAACAGTTTCTAATAATTCCTCTCTGTAAAACTAAATAGCAACACTTACTGCTGTTGTAACTTAAAATAATCATAAAAATTGGAATTTTTATTAATTTTTAAATATTGGAATATATTTTTATTAAATAAAATAAGCGAGGGCTAAAGAGTAAAAATTTCACTGATCAACAATTTTATATTCAATATTATGTGTTTAATATTGCATTTCTTCGTAAAAATTATCCGTTTGAGGCAATATTGATACAATCTAACTTACAGCGTAAAGTTTACTTCTTTGCATGAGGAGTATTAGCAAAGTGAAACAACTTTGCCGGCATTAAGGCTTTACGTGTGGGCTCAATCAAGTTAAGCTGTTTTTTCCCCTCTTTTTCATAAAGCTTAACAGAAATGCAGTAAAAACAAAATATGCTAAAGTATAATGTGAGTGGTTTAAAGTGGAGGTTAACAGAAAATTATAAACTTGAAACGTTGAAATCTTTGCAGATACACTGCTTGAATTAATTTTCAAGTTACTTTGTTAAATTAGCTTTAGATATACAATTAGTATAGCTTTAATTATACTTCTTACACTGAAATAAGTACAACTATTTATAGTAATGTTTTTGAATAATTAATAATATTAACTAGATTTGAGAAATAACATAGCTAGAGTACGGTAATTTGATTGCCAATTTTGTAAAAAAAAATATTGCAATAAGTTCTATGTTTAATTATATCAATAAATAAAACTTTATTTATCTTTTGATTTTGAGGTGCTAAAATTATAAACAGTATTTTTTTATACACTTTTTTAAATTAGAAAAAGTAAATAAATTTGCGGTACTCTTTTTATAATATTTTTTACTCGTTTGTTGTTCTATTTAATTTCTGAAATTTGTCTTAAGTAGCTATAATTGTAATTTAAATATATAACGTATATGCAAAACAAAATAAATAACTTTTTATTTTTGTTATTGTCAATTTAAATTTTATTTGGCATAATTTTTTTTTCTTATTTCAGCCACTATATTTTAACTATTGCTACATCAGTTCTTCCTATTAATGACTTGTTTCTATTAATAAGTTTGTTGTATATTAATACTTTTAATGAATTACACCATACATGCATAATTATAATAATTTCTTGTAATTAGTATACTTAGTCATATGTGGTGTAATTCATTAAAAGTATTCACATACAACAAAGTTAATAATCAAACAGTTTCAAATCCTTTACTATTAAAATTCAACAATGAAATTAGGAGAAAAAGCATTGCTGCTAAATTTTCTTTTGTTTTACAACAATGAGTGATAACTTTGATAACAATATATATTTTTTCATTTCAGTCATTTCTTCTTGAGATCTCACGCTTCAAGTTGCTCGATGTAGTTTGTCCGCTTAAATATGATTTTACGTGCAGATCACATGCCCTTGACAGGAAGAGTTGATTTTACAGGACTTTTTCACTCATAGGTATGTTATTCTTTTGAAATGTAATTTGTATAATAAAAATTTGAGACAAACAATATAGTCTCTGTATTGTATAGGCTCGGCAAAATCCATTGCAGTAATCATGTCTGTATTAATAAAACTAAAGTTTATTTTACTAAGTAGTACTATAATATACCTGGGCGTATATCTACAGCGTACCTGATTTGGTTAGGTGAAGAATTAGGATTTGTCGCCAATCAATGGAAACGTTTGAATCTACTAGAACATGGTCTTGCACATCTTTCTTTTTTTTACCTCGATTAGATACTCTTAGCAATCACAATGAAAAAGTATCCGAAAAAACAGAGAAACAAACTATAGGTTCCCAAATAGTGTATGGTAAAAGCCCTTCAGAACTATTTAAACAAATAAATGTATTATGACAGTTAAATACTAATTAAGTAATCTTAAAATTTTATTCTTAATAATTTTTCTTAAAGCTCTGCTTTAGGTGGAAGTAATTCCAAGTTCTTTTCGATCCAGATAGTGATTTAGTGCGATAAATAGATATTTTCCATTGTATTATATTAAGTGTATGGTAGAAATTTCTTTTGTCAGTTCTCTTGTTAAACGAACAAGATTGTGTGTTGTCTTATCCTCCTTTCCACCTCCTTCACAAGTTTCAGTCCTTCACCAAATATCCATTTGTTTTGGCTTTCCTCCTTTTTTGTACCTAAAATATCTTCTGCTGTGTTATTGTATAGTTTTTACATTTCTACCAAGTCTCCTCATCCTCTCTGCAGTATTTTTGTAATCTTTAAAAAGGTCAGTTAAAGCTGAAATTTTTTTATGAAATTCAATTGAATACATTCGGATTGAATCTCGATCTTTCTACTTTTCTATGTTATACCTAATTCTTTTTTTCTTTTTCGTGTCCTAGGAATTTCAATTTCACAATCTTTATAAGCCAAAGAATTTTCGGATGCTACGTCAGCGCTTTATTTAACGCGTAAATACTGCAAAGATTTCTTTTATATCCCATCTATTGATATGTGATCAATCTGATTTCCTGTTTTACCATCTGTTGATATCCAATGTTATTTTGTGAATGTTCTTATATTGAAAAAAGCTGCCACCTATCCTGAGAACATTAGTTTCACATAGCATTTTAAAAACTCTCTCTTTTCATTTTTATATCCAATTATAAAGTACATTTTAAATATAATTATTGATTAAAAAATAAATTATAATGAATCAAGAATATAAAATGAAAGAATTAATTAGATATTAAAAAAGCCAGTACATTTGGTCTTCAATATGAAGAATTATTTGTTTGATACATTAATTTTCTATTGAGGTATTCAAACTCATATTATATTCAATGATACAGTACCTGATAAATTTTAATGCTTTGAATACAGCATATTCTTCTACACATGTAAGAATTTTAATGCAATGCCTTTTTAGTTACTATTTATTGATGTCGTGTTAAAATAATTGTAGCATTCCAGATTATTAGATCTTAGATTATTTTTAAATTAGGGATTTACTACATCGATATTTTGATGGGTCTCAGTCAGTATGACTTGTGAATTCACTCAGAAAGTTATGATTAATACAATCTGTACTGTTTTCCAGTGATATTTTAAATACAGTACAATTAAATGTCCAATAATGATCAAGATAAGGTCATGGCCCTCTACGATTGATTATTATTTGTGTCCCACATGATTTTATATTTTAATGTCTTTGGTCTTAAATTTATCATTGTCCATTTAAAGTATAACATTAGTAAGTACAGAAAGTGGACCGTTTTACCATTTTATTGCGCTATTTGATGCATATTTTTTTTATTGTCTTTTACTGTATATTGAATGGAATATGTGGAAAATAAAAGAAAGTGTTTTTTATTGTTGTAAATTTAGATTATCTGGAATAAGTTCAGCTACGAAATGGGATTTTTTGTTATATTCGGCAATGTATTCAATCAGTGTGATGAAATTCATTAAAAGTATTAAAAAAATGTAAAAAAAAAACATTATGTAATCAATTTCAATGCATTTTCTATTAAAACTAAACAATGTTTAAAATATATTTATCATTTGAAACAAAAAAACTTTGTTTCTCAATGTTCTTCTGTCTCACAACAATGAATGATATAATTGATAACAATATAATTTTTTTCATTTTGGTCATTTCATCTTGAACTCTTACCTATGAAGTTGCTCTTTGCAGTTTGTCTTCCAAAAACTGATTTTGTCCAAAATTGGTTTATCTTTGACTAATGAAGAATTGATATTGAACGATTTTTGACTTTCCAAAATAGATATGTTATTCTTCTTAAAATTAATTTTATAAATAAATCTGAAACTAGCATTGTACAAACTCGACAAATTCCACATAAATTATCTGTCCGTTTTAATAAAATTATAAGTTGATTAAAAATAATTAGTCAGTTGAATAATCGTCGAAGAATAAAAGTTTATTTTACTAAGTGGTACTATTTTACTAAGAGCACATAAAATAAGCCTAATTAATTTGAAAGATTACTTTTGTCCCTTTTGCACACGTTTTTGCTCGCCAACTGCTTTTGTCGCCAACTTAGGCTTTATTAAAGTTTCAGCATTCAAAATGTTAATTTAGCCAATCACTCAATTCTTTTTAGCCTACTTTTCTTTTTTTTTTTAATTCGAAGAATTAAAAAAAAATGAAAAAGTAGGTATTGACATGCGGTCGATGTCCGTCCGTCCGTCCGTCTGTCTGTCTGTCCGTCCGTCTGTCTGTCCGTACCCCCCTTCCAAAATCAGTTCTGTCTATCCGATCTTAAAAATTCTTTTTTTATTAGAAAGGTATAACCTCAGACACCCAACTTTCATACTTTTTGTCCGTCTGTCTGTGCGATAGGACGGACATAAATCTACTATTTGATGACAAATTTCCCATTGAATTAGCATTGAAATTCAATTTCGAGTCATTTAGATCGCTGAATTTAACTACAAATGCTACGGACAAGTGAGATACGTCAAAAAATTCAGCGCATTAAAATTAGAATACATTGAAAATTTCAGAAAAGAATTCGAATTTGAAGTACTTCAATTATTTAAAAAACGCCAACATTTAATGCTCATTTAAAAAGCATAGGAAGCCATTTTTATTAGAATTAAATCACCATTGCCATCACAACAATTGCTTGAGAAACTTTAATTCTTTTAGACAATAAATTAAAATAAATTTATTTTTGAGACATCGATCAATTTAAGATGACGTCAAATATATATTTCACTACGAGATCTTTGTATGGTGATATAAATTGTGTTCATTCTATTTAAAAGCGAGGAATATTACATATTTATTCTTTGAAATAAAAAATTTTGCAAACGATTTAAGTTATAATTATTTAATTTTCGAAATAAAATAAATGAAACTAGCTGAATTTAGCAAGTAAATGTTTATTGAGGAGTAGTTTTTCGGTTTTTGTTCTACGAAAAATTAAACATTTATTTATAATTGCAAATAAAGCTGTGTTTAGTGCTGTGTTTAGTGAAAGATGCTGTGTTTAGTTAGATGCGGTGTTTAGTGAAATTTATTTTAAATTTGATGTGGAAAAACGGTTGTTGATGTCACTTACTGTTACGAACCCAGATTTTTCAAGATAAGAATTTTAGTAAGTATTTAAGTAACAGGAAAGTAGGCTATTTTAGTTCTTTAAGAACTTCTTGTTTTTTTGCTAACAACAAATAAAATGTGCTTTTAAGTATATTTAATTTTTATTAAGGTAATCATGCCGTTCTAAACAACATTTTATATTATCAAATCTATGAATATATCCCTATATATTTAATGTAATTTAAATTTGTATTGCATAATACATAACACTAAATGTTTAATGAATTTTTTTTAAATAAAATTATTTAGTCGGCGTTAAAAAGGTTATGCAGTTTTAAATTAATATTTAGCTTTAGTGTTCCAAATAATGTTGATCAATTTCTGAATGCTAACATAAATTTTAGACATTTGTAGTGACCGAATGACTGGGTTCAACAAACTTTCAAACAACACATTTCTTTTCTTAACTACTTTATTTCGAACAACAAACTTTACCTTTAAAAGACACAAATTCCATCAAACTAAGCATTTTCCATTTTCTACCACAACCAGACTGCCACCATCGCACACAAGCTTATACACACTCATCTGCACGTGCTTAATTAATTATCAATTATTTATTTATCTGAGCGTGACCCTTACACCTCCCCCCTAAAATCATATTATATCCGAAGATTTAATATGTTAATATATATAAAGGGTCACACTTTACATTACAATTACTATCGACACACACTTAACTACTTTGTGCCATTACAGTCATAAACAACTCAAACAGTCTGAACTCTGGTCCTGTACTCTCTCATCTTGTTTACATGGAGTAACCTTAAATTACCTTCAGGCATCTGCAGATAATACGAATTTGGTTTCGCCTTTCTTACCACTTTAACTGGACCTATCCACCTAGCATACAATTTATTAGTTGAGTCGGGTACTAACACAAGCACTTGATCTCCTGGTGCAAATTCCCGATGTTTCCTTCTACTATTATAGTACTTGGCGTAATTACTTTGCTGTACTTCACTTGTTAATTTGGCATTTCGTGTTGCTACTTCTAACTTCTCTCTTAGTTCTTGCAAATAGTTTTCCACTGAACCTTTCATATTCAGAGGTAATAGTACTTCCCCCGTCCAAACTGATTTCAGTATAGACAATGGACCCTTTGGTTCTCTTCCATACATCAGCAGAAAAAGTGGTACGCCTGTAGTTGCATTTGGAACTTCTCTATAAGCCCACAATAAAAAAGGAATGTGCCTGTACCAACCTCTACCCTCTTCTCTAATAATATGGTGCAATAAATTTTTCAAAGTTTGGTTCCATCTCTCAATTAAACTATTTCCTTCTGGATGATACGGTGTTGTAAATCGTGGACAAGCTCCTAAAATCTTCAGAAATTCTTGCGTCAAACTAGCTGTAAAATTTGTTGCATTGTCCATCACAATTACTTCTGGTACTCCTGTCCTACTGAATATTTCAAGCAATGCTTCACATGTACTTTTAGCCGTTAGAGATTTCAATGGGACAGCTTCTGGCCATCTTGAATGTTGATCCATCAAACAAAGAATGTACTTATGTCCTTGTGACGATACCGGATCTATGGGGCCAATTAGATCTACGTTCACCACTTGAAACGGTAGCTCAGGGCGAGACACAGGTGTTATCGGGATCTTGTCAACAGAGCGAATTACCTTTCTGCACTGACACCCATGACAAGAACTACAATATGCTTTGATCTCCTTGATCATTCCAGGCCAATAAAACGTAAACTTGATTCTTTGAATCGTTTTATGGGCTCCTAGATGTGCTCCGAATACTGACTCATGAGCTATCTCCAATATTTTGTTTCTTCTGCTTTCAGGAATCACTAACTGCCTTATTCTACTTCCGTACATATTCTCTTCATGGTAAAGGATATTTTCTTATACAATATACCCTCCTTTCTTTTGCTTGGCCAATTTCCATGCCTCCTGAAGAGTAGTGCACGTTTGTTGTTGTTTCCTGAAACTCTCTGGTTTGCTCCCATCGTCATTAGCATCATGTTCTCTTGTTGCTGGCTTATATTCTTCTGTTTCAGTATTCACATTATCATTCAACTCTTCCTTTTGAGTATCCGATCTTAATTTCATGGTAGCTGTGAAGCTAGGACTATAGATTCTCTCCTGCTCCAATAAGGCCTCATAAGTTTCCATGTCCAACAATATGTCAGCATTCAACCCGTCCACAGTTGCCACAACCGTTTTAATTACCGGTGTAATATACGAACTTGTCACCAAACCAATTTCAACTTCTTTTAATTCGGCTTTCAAACAATCACCAAACGCAGGCTGTAACATAATATGTCCTTTGTAGTCAACTTCTTTCCCTACTACACTGCTTTTAAACACACTAATCTGCGCACCAGAATCTACAACTGCCTCATATTCTGTTCCACCATATGAAATTTTAACTATTTTCAGATCAGACATTTTCGGTTGAACTGCATTCCCGTTCTTATTCTCCAGTACAACTTCACTGTTGCATTTAGCAATGACCACTTTGCCTTCGATCTCCTTTACTTCAACTACTTTGACTCCAGAGACATTGACTTCTGCAACCTTTACTTCAGAAACTTTAGCTTCAGGATTTTCTCTTCCTTCTTTATTCTTATCTCTGCAAAACCTTGCTAAGTGCCCCGATCTTCCACAATTGAAACATGTCACTTGCTTTTGGAAGGAATTTCTCTTATCAAATCCTCCACGGTTGTTATGCTCATATCTATTACCTTCATAAGATGAATTATTTCTGTTATTGGACGTGTTAGGTTTTCCCTGATAGTCATTCCTGTATGGTTGAAATGAAGGAGCTTTATTGCACTGGTTATATTGTCTCACATTTTCATATTCATCTAATTTCTCAGAAAGAGCATCAACTGTAATAACTTTACCCCATTCATCAATAAAGTGTTGCTGTATATCGCTTGATACTTGTTCCTTCATTTGCTCTGTAATGACAAGTTGTTTTAGACTTTCAAAATCATTGACTTTTAGTCCCATAGTCCACTCATTAAAATAATTCGCCAACTCAAATCCAAAATCTCGCCAAGTGTTTTCCGATGACTTACAGTGTCTTTTAAACTTTATTTTAAACGCTTCCGGGCTCAATTTAAATCTTTTTAACAACATATTCTTCACATGATCATAATCATTGGCTTTTTCCTCTGGCTCCCTGGCAATCAAATTCGCCATTTCTAACGGTAATAATCCAACGAGATTTGTCACCCAATCCTGTTCCTTAATCTGCACTCTTCTTGCTTGTCTTTCAAACAATATAAGGAAAAAACTAATATCACCTTCTTTAGGATCAAATTTACGCATTAATTTTTGCAATCCAACTTGAGCTTGTTCTTGCATTCCTCCATTTTGAGAGATCATTTCTCTTCCATCACCACTTCTGGACATCGATGCTTCAATCTTCAACTTTTCTAATTCAAACTCATTTTCTTGGCGCTTCAATTCCATTTCCATTTCCTTACTCAATTTTTCCAATAAAAACTCGTTTTCTTGGCGTTTAATTTCTTCTTGGCGCTTAATCTCCTGTTCCTGGCGCTTAATCTGCTCTTCTTCCTCTCTCTCACTAACTATTCTTTCTAATACGTCCTTCACAAATCCTTCCTCATACTCGGCACTCTTCAAAATAATATTTCTTAATTCAACTACTTTCATATCCTTCGTCACCGTTTCGCCTAAATCTTCCGCCAAACACTTCAAATCGACCTTCTTTGCTTTTGCTAAAAACGACATTTCTGCTCCGAAATTCTTCAAAATAACCTCTTTTAAACTCAAAAACTTAAAACAACTTTCAAATTATTCAAATAACCTTGTTAACTAGACTTTCATAGCTAAATATCTTCTATAAATACTGTTCGAATATAAATTCCAAAATGATTAACTCGCAATCCAGCCGTTGGATAGATTCTCAATCATCACGGTTCTTCAAAATAGTTCGAAATCCGTTGGGGTTTCCCCGCACATTATGTAGTGACCGAATGACTGGGTTCAACAAACTTTCAAACAACACATTTCTTTTCTTAACTACTTTATTTCGAACAACAAACTTTACCTTTAAAAGACACAAATTCCATCAAACTAAGCATTTTCCA
This sequence comes from Hylyphantes graminicola, assembly GCA_023701765.1. Classification (NCBI taxonomy): domain Eukaryota; kingdom Metazoa; phylum Arthropoda; class Arachnida; order Araneae; family Linyphiidae; genus Hylyphantes; species Hylyphantes graminicola. The sequence goes on from CM043113.1 coordinate 31,103,038, forward strand.
TTTTCTACCACAACCAGACTGCCACCATCGCACACAAGCTTATACACACTCATCTGCACGTGCTTAATTAATTATCAATTATTTATTTATCTGAGCGTGACCCTTACAACATTCATGCTAAATATCATAATTTTAACTCAATTAATATGTGTCATTTTACATTTTTTACAACTATTTATGCAGTTGTAATCTTAAATTTTTTTATGGTACAATTGCATCCCATTGTGGTGGTTAATGAAATGGTAACACAATATGCACACGCTCTCAAAAAATTAAGCAAACTCATTTTTACGGGTATAGTGTACACGCTTAAGGGAATGTGTTTATTTGCTATTTGTCATTAATCAGCAGGAAGGCTCGAGTATCTGAGAGATACGCCATGATTGAAGTTAGTTTAAAGCCATGCAATGTGTTATGCATTCGACGTTTTTTATATTATGTTAGGTTACTTTGATGAGCGTCAGATAAGATTTCAAAATTGCAATTTTAAATTAAGTATGCATAATTGCTGTTTGTATTTGATGGGTGCTGGGGACTGTTGTGGTATTTGATCTTATGATTTACGGCAAACAGGAACATCCCCTTTGTTTATTCTCTGTCCCCCTGATGATGAGCATAGTTTTTTGTCACATTTGTTGTATCATTAGTATGACGTATTCTGTTACTTCTTTTCCATTTCATAATTTCATTGAAAATTATTTGCTACAGGTATTTCTTTCGGTTATAAAGAACGAAAGGAATTTTATGAATAATTGCGTTGACAAGCCATCATCTAAGAAATAGGACGTAAGTCTTAATACATTTCATTTCATTAAAGTATTACAATTGTAGATGTTCTGTAAATTATTTTCATCAACTTGCACAGTAGTTATAAATCAGCCTTATACTCACAGAAATAATATTTTCAATTTTGACGAAACATCAATCCTCAAGCCTCATTTCGTTGATTTCGACGTCCTTTTGTTAAACTATCACGTGACTTTTGATGAAATGCCAATCCTCACCTAAACGTTCTTGATTTGACGATATTGCATCATGATTTTGAGGAAACAGAAACTCATACATTCATCATACACTGTTGCATTCTGGTAACATTCTGGTCTGGTTGACGATATTGCATCATGATTTTGAGGAAACAAAAACTCATACATCCATAATACACTGTTGCATTGGAACAACTAATCGCCTCCATAAAACACAAAGCCCGTCGTCAGAAATGTTCATTAAAAAAGGTCAGTATTTATTTGCAATACTTATAAACTTATTGCATTCTCCATTATTTGCTTGTAATCTTTGCCCAATTTGGATTAATAAGACAATTTTAAATATGATTATTCAACTAATATAATTTCTCTTTTACAGATGCCTTCTTGATGTTAAGTATACTGTCAAGAGAGAGAACAAAATAGATCTTGAGACTCTATTTTTCTCTCTTTTGGCAGTTTTCATGAAAAGGATGAAGGACGTTATAACTGACAAGCCCGCATCTAATGATAAAAAGGTAAATATTTATTTATTAAATTTGGACTAATCAGAAAATTATAAATACTTGATTATTAAAATAATAAAATTTTTCTTTTACAGTTGCCTTTTTGATGTTAAGTCGACTGTCAAGAGAGAGAACAAAATAGGTCTTGAGACTCTATTTTTCTCTCTTTTGGCAGTTTCCATGAAAATGAAGAAGGACCTTTTCCCTGACAAGCCCTCATCTTATGATCAAAAGGTAAATACTTATTTCTTAAATTTAGATTAATCAGAAAATTATTAATACTAGAACATTAAACTAATAAAATTTCTCTTTTACAGATAAATTATTGATGTTAAGTCTACTGTCAAGAGAGAGAATAAAATATGTCTTGAGACTATATTTTTCTCTCTTTTGGCAGTTTCCATGTATAGGAAGAAGTACGTTCTCCCTGATAAGCCCGCATCTTATGATCGAGAGGTAAATATTTATTTCTTAAATTTAGATTAATCAGAAAATTATAAATACTAGAATATTAAACTAATAAAATTTCCCCTTTACAGATGCCTTATTGAAGTCTACTGTCAAGAGAGAGTACAAGATATGTCTTGAGACTCTATTTTGCTCTCTTTTGGCAGTTTTCATGTATAGGAAGTAGTACGTTCTCCCTAAGAAGCCGTCATCTTATGATCAAGAGGTAAATGATTATTTCTTAAATTTGGATTCATAATCCAATTATAAATACTTGATTATTTAACTAATAAAATTTCTATTTTACAAATGTCTTCATGATGTTAAGAAACAGAAACTCATACATTCATCATACACTGTTGCATTCTGGTAACATTCTGGTCTGGCTGACGATATTGCATCATGATTTTGAGGAAACAGAAACTCATACATAAATCATACACTGCTGCATTGGAACAACTAATCGCCTCCATAAAACACGAAGCCCGTCGTCAGAAATGTTCATTAAAAAAGGTCAGTATTTATTTGCAATACTTATAAACTTATTGCATTCTCCATTATTTGCTTGTAATCTTTGCCCAATTTGGATTAATAAGACAATTTTAAATATGATTATTCAACTAATATAATTTCTCTTTTACAGACGCCTTACAAAATAGTGCTTGAGACTCTATTTTTTCACTTTTGGCAGTTTTCATGAAACGGATGAGTGACGTTCTTCTTGGCAAGCCCGCATCTAAGTATCAAGAGGTAAATATTTATTTATTAAATTTGACTAATTATAAATACTTGATTATTAAATTATTGAAATTTTTCTTTTACAGATGCCTTTTTGATGTTAAGTCTACTGCCTAGAGATAGAACAAAATAGGTCCTAGACTCTATTTTTCTCTCTTAAGATAGAACAAAATAAGTCTTGAGACTCTATTTTTCTCTCTTTTGGCAGTTTTCATAAAAAGGATGAAGGACGTTCTCCCTGACAAACCCGCATCTTATGATCAAGAGGTAATTAATGATTTCTTAAATCTTAATTTATAAGCCAATTATAAATACTTGATTCTTAAACTAATAAAATTTTTCTTTTACAGATGCCTTTTTGATGTTAAGTCTACTGTCAAGAGAGAGAACAAAATAGGTGTTAAGACTCTATTTTTCACTCTTTTGGCAGATTTTATGAAAAGGATGAAGGACATTCTCCCTGACAAGCCATCATCTTATGATCAAAAGGTATTTACTTATTTCTTAAATTTGAATTTCTAAGCCAATTATAAATAAATGATTCTTAAACTAATAAAATTTCTCTTTTACAGATGTCTTCTGGATGTTAAGTCTACTGTCTAGAGATAGAACAAAATGGGTCTTAGACTCTATTTTTCTCACTTCTGGCAGTTTTCATAGAAAGGATGAAGGACGTTCTCCCTGACAAACCCGCATCTTATGATCAAACTGTAAATATTTATTTCTTAAATACGGATTAATCAGAAAATTATAAAAACTTGATTATTAAACTATTAAAATTTCTCTTTTACAGATGACTTCTGGATGTTAAGTCTACTGTCAAGAGAGAGAATGAAATAGGTTTTGAGAATCTATTTTTCTCTCTTTTGGCATCCCCAGTAGCATCGAATATTGGCCCAATATTGGTATGACGTTGGCCAATATTGGTTATCTTGGGCAAATATAGCAAGTTTTACAACATTCAGCCAATATTGGCCCAATATACGAAACCAATATTTCGAAAGTTAAAATTTGCCAAGATAGGACCAATATTGGTTGGCATATACCTAGGAGGCGCTCGCGTTTGTCATATTTTTCCTTGATGAGATTAAGAAGAACAGTCAAACGGCCTCTCGGTGGCCGAGAGGTGTAAGCGACGAGCCTCATACCAAGAAGGTTCTTGGTTCTGTCCTTGTTATACTATAGACGTATTCGTGCTGGTAAAAAAAATCCTCTAAAATTCACCGGGGTGCCCGAGTACACTGCGATATACGTGCTCGTTAAATCTGTGGAGTCGAAAGTCCTGACGGCGTTAGCGTACGATGTCGCTCGAAGCATAGAATTCGAATTTGTAAAGTAGGAAGTTCCTTTTTAAAATTGACCTCTAACCCCCAGGGGTCACACACCAAAAATAATGGGATACGTGTTCGCCAATTTTTCCATCTACCCAACCGTTTCGAAAAAAGTCGTTGGATAATATTGGTCCTATAATGGCAGTCAATATTGGTTATATGTTGTTGGATAATATTGGTCCTATAATGGCAGCCAATAATGGCCAATATTGGCAAAATGTTTCCTCCCAATGCTGGGCCAATAAGGGTTAGCATATTGGCTCTACATTGTAACCAATATTGGGTCCATATTCGATGCTACTGGGGATAGATAATGAAGAGAACTACGGCTGTCAGAAAATATAAAAAGGTCACCATAATCCTCATCAGAGAGAATATTACTACCTGCTAGATTGTCAATTTTACATCATCAGTAAACATTTTAATGGTATTATTGTTAGGAATGTGACATGGGTTTTCGAAGGCCAACTGCTTTAGATGTTCTGGTGTGTAGTCTTTCTTGTTAACATGAGGGCTTATGTTTAAGTGAAAGTGAACCCTTCAAGTATATAAATATCTTTAATTTTGATAACTGTTAGGTTGAGATTTTTTGTATTAAACCATTAACCGAATGGTTTATAGTAAGTCAATCGGCACTAATTCGGGATTTGTTTGGGTCAATTACTTAAATATATTTTAATTTTAGACTGTTTGGTTGAGGTTTGAAAGCCCAGAACTTCTCTCTCTCTCTCTATTGATAGTTTTTCATTAAAAAAAAAGGGGGGGGGGTGGATGTGCGTAGACAAGACCGCATCTAACGTTTAATGAGAACATTATATAAATTTCCTTCTTTTTAAAATATTTAAAAGTTGTAATTAAAACAAATTACGAATTTTCATCTAATCTTTTCAGATGCACTTTTCAAATTGTAGAAAATCACATTCCAATGAAAGACTTGGTTTCTTAAATCACATTTTAGTCCAGGGACTATCTCTCTGTTGACAATTGTCTTAAAACGTCGTTTGAGTAGACAAGACAACTTGTAACTATTAAGAGGTATTAATATAATTAAATTTACTTTTTTTATGAATTAGTTTAACGTGGTAGTTTATAAATAATTAAAAATTTATATTTAATCTTTTCATATGCACATGTTTAATGTAGAAAATCGAATTACAAAGGAAGGTCTAGTTTTTGTCTATCTCTCATTTGAAAATTAGAGGGTAAATATTCAGAAAAGTTGAAATATCAGTTATAAATCATTGTAAAAATTGTACCCTTTTTGCTATTACTGTCCCAAACAGAATGAGTGCTGATTTATTGTTTTGTATATGTGTAAATAGATGGCAGCACCTACGATACCTATGTGAAATCTCTTCATATTTTACCGGAATAATTTAATTTCTTTAACAAGCTACTGTTAGGTAAGTCATTTTTTCATGAGGAGCAATAAAAGGAAATACTACTATATACAAACATGCACATAACATGCAATTAACACATTTTCTCTTTAGACATCTATTTTAACATCTAAGACATTTACTTAAGACATTTATTTTAATTTTTACCTGGATAATATTTTATTACTTTAATATCAAGCAAAATTAAGTTACGCCGAATATATGCTTTTCTAAAATCTTTGTTAGTTTTGTAATCTAAAATGAATTTCTTTTAAGTATTTGTATGTTACAAAAAATACTGAAACTTAATAATAAAAGGCCAATGGTATTTGTATGTAATACAATGTGAAAGTATTATGTTAATAAGTAAGTTGATTATTCTATGTAAATTTTCCTTTTTCATTATAAGTGACAAAAGAAAAATCAAATCATATCAGAGTTTTAAGTTTTATAATACTTAATTCCCAGATTTTCGACGATGTACTTAATAGGAAAAAATGCCTGTCATGCTTAATTTCAGCGATTTTTTTAGAATTTTTTTATGGAAATGAGGGTATGTTTATAAAGTGATGGAATTACATTGTTGAAATACATGTTTTTATTTATCAATTTATGATTTTTGTACTTTTGGGAAGCCAATTCTTCTGCCTCTGAAGTAACAGCGCATTATCGTTATTATTAAACTATCATTATTTGTCTCTGCGATTTCTACTCATGTAATAGTTTATAAAAGCGATACATATTCTGAAATTATCCTTTCAAGATCTTGCAAACTACTTATTTATATATATTTTAGGAAAAAATTAAATTTAATAAACTTATATGAGGGAATAATAGTATCGTAGCACTTACTTTGACTTTGTAGTTAATTTTTCTTGCACACTACAGAACTTTTAAGTTAAGTTTGGTTTGAATTATCGTCGCACTAGAGCTACACAAGGGCTATTGAACAGAAATTTTAAGAAATGTCTAACTTATAGAGTCAGGTGAGATCATGTGCTTAATACATGTGATTTGTTTTTACCTATAGTTGTGACATCTAGCTTTAACATATTTTTTTAAAAATTAGTTAGAGTAGGATTTGAAACATTAGTAGCTAACTTTTTTGTGAAATAAAAATTTTATAAAAAACACATATGAATAAATGTTTACATAGAAATGTAATACGACATGCATTCATTATAATTTTCTTTTAATCAGAATTGAAAAGTATTAGCATTTTAGTTAGAAATAATTATCTTTGTATTTAAAGATGAAAATTGTTGCAAGTGAGGAAATCGTATTTCACATGTTTGAAGTTAGAAAATAAAAAAAAATAATATTTTATCATAACTACCACTTGAAATTTCTGAGATAACAAAACAACATTTTAACTACATGTTGAGCAAAAACTTTGTAAATTTTTCCGTGTAAAATTTGTAAATTCTGTGTAAATATCCTTCAATTTTATTAGTTTATCCTTTTTGCCTTGAATTAAACATGCCTTATTGTGAAAGTAAACTGTATTCAACATAAATAACTCTTTATTATATTAATCAATATAATTAAAAAAAGAAATTTAAACTCTGGTTTCAGAAAATGGTATAAAATAAAATACCTATAAATTAAAAACTTAATTAATTCTCATAAAATTGCGATCATTAATTACAGGAAATATCAATAATTTAAGCTTCATACTTACACTATAAAAATGGGAAGTTGAATGGAAACATCTCTTTGCCAGAAAACCATTAATCAAGTTTAATATTTCATTATTAAAATGCTACTTACTTTATTAAAACTGTAATTTATCATTAGTATTAATCTTTAAAAAATACAAACTCAGCTATTATATAAATTTTTATTCCAGTTTTTACTTTGTTAGTATGATTTTACTTTTATGATTTTATTTATATTTTGCAAAAATTAAATAAAATTCATAGATGATTCTAAATTTACCACATTAAGTATTTTATTCAATATTTTTAGATAAAAATATAGTTTAAAGAAACAAATGTTCCATAATAAATTTTACAAAGATCAGTTGAACAATTTCTTATTAAATGAAATATTGTATGCGATATATTTTTTACGTACACCCTTAAAGAGGATATAAAATCCCGTGATCATTTTTCGTCACTTCTTAAAGTTTCAAAAATGTCGCTTGACTCTTATTTACATTTAATTATTCAAATTTCAAACGCTATTTAAATTATAAAAAAATCCAATTCATAGACACAATTTAAACATTTCCAAACATTTCAACCTCAAACAGATTTTTTTTTCAAATTTTTGACATGAACTGAAAGAAATAATGCTAATTGAAATTGAACATACTGTCTGGCAATTTTTTTGACAATAATCCCCAATTAAATATTCAAAACAGTGCAATAAATCTTTAAACTAAAATATTTATAAATTAAACATAATTTTCAAAAGGAAAAATAGCCTAACAATAAATTGAATTTTCAAAACTTATTTTACTTTTACTTAAAAATTATGTGTCTTTAAATAATTTAAGATTTTGTTCAATTAATCAGCCGTATTTGCAATGCATTTTTACTAAACAAATCCATACATTCAATACATTTAATGAACCAATTTCAACAAATTTATAAACTGAATAAAGATTTTTAAAAAATCACTAGGGATTAGAAAACAAAACTCGTAAACATTCCAGAAACTTTTCATATCAGCATTTTGAAACCAAGCATGAACGACCCAATTCCTAGACATTTCATTACGGACCCGCGATTTTATAGAGTCTAGGGAAGACTAACGAATCTCATTGAGTTTCTTTCTAGAAGACCCACTTCTGGAGATGGTGTTATTGAATTTTGGTCTTAATTGTGTCGGCAACGACGCCATTCTAGGAAATATAGCTCCAATTAAACGTCATTCGCCAGTAAAGTTCTTTTTGGTGAGATGTAAGTGTTGTTTTCAGAGATTGATTGTTGTGTATTGTTGTTGCTTGTCGTTCATGTTGAGTATATAGTTTTATGTTTTGCGTAAATACTTGTAAATGAAGAAAGGTTTAGTTATAAATGTAAAAGGTTTAGTTTCGTATATGTGTAATTCTTGTGAACCTGAATTTAACCACCCGGTTTTATATTTCTTAAAACATATAAATACCAGTTCTTTTAAGGGACCTGATTGCAAACTACATAACATGCAATAAACTTTATGTGTTACAAATAAGTATTTAAATGTTACTTTACTGCCAATTGTTTAAAATCAACTTTTAATTTACTTATTTTCAATGCATACAATTTATTGAAATTTTGCAACGACGCTTTATTTTAAAAATTAAGAAAACTCTTCGTTGAACATCACAACTTGCATAAAGATGCCATAGATAAAATATAAGAGAGGTAAACCTCATATACCTAGAGAAATTGACTAGTAGAACGCATTTAGACTCGTAGAACGGAAGTAGGTATGACCGGCGGATAAATACACGAGTAAAAGTTAGTGCCTGTGGTGTTATAACTTTTAAACTAAAATAGAAATTTAAAGAAATAGGTCGATTAAATTGAAAATTGATAGGTACGGGCAGAAATCTTCATTATGTGAGTACCCTAATTTCCATTGTTTTTATTCTTCGTTAAGGAATATGTTCTTTTATTCATTTCAAATTTTATTACAATGATAAAGAAAATATTTGAACACACTGACATACAAGGCAACAGTGTACTGTATTATACTTATGCATATTGTTCTACAAGCTAATGGTTTTCATTTCATGCTGGTATGTTATATTATTACCACTTCAGTTTTGTGAAACACACAGGTAAAAGTTCCCTTTAATGCAATTTCAATACAATTCAATACTTATGGCTTGAAAAATTTCTTAACCCTTTCAGTCCAAGTGATGCCATTTGGCATCATTATGTTTCTGATCATAATTTAAAAAATAATCGGGCTGACATCTATTGGGATTAAAAATGTTTTTTAATTGAAAAAGAGTTTCAAGAATCGAATGATGAACTTTTTGACATCATAAATGGTTATAGACGATCAGAAAAAAATATTCTAAAATGATGGTGCGAAATAGTCATTGGGACTGGTTTAAAAAGTGATTAAAATTAACAATATTTGCAAACTATACATGCGTTCATATTATTTAATTAATTATAAAAAATAATATTACTTTAGATGCATTTAAAGAAACAGGTATCCTTTTCCTTTCTTATCTTTAACATCACAGTTCTTTCGGCTTCAACCGATATCAAGTCGGTTCCTTAATAAGCCGCCTGTACCGGAAACAAGACAGCCGAACGAAGGTTTTAATGAAGACTCTGAGCTATTTAGAGACATGGCGCGTGTGCATAGTTGATCTCGAGTGGGAATAAACAATGCTAAGAGACGCAGTTTTAAATCGGAAAGCGGCCATTTTAGCCCAGGTTTCGTTGACATCGGTTTTTGAAGTTTGGTATTATTCTCTGAGAGACAATGAAGTCTAAGGACTTGCTTTTGTGTATTGTTTCGATGATTTGGTGTTTGATTTCGAGGAAATGAGCTTTCATTGAAACTGTTATTTAGGAAGGGGTTGGTTTCAGTTTTTAAAGCAGTTTATATGCTATTATTTTTTTTTATTAAAATATTAAGCTTATGAGATCTGAACTTTCGAAGGAAAGAAACACAGATTCTAATAGTAGCGGAATTACTTTTCTGTTATATTCTGTGTATTTTGACACCTTTCTCATGTCTCTACTTTTTGCGGTTCAGACGAATAAATATTTCAGACTACATATAGTCAGTCGCATAGCATTAAAATATCTTTATGGTCTTGCGAAACAGCAGATTGATAATAAAATAAGCGAGTTGTTATTAATTATCTAGTTTTTAAGAGAGAAATGTGTAATTAGAAATTTTTGTTTCAAAAATGTGATTTGTGTCAATACATTAGTGAATATAATTCTATTATTCGAATGGTGTTAATTTAATGTTGAATTTGGTTTCAAGTCTTTGTTAGTTTAAAACAGATTTCTTCCTGGAAAACGTCATTCTCGTCATTATAAATAATGAAATACAGAACAATAATATGAATTCACCTTGATTAATCATTAAACTCTTTACACAGCGTGGAATAAACATATCGTAGAAGATTAAAAAAATGATAAGTAGAAATACTTTTCAATAAAAGACCTTATATTTATGAGCTGAATTATTCTTCGTTTTCAGGAAGCATTTTCCATGCCCACTTGAAAACGCTGAATTTTCTTGGAATTTTCTGCTCAAATGCCTGAAAAAGAGGAAACAATTACCTTTATTTATTTGAAGGCACTCTCACATATTTGTCCTTTTCTTTGTTTTAAGGTAAAAAAATGTTCAAAACGCTATCACAGAAGCATCTTTATTTTCCAAACATAAACTATGTTAGTTATTTTGTAGGTTGAGTACTTGCGTGCTCACAGTGCGGTTAGATCCAGTCTTACTGATTTTTATTTATCTTACACTTTGCATTGATTCTCAACTTACCGATATTTCCACATCTAAAAAGAAAAAAAAAGGAATATTAGTAAGCTTATTGGAAATACGTTTATAGAGCTGGCTGATGCGGTAAGTATATCTGCAAATTAAAGTTAATAGTTTTAAAAGCGTACACCATTTTTCTGAGATATTTTAATTAAAAAAAAAAAACCTAAGCTGTTCACAAACAAAGCAAAAAGAAACACTATATATTTTAAATTCTGCGTATATTATACGAATGTAATATCAATATATTGAAATTAAAAATATATATTAGTTTTCTAAATTTTGAACCTTTTTCTTAAAGTTTGTTTCTAAACATAATAATAATTTTTAGGTTCATTAAAAAAATTGCTGAGGAGCACATAAATTTTGAATTTGAAAAAGAAACCCCTCGAAGTATTGCGGATTATGTGCTTTTCTATTTACAAAGTCGCTGTGAAAATCCCTTGTTTATAGAAATTTTTATTTTTTTATTACCTTTTTTGTGTGTCTCACTTAAAATACTTAAAGAACGATTTAAATAGTCATGACAAAACTTCCCGACTTTTTGTTCTTCCAGCTTCATGTAAACAATGCTAAACATCAAGAATGTTTTTAATTAGTGAAATCCAGACTGCTGCAAATTAAATAAACCCGAGGCGGGCACTCGGGATTCGCGTGTCCCTCGAAAATTGCCCTGCAGTCGAAAACACCTCATTAATTAAAGATTCTGCTTTGCTTTGCGTTTGGAAAATCATTCTGAAGAGCAAATAACTAATTTTCAAGCAACGAAGCAAATTATTCTCTCAAAAAACAAGGATTAATTCTTAAGAATTAGAACATTCTTCAGAGCATCGATTGCATTTTAGAAAAAATAAAAAGTAGTTTTTTTTTTGTTCTTTCCATCCTTCTTGTTTGAAAAAGTATTTACTTTAATCGTAATTGGATAAAATGACACAGCGTTTTTTTTCACCACTTAGCATTCCCGAATTTATCAAAAACATCCAATACAGTTCGAATAGTTTAGGATGCAATTTTTATTCAGTCTGACAAAATAATTTACTGATGTTTTTTTCTTAAACACCAAAGCGCCATTTCTTCTTTTTTTACGTTGAGTTGTTTGTTTGCTGTCTTGGATGGAATTCGACAAAGGCGACGGTTTCCAAGATTCGGTAACAATCGAACAAAGGAAGAAAAGAACGAAGCAAAAATGTCTTCCAGAATCTGAATTTTTGAGGGAAGGGAATCAATTTTCATCGACTTGCAGATTATTTGGACACAATCTCGGGACCGGGTATTTTACGAAAAATATTTGGAATTATTTTCTTTGTGCTATTCTATGTAAGTTCACCTAGGTGGTGTGGCAGTATTGCGACTGCCATTTTGTTATAAAAGTTTCATAATATTTGTATCATTGGTATTAATCTGCTTTTTAAAGTTAATGATGTAATAAAAATAACTTATCAATTGACTACAAAACAATTGAAATAGTTTTATTTCTTGCAGAATATAATATTGTTTAATAATTTTTAAGTACTTTTACTGTGCATCTCGACAATAGGTGGTGCTCTAATAATTTATATTTGAGAATTAGAAGATTATTCATTAACAAATAGAATTAGCTATAGCAACCATAATTAGTTTTTTTCTTTTGTTTGCACTTGCTGGAAACTATTATTTTAATGGAGGACGTGGTGGGAGTGGTCCAATAAATGTCTTTTTCAATCACATTAAATTTAAGGTTTAAAACAGTTTGTCGTTATAGAAAATACTACTTGTTCATGACTGATTTAAAGTGGTGACATTTATTGTGAAAATGGAACTTGAATATTTTGTATTGCAAGCTATATTAAAGACCCTTTGATACATTTTTTGTATGAGTTACACCAATCCTTTGTTTGATATGTAAGTAGCATGGTGTTCAACACCACTTGTGACTGTTGCAACGATTTACCTTAGACCAACAAACTTTTGCACTCCGTTTGCGCCTAGCTTATCGGACAAAGATACCTACTAATCAAGCTGCCCTTTTTAAAGCAGTGCTTTTCATTAATTTAATATAAATCCAATTGCCAGTTTGACAAACCAATTCTAGTTCTTGGTTGAGTTAGGAAAATGCGACTAGATACATTATTTTGCTTTTTCGTAGTTTTTTTTAAAACCAGGATATTGTAGTTTCTAATCGATTCATCCGTACTGGTAGGGAGTGAAGATGGCCTCTACAAGTATTTCAACAATGTAAAGGTTCAATCGGAGTATTGTTGAAAACCCCGATCAGTTGGAATGCAAAATAAATTTATTATCTGTTTACATTTTTTCAACGGCATTATTGAATATAATTTTTTTCGAAGAGTCATTGCAAGTTTATGAGAATCTATTTTCAATCATTGCCTAGGAGCTTAAAATATTTCCTTTATAATAGATATTATTTCTGACTTAAGTGTTAAGTTCTACTTAATTTTATCACTGTTTTAACTATTATAAAGTTAATGACTTTGTTTAATATTATGTAGTTGATAACTTTGCGGGGAGTTAAATTTTACAATCTAAGAACATAACTTACTCTAAATAATTGAATATTCTAAATGAAACCACGTTAATTTAATTTGGTTGTTTAGATTAATACTTCATCAAAGTACACACAAAAAGCGAAAACTTTATTGACTATTAATTACAGGTATCAAAAATATTTTTTGATGACTGCTAAATCTGTTTGCAAGTCCAAATCGACCACAGAAGATCCAGTATTCCAGTACTGCTCATTAGGGAAAAAGTTTAAAAAAATCTTTATCATTCCAAAATGTCATTTTGTAATGTTAAATTGATTTGCACTGTTGATTTGATCACTGTTTGCGCTCTTACATTTGAGGAATTAAACCCTTTCAAGGCTAATACACAGCAATTATTTACCTTTTAAAACCCATGTTAAACATGTGTTAATTCAATTTGTAAATTACAATACTCCCTTTAATTAGTGCTTGAAGCATATTTGGGTTTATGTCATGAAAGCACTGAAAAATAATGAAACTAAATAACCCTTTCTGACCAGAATTCAAAATATTCTTTTAAAATGTCACCGTAAAGGTCAAAAGTCAGGTTCAGTTGTTGCGTTGACTTTTAACGAAATTGAATGCCGCCAGTTTTAATGGATTCGTATCATTTTACGAAATTTAATTTTCAATGGGATTATCTGTAACGGAAATTTCGTTTATGATTTTCTTATAAACCATGAAAAGCAGCTGGGCTTTGAAACTTTGACATTGGAAATTAATTACAATTAAAAAACCTAGCGCCAATTGTAAAACAAAAATAACTCTAATTTGAAGATGTCGCATAAATGATTTTGTTTAACTGTTAAAACGCCAATGATGTTAAATGTCAATGATACATAGATAAAATATATTGGCAAATGGATTAAACATTTTCTGACCATACTATTTTTTAATTTGCAAAAACCATTGAAATTTTATCTCTTAAATTTTACTTTTATCGGTACATATATTTTATTTTAGAAATATGCCAGGGCTTGTAATAGTTGAAAACTCGAAAAGAGGTATTTAAAAAGTTCTTCCAAACTGTTTCATTCTAAATAAGTTGGTTTCTAATAAATATTTTACAAAACTGTTCATAACAAGAAGTACTATTAGACAAGTAACAGCTGTTGTAAATTTTTGACCACTCAATAGTTTCAAATACAAACGCAACCATTCAAGTAACCTAGTATAAATTTTATCGGTGTTTTTTTATCAGTAAAACTTTGGTGGAGCGTACCTAAAACACTTTGGGCTGCTAATATGTTTAAGTATTAACAGTAGTGCTCCTATACTTTATCAATAACCTTACCACATTTTATTTTATTTCAATCCCATAAGCCAGGAACTTCCCTTGAAATGTTAAAGAATGTGCCCTGGACAATAGGGTCAGGTGGGGTAAAATAAGTCACGGGGGGAAAAAGGTCAGTTTTAAAACGAAATTCCTTATGAGCAAATGCGATAATTATTTCGTCTTTTGATGCCAGTTTTATATTTAATTGATACTTTTCATCATTTTATATGCAAAACTAACCGTAAATTCTACTGTGCAGTTACAGGTATTTTGCTATTATATGTTGTCATTTGGGAAACTTTAAATTCTGGTAGTAGAAAACGTTTGTTTTAAAAAAAGTTAGAAGCACTTATATATTAAATTATTTTTTATATTATTGCGTACAGATGCTGTTCATGAATAAATTCATTAAGTTTCAAAGGAAAAAAAAGAAAAACCAAATTTTCAAAGCAAAAAAAAAAAAAAACTGAGTGGGGTAAAGTAGGTCGTATTTTTAAATAGATACGGCTAAGCACTCAATTAAACAACAAACATATTTTTACGCTTTTAAATCAATTTCTCATAACTAATCTTTTTATAAATTGCTTTTAATATTGGCTTAGTCACTATTTTACTCAGAAACTACTGAAATTTTTAATTTCATTGTCCCTTTTATTATTGCAAACTGCTTTCGAGAATGTCAATCGAAAATTGGCGTTGGTGTATTCAAATGGAGTGAGATATTTCCTCGAAAGATATGGTATGAAAACAAATACTTAAAAACCATGTCCCACCCACAAAATTCAACAGTTTGATGAGTGGCAATCACATCATCAATTAAAAAAGTCGAGCTGTTGCAGCAGCGTCATATTCGTCGGTAACTACAACACATCAGACTGTTTGAGCTACCTTTCAAGATGAGTCAAGTATAGATTCTCCTTTAAAGCACATCAAATCTGCAATCGTAGATACACTTCTCCAAGCTAGCAATTGCGTGCAAGGAAACAATGTAAAAAGAAAAAAAAGAGAAAACTTATGCAGCAAGAAATGAGAGAAATTTAACTACTACAACTTCGTATAAAAAATGTAAGAATTTAAAAGAATCTGCAAAAAATGTCTGCAGGGAAACAAAGAAAAAAATGAAATCATAACACGTGAAAAAACTACATTGAGCTAAGACAGTATTGACAATTTCAAATAGTAGCTGCAAATAAGAAAGTGGGTCCAGGCATGGCCAACTTCAATAACAAGGCCGGAGAAACTTTCCCAAACGTGAGCTAGACGGAATTTTCGACGTCACTTTTCCGAGTGCCGGAGATTGAGAAACTAGATCGGATGCATTCGGAACCCTAAAAATGTGGTCAGCCGTGAACGAGTGTTTCCGAACAGGTTTCGACCGGTTATCTTCTCTTTCGGAACAACGTCACTCGGAACCATAACGTCAAAAATTCCGTCCCCGAGCATGTTTAGAAGAGCTTCTTTGGCCTTAGTATTTGAGTAGGCCGTGGTCCAGGTCGAGTTTTTTGGGATAAAACCAAGCAGTTATATCCTGGTATTTTTTCAAAAGTTGAAGAAGACTTATACACAGCGATATTTTCAAGAGAAAAAGAAAGTTCCTATCTCATTTTCTCTTAAAGAGATGATGTTTCAGAATGGAGATGCTCCTCAAATTATAAAAGTCCTTCCCGATCCAGGATTGATCCTCAGAGGACAGTATTAGTTATTGTGAAGATTTAAATCATTTTACATGATTGCTTTCTATACAATGTTAAAAAGAAATTTTAAAAATTGATTAATTGAAGCTCTTTACACTGGTAAAATTGATATTTATTTATTGCTTTAAAGATGTGAATGCAACATGTGATGTTTTTTTTTACCTATTTTACCCCGCCTAACTCCACTTATTTTTTTGACTTGTTTAAAATGTAGTTGTTTAAAATGATAATCATTAAATGGTTTTTATTATGTTTCTGGGGTAAAACTTTTGGAAACCCCTCTTCAGACGTATAAAAATCAGGAATATTTACGATTTTAAGAGCAACGTTACTAAAATAATTTACAATGTGAACCTTTTTTTAACCTTCAAAACAAAATTAATCAAACGATTTATAGCTAATATGACTCTTAATTTTATCTATTTCAAAATTAAACACACATTTTAAGCAAATAAAATTCAGAATTAAAAATTTAAAAGTTTAGATTATAGTTTGACCAATGGACAGATCTTTGAATTTTCTTAAAACCTGGTACATTCAAAAGAATTAATGTCTTACTAATATTTTACAATTTTGAACATAATTTTTTTACACGAAATAAAGCTTGTTCGAAACATTTCAATATGACCCTCTAGATGGCAGTATGTGTATCGCTCGGCTTTTTCAATGCAGGGCTGAGATAATTATAGGTAAAAAAGAGTGGTGCATCGTTTGATGATTTTAAAATTTTTTGAAGTATTTTTTGTAGTATAGTTAATATCTTTAGATACCCTTTTTTACACTATTTGTATAATATAAAATCAGATATAAAATTGCAATTAATTGTCTTAATTTGAAAATGAATTCATTTAACAAATATGTATTTTTTAAACTATTTTTTATTAATAATCTTAAAAAATGTGTCAACATATCCTGATTTAAAAAATATTTTGTTTTCATGTTTGAAAATAGCAGACTTGAAAAATATTTAAAAACCTTAGAACAGAAGTAAGTAAAAAAATAAACTAGTAAGTAAATAAATTATAAACTCCTCTTTTAATTCTTCACATGTTGTACAGATTATACTTAAGACAAAAATATTTTTTCTGGCACAAAATAAGTTTTTTTTAAACATATTTTAATAAACATGTGTCTCATCGATGTTTTTAATTTTAAGTTTAAAAAGAATATCCATCTTTTGAAGGTGCGGATTTATCAAAGCAATAAAAAAAGCAATGTATTAAAATTGTATCGTCATTTTCGGTTAATTGTTTAGGTCATGCACGAAGTAACAAAAACAATATTAGCGCTATCAAACAAGGTTAGTTGATTATAAACGTCGTGCGATTTTCTTAACCACAATACTATCTTATTTTAAGAGAAACCTAACACTTAAGAATTAATAGGTGAAAATAATTTAAATTGTTTAAAGTTTTTTTGTATTTTATTACAAAGCTATTCTTGATTGAATTGAGCTGCATTATAGTTCATAAACATACATTTTTTGCGGTGTTCACAGGGAATATCACATTCTTGGACAAAACAAAAACGTTTTAAAGTTTTATGTGCATTTTATCTCCTTATAATTTAAAGTTTAATACTTTTTAAAATTCACGCTACTTAATGAAAACACATTGAAATGAAAGGGAAGAATATAAAAGAATCTGACTTTAAGCCATTAAGGCCTGAATTTTGTTTCACGATGAATTTTTAACCAGTTACAAAAACACGAAAAAAAAAGAACCATGACTGATAGCGTAATCTTTTATGGGTTAGTTAAAACTATTACAAGGCCTACAGGTGCAAAAAGAAATGATTTACGATAAGTGGAGGATACGAAATGATTTTATAGCCAAAAAATTCATTATTTGTTTTGACGAAATGGTCGCAGTAGATTTTAATGAGTTAACCACCGATTTTTCAACGATTTTTTTAATTCACAAAAAAAAAAAAAAAAAAATCAATCACATAATTTTTATTGCTCGAGGAAGCATAAACTTGAAATTTTCTTGATGTTCTCTAAATCGTAAAACGAATCCATTTTAACAAATAAAAGTGATTTGTTTAGCATGAAAGAAGTACAAAAAATTTACACAGCACATCCTGGAGGCCCAGGCGCGTACTGGCAGTGCAAATTAATATACGTATAATTAAAAAGAAAGACAACACTGTTAAAAATTTCAGTTCAACGTTGAACCAAATATTGGTGAAAAATTAAGAACTCCTAGCAGATACACCATAAAATGGTTCAACCAATTATAACATTCTGGAAATAGACCTGCTTTCACGAAAAATTGGTTCGACTTCTACTCCAATAGCACGATAGTTCGGTTTAACTTCTACTAACCGCAACCGACAGTTTAACTGTTTACTGAAACGCAGCACCATGAATGAGTAGTACTGTTTCTGCTTGAGAATTGACCAGTCCGTGGACGAGTGGTTATGACATCAGCCTAGAGATTCAAGTAACTCGGGAGAGCGGAGGTTAGAATCCCACCTACTGCCAGTCATCCTATAAATCGGATATCTTTACTGGGACAGACGTGCTCGTTAAATCTGGGGCGTTAGCTTCCGGAATACTTTTTTTCACCTTTCACTATTATTATGCATTGGGAGAACCTTTTTATGGTTCAACCTCTCACCATAGTTACGCAATTTGAAAATACCGTTTTATGGTTCAACAGTCTACCAAATGATGGTTGCAGCAAATTTGAACCATATTTTGGTTCAACCTTGAACTATTATTTTTAACAGTGAAATTAATAAAAAAATATAAAAAATATCACAGGATAATCAAATGAATACAAAAAATAATCCTATTAATTTGAATCATATTAATTAAAAATCCTTAATAATTCAATTGAATAATTACAATTGATAATAATCTTTATAAATCCCAATTAACTAATATTTATTAATCGTAAAAATTCGATAAATATTTAACTAAAAATCTGTAATGTTTTAAATATTTTTTATGGATGCTGTTTAATTGTGTAATACTTTAGACCTTAAAAAATATAAAAACAACTGACAAGTTGTAAATTATATTTGACCCCATTTTAATATTCAAGACAATTATTTGTAAAATAAAGATTTTGCTCGAAATGAATAAATATTACACTATTTAATAGCTTAAGTGATTCAACTGTAATTCCCCAAAAATATTATTTATGTTTTTAATTTGTAAGAAATATTTACTCAAAAATGTCAGGCTATAATAAAATATTCATGAATTTGAACCAAAATAGATTCACGACAACTCTGTAAATAGCCACGCATTTATGCGCATTTATTTGCATGTATTATTCAATGCGTGTTTATGCTATGCACAAATCCAATCGTTATGAAATATCAGGAGATTGGAATCCAACACGTCCGATAGTTCAGAGCTTTGATTATTTATATATATAATGCAATGAATATAAATATTCAATTGAAGTAATGGCAAACAAACAGCTTAAAAGTGAAAACGTAACATTAGAAAATAAATAAGAATACGTGAGTTGTTCTCTTTGTTTCCAAAGTGTTTTTACATGCAAAAATATTAGTATTATTTTTTTTAACGTATTTAAGAAATTGTAATTAAAGAAAAGAAGATGACAGTGGATAGGATATTTACCAAGAATGCCCCCATCAGATCTAACTCGCAATGCCCTCACTTGCGCACCTGATGGAAAGAGGAAAAGCGGTTGATCCAAGCTAGTTGGGAGACTTAAGTCAAGTCAATTAAATAAAGCATAAAAACTAGAATTTTCAGGAAATGAAAAGTGTTTATTTTTAAGGATACTAGGTCTATTCTTTATAGAATGGCTGATATGGTATTGTACAGATACTTTCCCTATATAAATATGGCATTGATATTTTGGAAAAGAATGTTAACTGTGCTTTAATGAAATTCTAATATTTTTTTTCATGCAGAAAACTTTTTGGAAACAAACAGAACAGTTCATGTAATGTACTACATATTGCAATTTTCAGTGGAATTTAACATGATGATAACTGTTTACTCCAACAATGATTGACATTACAATGAAGCCTGGATGGCCGACTGGTTTGGACCATTACACCAGCAGTCTGCGCGCTGTAACGGGTGCGGGTTAAATTCCCGCAATCTAGGTGTACCATGGGTGTACTTCCGCGCCCTGGATGTACTTCCTTTCTCTGGGACAATAAAAAGTCTTTCTGTATCTGTCTTACTTGACTAAGACTTATAATGCGGATCTCGGATCAAGCATACGAGCTTGTATATATATATGTATCTCCCCCCTCCATTACAATGTTGAAGTCGTAGCTGTATTCATATCCCACACGATTGGAGTGTGCGAACTATAGTCGAACTACCAATCTACAACCTCTTCTAGTCAAAAAACTTTATTTCTCTTAAATATTGAAAATTACTGCATCTTTTCTAGATAAAATACATGTATTTTCCGAAATGTTTATAGAAAATATTACATTGGAGACATTTTTACGTCAATTTATCAATATATTATTATACACAATTCGTGGAAGAATTGTGCTTTTTTTTGACAAGAACGCACATAAAGAGACGCATGTTATCTATTGTACTAAAAAGGTGTCTATGAAATGATAGTGTGGGGTTAAAAGCTTGGAATTTAGTTTGACATTGTTATCAGTTACCGTAACAATGGATCAAGTCAATGTATGGATAAAATGTTTTTCTGTCAAGTTGGATTTGGGATGGAATAGTTTGACACATAGTAAGGGCCTTGGTTTACTTGTCAATTTTCTTATTTGCAATTGCAAGCGTTACAATAAAATTCCTTCATAAGAAAATTTTTAAATAATGAAAATTTAAAGGTTATAAGTTTTTAAAAGCACAAACATTGAAAGTAATTGTTACATAAGACACACAAACAGGAGTTTAAAATGAAGAAGATAAGAGATTCTTTTTCGTTACAAAAATATAATTGAAAAAGATAAAATCTATTAAAGCACAACTATCATTTCCATCCTTAAAATAATAAATGAAAAGCTTTAAAGTTAATTGCAAAACTTCGCTTACTGTTAATCATAGTGGAGTTGCATAAAAGTATAAACATTTTTACAAGCTACACAAAGATATTAAAACAACAAAAAAATAGTTGTTATTAAATTTCGTTCAGGATTTAGCGAACCGTAAAAAACTTAAGACAAAGCATGGCGCCCCATTAATCTGTATGTATTTTGGCGCATGCATTTTGTGGGATTTTCTCGATAATTAGAGCCTGTTCCTCTCATTAACGAGTAAAACAAGCTAATTATAAACACTTTTATGTTTTGTAAGGGTTCTCCTGCCTGAGAATCTTCGTTTTGAACAAGTCTTTAAAAATCTAAACCCTATTCAGGGCGTCTTAACAGTGCTTAGGATTTAATGAATGATTATTTCATTGTTTTCAAAATAATGAGAGTTTTAAAGTATTTTGATTTTTTTATGATTTAATAGGATGATTTATCTATATTTTTTGCCCAATTATCTTTAATGAAAGTTTTCAATGTTTGATACAATTTTTGCCGGAACATTTCAGAAAGGTTAATAAAATTTTGATTTAAAGAATAAGTTACGTCGTTAACATCAAAATAGAGAAGTCACTTTTTAAAAGATTAAAATGTAGTTTATATAACTAATTTGAGCCAGAACTAAATTACAAATATAAGCATGGAAATACTTATATTTTTTGTTCATCAAGTTTAGTATGTCAAAAATTATTTAATAAAACAAATATATTAGTATGTGTAAACATGTTGAAGGATGAGAAAGACAAACTATAGTATGATTATTTGGCAAAATCTGGTCAAACTTGACTTGGGCTTTTAAACTGATATCGGTGAAGGGTCAAAATATGATAGAATGAAGTTTATTTAAATAAAATTGACCAAACTATTTTAACCATATTATATAACACTAAAATACGGATTTAGTAATGACCCTGAAACATACATTCCATTATAGTCATTGAAAAGAAATCAATTTTGCCTTTATGGATTAAGCAAGATCCAAAATGAACAGCAATGTTGCACATTTCTTACCGTACTGAAACATTTTTTTTTTGATTGAGTTCGTTAAAAAATGAAAGGGGCAAATGTTAAATATCAATGTTTCCTTTTCACTTTGTACATCTTTAAATAACTGATTTTTACATTGGTTTGATTCAGTAAAATCACTATTTTTATTCATTTCAGGCCATTTTATCACACATTCCGGGAAGGTTATAGCAAGGAAAAGTTTTTCTTCCAGGGAGGAAGACCCACAGAAACGTAGAAACGCTGAAAAAGCACGAGTCGATGACTGAATCGTTACGTCTGCTGTAATTGCAGCGCAAAACTTTCCTCGGCATAATTACGTGCTTGCAGCAGTAAAGGCAATTACGGGCACATCGGCCATTCCCGTCCAAAGATCGCCCCTGCAACAGATCCCTAACTTGGTTGAACAAAGTTGCTAATAGCACTTAGGTGATATTGGTTTAGTAGTTCATTTGAAAGTGCTACTAGTATTTTTTTACACGTGGAATAGTGAGAACAATATTTACCTACTAAAGATTCTAGTTCCAACACTCACATTCTATGAAGAATAATTAATATATAGGGTCTGGTATACGTTCATGAGCAGGTTTTGACAATTTTTTTTAAAATGTAATGGGACAAATAAGTCAATGAACGGACCCCTTACCTTAGTTATACTTTGGCGATTGCGAGTTTTGAAACTGGACCATTCAATCCTTGACTGTCTACATCCATCCATAATGGAGGTGCGTTGGGTGCCTATTCAGGTGTCGGCTCGTCACTTGACTGTGGTTCTGAAATACGACGCCCGGCACCAATTGCCCTCGTGTAGCTTTAGTGCGACGATAATTCAAACCTTACCTAATCTAACCATCCTTAATGGTAAGCATATTTCAAATTTACAACCTTTGGTGGCACAGTTCAGGCATTTATTATTTATTTGCAGTCCAACTTTACTAAATTTGATTTGAACAGTTTTGATAATATGGAATTAAAATAATAGTTTATATGATGATAAAATATTAATACCTGAAAAATAATAATTTATCCTTTATTGAACTGCCAAAATAATACTAGTTTGTTTACTTAAAAATATGAAAGACTATCTTCAAAATTCAAATTCTCCAAAATACGATTGAGTCTAGGCGTTCACAAGCGACTTTTTCCGATACTAAAATCAATTGGATGAAATCGCTAATGAACGGACAAAATTCTACATATTAGCTAGACGTTGATGTATGTAAGTTTTATTACTAGAATCTTCATATACTTTCATGCATTGATACAAATCTCAATCATTTTTCTTCTTAAACCTGAGTAACATTTTTTCCAAACTGACGAAGCGAGATATTAATATCGGTCTTGATGGAGTACGAGGCAGAGCTATCATCAGGCGAGGGTTTTCCACTTAGGGTCCCGCTAATGCCCATATTGATGTTTCCCCTTGGCCCCGGCATTGCAAAAGACTCAAGGGGTAATTTTTCAACTAAATGGTCGAACAGAAGGCCACAGAGTGGGCTAAGCTTTTAATAGCGGCTGCGTTTCTTGTTTAAACGCTTTATTACACGCCGCTTTATGGTTGTTTTTCTGCTTCTAATGTTGCGCTGGATGCTGCCAGTCCCTTATTTATATGCTATAGAAAAAGAGTTAACTTGCTGGGATTATTTGCTTTGCTTTTTCGAACAGGGGCACGTAGCAATGTTTCTATAACTTTAGATTTATGGCGGTATTAGTTTAAAAGTGAGCAATTATTTCGAGTTTGAGTAAATATGCTTCATTTATTTGAATTGAAAGTACCAGGAGTGATTTACATCGCTCACTTAATATGGGATTCAACATGGTTTGGTTATGGTATTATTGCAGATTAAAATTTTAATCTCTGAAGCAATGTGGTACTTATTTTTATATTCAGAATGTAACTATGCATGGAAATTATTTGTAATAATTCAAATCATCATGTTTTTATTGCAAACTGGTTAAAGACATTACCTAAATGCTTCATTTTTACTATTCGGAATATTTTCAACATGTTTTTACTTTGGATTTTGGAATCTTTTGAAGCTGCGTTTTTTTGCAAAAGGAAATAAAATTTCCCTTTTTATGCAAAAACATAGTATCGATATAAATTTAAAATTGCACAGAGAGTAGCCGTCATAGACAAATGGTATTAAAGAGTTTATATTTATAAAAAATACATAGTATGGGCCAAGTTTAAGAAACACGATCATTAATTTTAGAAGTTATAAATTAATGCGTTTTCTTATAATGTAGATAAGACTACAAGTCGAAAACATTGCTATCTCAAATCCTTGTTTAGTAAAAAGTATACCTACATTATTGCTTGCTTTCAAAAATAATATTTTAATAATTTTGTATAATTTGTTCTTTTATTATAAGTTTTATCTATAAGATACATGACGTAAATTTAAATGCTTCGCTCATAACTTCAAATAAATTTTCATTTTTGAGATCCACTCTTTAGACCAGGAGGTAAGTAATTGTACATATTTTTTTAAACCAGTAAAAGTTTAATGATTTGCTTAAAAGTTAATAGCGTATCTGAGTTTATGATAATAGCTCTTCAAAAATGATTTTTATGTTCTTAACAAGCTTAGAATAAAGTAGAAAATTAAACTTCAATAAATTTTTTTCTTACTAAAGCTTAGCATTATAAATATTAAATTTTAATAGGATAGAGAGTGTATTTAAAATTCATAAAATGGGATTTAAGTAACATTTCAGAAGATGTCTTTAACTGCGTTATTGAAATCAAGATTTTTGTAAGTTGATGGGAATAAGATTATTAGTTAGTCACATGAGGATTAAGAATTTAGGATACCAACAGCATTAATGTTAAATTTTATTGAATTAAAGTTGAAAAAACTCAAAATGTCTGAATCCTTTCTAGATATGCATATAAATTTCAGACGAATTTTGTTCACAAGATGAGAACAATGACTACATATGTCTGAATATGTATGTCTATATTTAAAAATATTTGAACTAAAAAGGCTACTACTAATAGTAAAATTTCGTTTATTCATATGATAATATGTATGGGTTATATTTTTCAAAATTAAACTCTGTCAATAAACAGCTTGAATAAATAAACACAGAGCATTTAACAAGGCTCTTTTAAAAATTTAATATAAGAGACCTAGTTACGTTTCTCAACTAAACTGCTAATTAGAGTAAAAATATATCTTCCCCAAGAGTTGTCAGTCTCAGAATCAGCAGTAGTGACGCACTGCTACAAAATGGTGCCGAAGTTTTAATGTAATTATGTCAGAGGACCACTTCATGTTCTAAAGTGAAAGAATCATATTTAATTAAGTTTCGTGCTTTGCTGAGAAATCTTTATATGAAGCAACTGCAGAAGTCACAGTCCCCATTTTTAATACTTTTAGGAAAACCACGTTACTAGAAAACCGTTAAGCATATTAAAAATAAGCTCACTGATGAAAATGTGAGTTTAGGAAACAAAATAACCACCCTAATTTTTAACATTGAAAATTAGCACGTTAATTTAACTTTATATAAAAAACTCCAGTAAAGCATGTGTACCCAAAAGTAGTAAACGGTATTATATTCTCAACTGAGAACAAAAAGAAACATCCGATACAGATTGCAGTTAGGGTTCTCCTAGTATTGACATAGTTTTGTGTATACAATGCATAGATGATAGAATATTGGAAACCGTGTGCATCGATACAGCGTTCATCCAAAGAAAGTTTTACATTCGTGATTGTATCAATATTTAATGCTGCAAATCACTTTTGAAGAAGGTAGTGGCAATAAACTCGAAATTTATTGAAACTACATTCAATTACCAAAGCTGCTAATTTCATTGAATGAAACTTTACAAGAGTACGAAATTTTTCCTTAATTCATTTTGTTTTCTCACTAATTTAAAAATAATTAATTTAATCAGCGGTTGGATAGTGATTAACAACCAGTATAAGGTTTTTTACAGAGAAACATTAGGCAATTAATATCTAAGATATAAATGAGATCTCCATGTCAGTTCACTACACTCTTAAAACAAACACTCCCAATTTACCTCAGTCTGAGTGGATTTCACTCCACCAGACTGGAAAATGCACTTCTCCTTTTGGAGTGGATCCTTTGTGTGTTAAACCTCCGACAGGATCACTCCAAACGAGTGATTTTAACTCAGTCTGAGAAAATATGCATGCCTTTAGGGTGTCGAAAATGCACTTCTCCAACTGGAGTGGATTTCACTCTTTTGTTTTAAGAGTGTAAATCAATAAATTAATATTGATTTGAAATCATTTACTGATCCTGCTATCATAGAATTTCATATGCTGCATTTATAAGGAATCATTGGACTAACAATTGTCAATAATGTAAATAAACTTTTATCCCTAGTGTCAGTTCAATCTCAAAGATACAGTTGAGATCTCCATGTCAGTTCACTAAATCAATAAATTAATAATGATTTGAAATCATTTACCTGATCCTGCTATTATAGAATTTCGTATTCTGCATTTATAAGGAATCATTGGACAAACAAATGTCAATAATGTAAATAAAGAAACTTTTATCCCTAGTGTCAGTTCAATTTCAAAGATACAGTTGAGATCTGCATGTCAGTTCACTAAATCAGTAAATTAATAATGATTTATATACATTTACAGATCCTGCAATTATAGAATTTCATCTACTGCATTTATAAGGAAATATTTTAACAAACATATATCAATTATATAAATACGAAACTTTTATCCCTAGCGCCATCATTAAGGTACTATGTAGAGCAAGACGTTTTATTCTTCCGATGTTGTGTCAATCCTAGAATCAAAAGTAGCGACACTATCCAAGACGGAGCCGGAGTCGCGTAATTTAATCAGGAGACAATTCATCGAGATAAAAGAGTCGGTTTTAATTAAGTGTCTCTTTTCACTCCAGTACAGAGGCTTTTAACTAATAAACATAATTTAATAAAGACATTCTACAATTCTGCATCTCTGAAGAATTACGGCGTGAAATTTCTCTTCTTCGTTTAACTTCAGGTGAAAAATTATGCGTCTTCTTATTAACGAGGAGACGGTGTTGTAATGCAATGGAGATTTGAATGCATCCGTTAATAAATTTGAAGAAAATTAGAGATTTCTTTAATTTATTGATGTGTTAATGGTAAATGGTATAAGGAAGTAGTTTTGAAATACATTCAATATCGTATTTTAGCAAGTTTTTTGATGCGGAGTTTTACTGAAAGTTTTTCTGCGGAGTTTTATGAAAATGAATAATTTATTTAATATTTTACTCTTCATGTCTTCGGGGAATAATAAATTAATGAAACGTTTTAATCTCTTTAGTTATATTTTGTGAATGATTTTTATAAAACTATTTGTGAGATTTTTAATAATTGCAAGACCTTTTAAATGTTTTGTGGACAAAGACTTGCTGTTTTTCAATTTTAAGGAAAATGATATGCTCATCGAAAAATGCAAACCAAAAAAAAGTTATTGCATTAAAACTTCTGAGTGTTAGAACCGGCATTTTTAGCCTAGTAATTTTAGGAAAATATTTAACTATCATATATATTCATGCTATGATTTACAAACGTTGAAACAAAACCATAGATACAGATGAATCTGTCTGCATTTCATCATGCATAAAATTCATTCACTTTAAAAGGTAACTGCTCTTTGTGTAATAAATCAGGCTTAAAATTTTTTATCTTATAAAATTGAAATATTTTGCGTGTTTTGTAACATTCTTAAAAGTTGGATTATTTAAGTACATTTAAACATAAATAAAACAAATATAAACCTATACTCTATGAAATAGTTCCGTTCACGTCTACTTTGGAATCCTATAAAATGTCTGCAAATATAACTGCAACCCAAACAGATATCTGCAAATCATATGGTTCACCGCTCAGCCATTTACAGAAAAGCACATTTTCGTTTCAAAAAGCCTCAAGTTCTTCCTCGATCTGTGAAATAACACGCAATTCATATTCTCGAGGATGAAGTAAACATGCAATGCAAATGCCTCTTACATTTCCAGGGTTCGAAATGTCTTTTATGCCCCGTCGAATTCGAAGCTAGTCGTGAATATATCTGCGTGTGGACTTCCTCGATCTGTCAACGGGAATATAGACCGACGTGATTGGAAATACATTGGGGTCGGGGCTTTGGGAGATGCCATGGCTGTGTTTCTTTAGGCAACAGCTGTTTTATGGTATTGTGTTATATCTCTTTGTGGTGAATCTTATTTAATTATTATTATTATTTTTATTTTCGGAGCCCCATTTCGAGAAGCAAAACTTTTGCACACGGTACTTATCTTTGCACCAGAATCCTTTAAAATTACGAACTAAAACTAATGTTCTGCCACACAAATTTCTCACCCTAGTATAAATTCTTGCACATTCTTTTAACCAATCCCTGGACAATAAGGGCGGGACAAATTCATTCCCAGTGAGATTAGAACCGAACAACATATCACTTTTGCTCCTAATCTTGGGCCAAAAGGACCTGTAACGTCCTGAGTCATGATTCACTTGTTATTCAATGTTATGTAGATTAGTGATGTGGTCCTCAATTAAAAGTCTTAAAAACCTTCTGATCATTTCAACATTCATTAATTCAAAACAACACCGGTCACCTCGCTTCACCTTTAAGACCACACTCTTAAAGCAAAAGAGTGAAATCCACTCCAGTAGGAAAAGTGCATTTTCGACACTGGAAAGGAGTGAATATTAAATCAGACTGAGTTCAAATCAGACAGGAGTGATCCTGTCGGAGGTTTAACACACAAAGGATCCACTCCAAGAAGAGAATTGCATTTTCCAGAATGGAGGAGTGAAAATTACTCAGACTGAGTTAAAATCGCTCGATCGTTTTAAGGGTGCAAGCTATCACGATCCGCGCGGGTATAAAGGTCTATCAATATAATTTAGTACATTTTTATTCTCCCGCTTTCGCATGGCCACCGGACACGATTATCTGCAGGCCCATCTCCACCGCATTGGTGTGACCAACACGGGAATTTGCCCGCTCTGCACGTCTGAAAGGATGGTTGCGGGCCACCTGTTGTCGCGCATTGGACTTCAACACATCTCTCCTGACTTGACTTCTCGCTACTAGGAGGCTCGCCGTCTAATGGCTCAACCGCCACCGACGGGCATTGGCTAAACTGAACTAACTAACTACATTTTTATTTAAAGTAGAATTTTTTTAGATATAGGTGATACATAACTTTATTTAGTTGGTTTCATGATTTGAAGGGATTGGATCTTCTTGTTTTGAATTATAAAAATATTTTTAAAATATTATTAATGGAAAAATCTCTTTTGAAAACGGTAATTGTATTTTTTTCCTACATGAAGTGAAAAACTAATTTAAAAGAAAATGTAAATGGTATTTGCAGAAATCAATGTGAGAAAAATGTATTTCGTGACTGCAGGGGTTTTACTTCGACGTGTGTCCTGGAAAATAATCTTTTCCCAATGATATCTATTAAAACTCATTGAACGTTTTTGGGAAACGGACTCAATTAAAAAATACAATGGTTTTCTTAGTGAGAGAATTATTATTTTTACATAAATCAAAGTTTTTTTTTAGTAGTTTGTGGTAAAATCATTAAAGAAAATCGGCAATTTTTGTTTTTTTAAGGTAATACAAAATTTTGTTTTATGCTAAGCATTATGATTTGAAAGCAATTCATCAGATAATAGAGGGTGCAGTATCAGAAAACTCGCATTTTACAAAGGATAGCTTAAAAAGATTACGTAATGTTCATTGACGACATTGTTCGATTTAATTTGCAATCGTCAAAAGCCGCCACAGAAAAAAATCTTTATTAGTTATAATTTGGAGAATATGAGTTCTGCAACTGCACCTTTGATAAATAGGTTTGGATCGATCGATTCTACTAGCACGAAAATTTTCTAATGCATTTTTTCCTTAAATTTTTATTCATAAATCAATAGTAAATTAGTTGCTTACTTATTAGTTTTATAATGACATTTATAGAGTACATTTTTAGAGAGACATAGAGTTCAGTTTGTTTTGCTTAAAATAAATTAGTGCAACAATGATTGTCATTAAAAAAAAACCCTGCCTTACGAGTAAATTTTTTCTTAGGAGAACTTTTCTTAATTCACAAATATCCTTTTTAAAAATTTTGCATGCAAAATGTTTGCTAGCAGAAAAATGTTAGAATTTTTTGATGCCATACGTGTTATCTTTAAAGTTATTTTTTTACAAGTTACAAGAACTCCAAATGGTATACTTATGCAAACTTGAACCCACTTTAACATATTTTCATTTTTAGTTCATTGTCAACTATAAATTTATGCTATTTTTTGGAAGAAATATAAATTTTATAAATTCTAATATTTTCATGGGATAAAAAAAGGCACTATTCGGCACATGATTCATGCAAAAAATGAGGATTTTCAAAGACCAACCTGTGAGATGTTATAGTTTAGATCAAAATCGGATTTTAACTCCACGGCAGTTTTAGAAGTAACGCACCATCATATTTTTCTTCTAAATATTATGTTTTTTCTACCCTAATGCTATTTACGAGAGCTTATTTTATGAAAACAGGTTTAAAAAATCTTTATTGTTCTTGTGTTTTGTATTACTGGTTCAGACGTGACCGCCGCTTGTTGATGCCTATTTGGGACTTGATCGGTTTCACCACTTGCCTTTGCCAGCTCCTATGAAAGAAGTTCAGGACGTGACGGGCAAAACGAAGAAATCGGAATGTTTTCTGAAAGTTTTGCGCTTTTTAAAATGTAGAGCATGAGTTGGATTGAATTTTTCAAAATTCATTTATTTATTTCGGGTTTTGAAACGTGACGAAATAATTTGTAGGCTTGTAGGATAGAAAAGCGTGTACTTCAGTTTCATGGAAAATTTTGAAAATCTTTTAGACATAACTTTCTTTTCGTATTAAAGAGAGATTGAATATAGTTTGCAAAATTTATGTCTTATATTATTTGTTATTTTAAAATGGAAAAACTTCTATAACATGCAATCAAATGCTACTCTAAAATTTAAAATGATATGTGGTAAACGTCGCTTCTAACAAACACAAGTATTGCATTTTCTGAACACCGCGCTTAAGAAATCCCTTTCCACAGACCACTCACCAATGCATGTTTAATAACATTTCCTCTCTTTTTCTCTAAGTACATGCCCGTAAATTTCACCATATTCCGTAAAAGAGAAAATTTTATAAAGAGGATCTGTGTGTGTGTGAAAAAGAAGGTATAGAAAAAAATACATGAACTAACCAACAAAAAATATCGAAGAAGATAAAATGATAAAAAAAGCAGCAGTAGCTCTCTTAGAAATAAGCCGAGGTATTTGAGCAAGCGAATACTGGTCAAATAACTCTTCCCAGTGGAGTAAGTATTCAGTCTGCTCCAGAACTTGGCTGTCTACGAAGAGAGTTTTGGATGTTGTTTGCTGAATATTGGACGGGGAAGTGTGAAAAGAGGGATTTCCGGGGGAATTTCGGCATCCAATAAAACATATGCCCAACCAGATTCTAAGAAAATGGACGAATAAAAGGATGGTTAGAAGGAAGAAAAACATATTTTCGAGGTTATTCCTGAGTCTTGATGTAGAAATTGCGTTCATGCTAAACTCGAATTTATAATAAATCGCCAATATCAACATTTTGGTTTGTATTACTCTTAATAAAAGTTCAGGAAAATATACTTGATAATTGACGAATAATACTTACAGTAAGTCAAGCTAAAATTTCAGACTCAAGAATATATTTCAAAATATTTGTAGAATTTCAAATATTTTTTAATCTAAAACTGTTGGGATAGATAAAGATTGGTCGTGAACTTTCCAGTTAAAAATGCAGTTTTCTTTATTTATCTAACTTTAAAATGAAACTCAAACAATGTAATGTCTTTTACAACTGCCGACCCGGTGACGCATTAGTCAGGAGGCCAGCCTTTGGAGCTGCTGGGGTTGGGCTTGAATCCCGGTCAGGGATGGATGTTTGTGACCGTCAATAAATGTTGTTATTTGTCTATGTGTTTGTGTTGTCCTTTCTTTGCGTGTCTCTGGTGCTTGTAAAAACTCTTTTTGTGTCTGTCCCACTTGACGAAAGCTTATAAGCGGTTCTCTGAACAAGCACACAAGCTGAATATATATGTACAGCTGGGGAAAAAAAAAACGCTCCACCCCACGTTTCTCAGCTGTTATTGGACAATTAACTTTGTGAAAGGTGTCATTTTTCAGGAA
Organism: Hylyphantes graminicola; assembly: GCA_023701765.1. NCBI lineage: Eukaryota > Metazoa > Arthropoda > Arachnida > Araneae > Linyphiidae > Hylyphantes > Hylyphantes graminicola. The sequence goes on from CM043113.1 coordinate 31,135,603, forward strand.
ATAGCGTAAGGAACTGAGAACTGGCAACAAAAATTGTATAAGGGGTCGTCTACATATTAAAATGTGTACCAACTTTGAAAATTCCAATGGCAACACCCAATTTTTTTTACATAAAAATGTTCAGCACCTTCAAAATACCCCATCTGTAAAAAAGAATTATTTACTTTGAATTATTTGCTGAGCTATAAGCATTCAAAGTTGAACGCCCATAATGTTAAAAAAGTTTCATAAACTTTTATTCATATCTCCACAAATAAAAGGAATTAAAGAAAGTTTTTTTTTTCATTATATACTTCTTAATCTTCCAAAAACAAATCACACAAGTTTTTTCATCAATTTTTCAGTTTTAATAATTTTTTATTTAAATTTAAATAATAAAAAATAAAACATGAATAGCAACCCCAATTTTTTTTTACATAAATCGATAAAGTAGATCAAGTAGAACCAAAATAACAAATTTTTTAATTCAAAAACAATTATTTGCCGAGTTATTGTAAAAAAACTGAAAAAGACGAATTTTAGGGATCGTGTAAAAAATTACTTGGCGAATTCGATCCTAACTTGCATTATCGTTTGGTGATTGAAAAGCATTTGTTGATAAATGTTTATTCAAATTATTGATGCCTGAAAAAAATCTAAAAATCTTTTCTTATTTCAAGTGCATGCAATGTATTTTGTTTGTCGAATTAACTTTAAATTATATCGATTACTATGTTTTTAAATATGTGTTATTTCCAATACAATTTCAAGAAGTGAGTATCAAAAATAAATATGCTAAAATATAATTGGAATTCGGTTTTCAGTACATTTTATTGTTACCACATTGCTTATTTAAAATTATTAGTGCCCACTTTCCTTGATTATAAATCATTGCCCAATCATTCTGAATAATTTTATTCTGCTTTCCTTAAATATCGTGTTAAGGTTGTAACCCTCGTTTTGAAATACGTGGTTTATATTACCGATAAAGGGCGACAAATTTTTAACTAACTTTTTGCAGCAATATTAATGAAACAAAAATTTGCATAAAAAATGTGAAACATTAATGCAATAATCATGTTAGTCAATGTGATTATAACTAATCGCATTTGAAAATCTGTTCGTTATAAATAACCGTATATGCGACTTAAATTATTATTAAAACTTTTATCTTATAGTCTTTGTTTTATTTCTGAATTTATAATTTCAAAATAAAAAAAAACATTAAAAAAATCACAATATTAGTGAAGAAAGTTAAATTCTAGCATCCGTTGGCGAGATTATGTTAACCCAGTTAGTTTGTTGTTTTGAAAAGACGCAACCCAAATATTACTGTTTTCACTTTAGAGATGTCCCCCTAAACGAGTTCAAAATTAATGCTTTAATATCTCAGCAAATAATGCAAACTAGATCATAATTTTTTATACATGGGTTATTTTGAAGGTGCTGAACATTTTTATGTAAAAAAAATTGGGTGTTGCCATTGGAATTTTCAAAGTTGGTACTTATTTTAATATGTAGACGACCCCTTATGCAATTTTTGTTGCCAGTTTTAAATTACTTGCGCTATTTCCTGAAAAATGACACCTTTCATAAAGTTCCTTGACCAATAGCAGCCGAGAAACGAAGGGTGGATCGTTTTTTTTTCCCCAGCTGTACCTACCATACCATACTTTCACAACAATCGATTTTCCGTTAATACCTAAGTTATATTATTAGCTAGCGAAAAAATTAAAAGCTGAAACTTAAATAAAACAGAAATATTAGAGAGGAAAATACTAGTCATACATTTTCTCAGTTGAATAGTTTGTTCCTGAAAGAGTTGTATAAAACAGCTTTATGGCGGCTGATGTCGTAAACTAAACTACAATTAGTCTATTTTGAAAAGCGGGATACTGTGGTATACTGTGGTATCTTATCATACAAAATCAGGCAACTGGAATATGAGCATAAATATTTATTCAATATTAACCATAAATAGTCAGCCGAACCATGCTTTGCGATTGGAGTTGAGTTGAGCATTAATCGTTAACTATTAAACTTGAAACCAACTAGAATTGTAACCAATGTTCTATTGGAAAGTTTTCCCGTGTCAGATAGTTCTGAATAATTTAAATGGTTCGCTTCGTAATTTATCATATTATAACGCATACCGCTATATATTATATTTTACTATACAATATTTATTTGTTTATTATGAAAGATTCTATAACCGAATTGTATGCAATGTAAAAAAATGAAGAGAGAAGCAAGAAATTTTGTGAATGAATAACAGCACCTGTGCGTTAATAGGTTTTACTGCTGTAAACGGTTACAACTATTTTTTACTGTGATTGGATGAAAATGCGTTCAAAGTCTTATGCCATACGTGCCACATATGCCTACGTGTAGTAGATTTAGGACATAAGTAGATCGAGTGAATTTTTCATAAAATCTAAAGGTTTGACACACTTTGAAAAAAAAATCAGGTGCATAAAACATTAGTTCTCAAAAAAATCCTTTGAGAATAAAATACCTAGTGCACATATTGCCGAGTTAAATAAGGGGATTCCGAACATCAATGACGTTAGCAAACGATGTTTCTCAAAGTATACAGTGTATTTTTATAGTGGGAGAAAAAAACTCAAAAAATACTATTAAATATACGACGCTGCTGTTTGTATAAACACAAAATTGCTGTAAAAAAGCAGAAAATGCTGAAACCCTTGTTTCGAACATTTTTTGCAATAAATTTATAGTGGTTTTATTTATAGAGTATGATTTAATATAAAAGTAAAATATAATAGGTGAAAACTACGATGGTTTTATAGCATAGAACACTACTTTTTTTTATTTGATGCATAAATTATATAGTTTTCACACACTGAATTATTTAGAAATACAACGAACACAGATTTCGTTTAGATCATAAATCCAAGTGTTTATTATTATCTACTTAATTGAAATTTATTTGTTGAAAGGATATATTGTGGATTAAAATATACAATTCACTAAGGTTTGGTCTTAATTAAAAAAAATAATAAAATATATACATAGTAAGTGTGTTTAAGATGATTGCTAATAGGATAAATTTTTCATTCACTTCTCATTTATTTTTGAGCCAAACTTAGGATTTTTATAAAAAATAGCACGTGAATTAAAATAAATTGTAACCTTTCTCAAACTCAAATTTGATGGCTTATTTATTTTAAAATTTTAAAAATTAAACAATAAAAAATCTTCTTGTCGCAATGAAAATAAACATTTTTAGCGTGAATACATTCCAAACAAAATGTCTAAAAGTAGTTTGAAAAAAAGAATTAGTTTTAAGTCATTCTAAATTTATATTCAACAAAATTTTTTTGAAAAAAAAAAAGGTTTTTACATCAGTTAACAAAATATTAAAAAAATATTGATTAACTGTCACCGCCAACATCCTTAATTCAAACTGAGAAATAAAAAAAGACAATCAGAACTTCAGATTGAACTAGTCTTTCAAATTGTCCTCCTTTTCTAGTGTAATAAAAGCATGAAAATGACCAAGGATAAACCTGGTTTTCGGGCAATTTCTGGGGCTGTCCTGAATGAGACCATCCTCAAAGAACTGAAATCCGTGGCGAGATGGGAAAAGGAATGGGGCTTTCTACTGCCGAAGTACAGACAATTGCAGCAAGAAACGAAGAGGCTAAATGTTTTTCCGGACGAGCCCAAAGCCGAGGAGGAGATAATGGTTAATCACCCTAAATGTCCTTTAACTACCTCCAAGCAAATCGGATGGCTGGTTAACGATCCGAGATTTAATCTGGATAAATTTGGCCGCCAGTCAAAACCGATCGGCAGTTTGGACAAGAAGCTCGGGTGGCCGATCGAAGGCTGCCCCTAAAATGACCATTAAAATGATTTGAGTGGATATTTTATCAAAATTTGTATCAATACTCGAAAGTTAAGGAACATCTGATAATTTACACAATATCCTGGGATCTCATTTCATATTCATCACTTAAAGTACTTGTTTGTTATCATTTCATACGTAATGGTCTAAAATGTAATAGTGAAAATTATAAAATTTATACCAAGGTTGGCCGTTTTTAGATTCTTTAATAATTCCATTCAATGTATTTTGTGTTAAAATGAATATAAATAAGTTCAGTTATTACAAATTATGTTTAATTTTATTTTAAGTTATCTAAATAAACAAAAAAAAGTTCCAAATGTTCTTAGGTTAATCTGACTGATCCGGCGACATTTGACGACAATTTTGATGGGAGATAAATTTGCAATTTGTAGTTGTTTTGTTTTACTATTACTTAACGGTTAAAATATATAGTTTTTTTTTTACATATTTTAAATGTTAATACTTTTTTGCGAATAAGAAGCTGGTGTCGTTAGAGCGTTTGGGACATTTTTAAAACGAGACAAATGTCGCCGGTTCATATGCCATGTTTCGACAAGTATTAAGGTAATGTTGGTGATTATGTTGGTAGTACTTGAAAATAAATTTATTTAATAAATGGAAAGCGAATGTATGATTTAAATTGATAGTTATAAAACAATATTATTTTTAAGTACGATAACCTTTAAGTTAAAAAAAAATTGAGTCTAAACTCAATTTTTGCAGTACATTCTAACTGTAAATCTAATCACACATATTTTTAAACGAAAAATTTGAATATTATTCGAATTTAAGTTATACTTTAAATAAAATTTTTATTTGCTTTTGAATATCCTCGTTGTAACATAATTTGTTTTCAGTAACTATACTGAACTTATAAATCTCTTAGTCAAGAAAACATTCATTTATATAATAATGCTCTAAATTAAGATTTCTGTTACAAATGATCGAAGAAGAAAAGTAAAAAAAAAAAAAAAACAAGTTGGTTTGTTACAGAATCTGTCGCTTCCACCGCTTCCACACAACATTTTACGCTCAACAGGAAACACCTCTAAAAGAAATTCGCCAAACAGGGCCTTTGGCTAGTTCTAATTCAAACTTTTATAAGCAAAAACTAATAATTTTCTTTAATCTTCCTTTGCAGATTTGATAATTAATCCTTATCGCTTGCTAATTTTTTTGAACTTGGAAGAATAGTGATGAATTTTTTTAATAAATATCTTTTTGCAGTCACAGTTTTATATTTCGAAAAATAAATTAGGAAAATTGTTGCTTCAAAAATAAAAGCGAAAATTTGCATATTTTTTTTTTTTTTTTTTTGCAAATTTCGAATTTTTTATGCGTATTTTCTCCCAAAAATATAACGAACCATCAAAATAACTTTACAGTGCTATTACAACAATCCAAATTGCATTATTACACAAAAATAAATATTTTTTTTCAATAATTTTATTTTTATTTTAAATAAAGTTTCTCGTACGTTTGATGTCATGGCAACAGTGAAAATATTGAATAAAATGGAATTCGCATGTTATTTCAATGTAGATTTAATTTTAAGTTATTTACATTTAAAAAAAAAACTTCTAATTAAATTTTTTTAATGAATTTTGGAATGTAGCCTAAACTGATTTTTTGCTTCAAAATGACGTATCCCACTTGTTTGTGAGACTTGCGGTTCGTTCTGTGAAAGTTGGTGACGGACGGACGGACCTGAACGATTATAAAACCTTCCATTTTTTACGTTATAAACGTAGTGTGGAAGCTAAAAGTGATTAGTGTCAAACAATGAATTGGTATCCCAAATAATTGTAAACAAGTAGGTTTGTAACAGAATCTGTCACTTAACCCGCTTCCACAGGTAAAAAGGCGCCAAACACAACAGTAATTCCATATTAAACATTTACCCGCTATAAATTCGGCTAGTTTCATTTATTTTATTTCGAAAATTAAATAATTATTACTTAAATCGTTTGCAAAAATTTATATTTCAAAGAATAAATATGTAATAGTTCTCGCTTTTAAAAAGAATGAAAACGTTGCATACCACTATACAAAGACACTCGAAGTTAAATATATTTGACGTCATTTCAAATTGATAGATGTCGCAAAAATAAATTTATTTTAATTCATTGTCTAAAAGAATTAAAGTTTCTCGCGCGATTGTTGCGATGGCAATGATGATTTAATTCTAATAAAAATAGCTTCCTATGCTTTTTAAATGAGCATTAAACTGCAGTTTTTTAAATAATTGAAGTACTTCGAATTTGAATTCTTTTCTGAAATTTTCAATGTATTCTCATTTAGATGCACTGAATTTTTTGACGTATCTCACTTGTCCACAGCATTTTTAGTTAAATTCAGCGTTTTAAATGACTCGAAATTAAATTTCAATGCTAGTTCAATGGGAAATTCGTCGACAAATAGTAGATTTATGTCCGTCCGATCGTACAGACAGACGGACACAAAGTATGAAAGTTGGGTCTCTGAGGTCATAGCTTTCTAACAAAAAAAGAATTTTTAAGATCGGCTTGATAGAACCGATTTTGTAGGGGGTGTACGGATGGACAGACGGACAGACAGACGGACGGACGGACATCGACCGCATGTCAATACCTACTTTTTATTTTTTTTAATTCTTCGAATTAAAAAAAAAAGAAAAGTAGGCTAAAAGTACAGACAGACGGACACAAAGTATGAAATTTGGGTCTCTGAGGTCATAGCTTTCTAACAAAAAAAGAATTTTTAAGATCGGCTTGATAGAACCGATTTTGTAGGGGGTGTACGGATGGACAGACGGACAGACAGACGGACGGACGGACATCGACCGCATGTCAATACCTACTTTTTTTTTTTTTAATTCTTCGAATTAAAAAAAAAAGAAAAGTAGGCTAAAAATGTAATTTGAAAGCACTCAAAAATCTATCATGAGCAGTGTCATTAAATAATATTTTTTATACTATCTCGGAAATACTCAAACGCAAAAACTATTTCAAGCTGATGGGTAAAATAATATTTTGGCCCGTGATATAAAAAAGGTAATATAACTTTGAGGATATAGTGATGGCATCTTTATTCTGACCAATCAAATTCAAATTTTATTCCTCGTGCAAAACGTGCTTGTATCGTGAAGTAATAAGTGAATTTAAAGCTCCTAAATTCTTTCCATTATCAGTTCTTTTTCATTTCGTTTAAAATTTTGGTCAAAAATATTTCTTTAAACCGCTATTAGTGAAAAATTCTTTCCACAAAATTGCTAAAATGGATCATCTTGGTAAAACTATTGAATATGCCAAACCTAAACAAGCTCCTGGACAATTGTCGCCTTTCGTTGGATTTTCCCTTGGCCATGAAGGAAGTTCAAGTGGCTTGATGGACATCGATGGAAAGACTTTCTTGAAAACCGTTGGACAAAACCTTATCGCAGCAAACTACGGTGTCAAAGGACATGCTGGCCAGAAAAGGAGCACCTCCAGGAAGTCCCAAACCAACAAGTCGGCCTCGGCAACAAGGAAGTCTAAGTCTGCTGGAACAAAGACTGCTGCAAAGAAGACATCCAAGCCGAGAAAAAATTCCGCTAAGAAGTCGCCAAAACCAAAAAAGTCTGCTGGAGCCAGGAAGGCATCGGCATCAAAAGCGAGGAAGAATTCTACCGATAAGAAAAAACCTAAACCGAAGAAGCCTTCTAAGGAAAATGCTGGAGCTGATCCTCAGCAGCACAGTTGAATTCGAAGCGGTAGGAATGTATTATCCGGTAATCCTTCATTAAAAAACAGTTATTTTAGGTAACATTTTAAACCAGCTATACAAGACTTCAAAATTTCAAAGTATTTATTAATTCAAAAAATGCAAACATATCACATTTCAAAATTTTCTGAAAAATTTAATTGTAATATATTTTTCAGCCTTTTTTTGTACTTAAAGTTATATAAGATTAATTAAAATGAACCAGATAATACATTCCAACAATCAGTTTATTCCAAAAGGTGGATGAATATTAAAAAGCAACTACAAACTCTAAAAAAATATTTGCTACACTTCCTGAATAAAATTCAAGATTGTTAAAATCGTATAAAAGTGTATAATTTTCTTTGAATATGATAACATTAACACTTCAATGACTGGGAATTGTATAGTAATTGCGTTGAAGAACACAGATTAAATGCTTTAGTTACTTGCTTAAGTTAAAAAGAATTATTACAAATACTTATTAAAAATACTAAATTTTTTGCTGTTTATAGATAAATCCGTTATGAAGTTTAAAGTACTTGTTATAAATTTATTTTTTTCGCTGGAATTAGTTACAGAAAGAAAAGCTATTGGAACCGATATCAATTTGAAATTTAAAACGAAATTGCTTGGCAACCAAATAAATATTCCTAATGCAAAATTTTAATTTTAAAATTGCAGCTGTACAAAAAAGTGTTTAATTGGAAAAAGAAACTTAATTGAATACATTTTTTAATACTTAATATTTCTAGAGTAATAGTTAGAGAACTATTTGCTGATAATATCAAACTTGCATACTTATAAAAGTGTGATTAGTAAAAAAAAAAAATAGAGAGCTTGTGTATTTGGCGTCAGTTATGTGGATTAAATTTTCGCATTAGCAATAGAAATATTGAAATTAATGATTTAGTAAAATATTGCTACAGGTTCCTTCTTAAATTATTAGCAAATTGAATATTATTAAGTTATTTAAACTGTCACCAAAACATTAAAGTATTTTAAAAAGTAACATTTTAAAAAAATTAAATTCTTTTAACTTTCGAAGGAACAGCTTTGATGCTATTTCCGGTCTTGATTTGGAGATTTGCGTTTTGTTTCTAAGAAACGAAAATGTCTTAATGTGGTAGACACTTAAAACTTCATATTTAATACTCTGCTTTAAATTGTCAAACTCGCGAAATGTCGCCAATGAACTGACTAGACATTATACCATAGCGGATGATCCTTTTCCAAATACATTAAATAATTATTATAAATTATAAATATTGATGTAAAAACATTAATTATGAAAGTAGTATAACTCAGAATAATTAGGTCCCTTCAAAATAATTTTTTTTTACTATTAGGTTTTACAGTGGTAAAAATTCTTTTGGCGAAATTCAAGATTTTACATCATTTTTCTTACTTACGCAGCTCCTTTAATTTTATCGTATGGAACACACAAAAGAACCATTTGATAAAAAATATTATTTTCTGCATGTTTTGTATTCACACAAATACTGAAAAATTAAACTGGGAAAGAGCTGTAGGTAAAAAAAAATAATGTATCGTCGGGGGAAAATAGCCCTTTTTTGTGTTTTTTAGCTTCCACACTACGTTTATAACGTAAACAAGTTGGTTTGTTACAGGATCTGTCACTTACACCGCTTCCACACAACATTTTACGCTCAACAGAAAACACACTAACACCTCAAAAAGAAATTCGCCAAACAGGTCTTTGGCTAGTTCTAATTCAAACTTTTATAAGCAAAAACTAATAATTTTCTGTAATCTTCTTTTGCAGATTTGATAATTAATTATTATCGTTTGCTAATTCTTTTGAACTTAGAAAAATAGTGATGAATTTTTTTTAATAAATATCTTTTTGCAGTCACAAGTTTACATTTCGAAAAATAAATTAGTAAAGTTGTTGCTTTTAAAATAAAAGCGAAAATTTGCATATTTTTTATGCATCTTTCTCCCCAAAAATATAACGAACCATCAAAATAACTTTATTGTGCTATTACAACAATCCAAATTGAATTATTACACAAAAATAAATATTTTTTTCAAGAATTTTGTTTTTATTTTAAATAAAGTTTCTCGTACGTTTGATGTCATGGCAACAGTGAAAATATTGAATAAAAATGGAATTTGCATGTTATTTCAATGCAGATTAAATTTTTAGTTATTTAAATTTTAAATAAACTTCTAATTAAAATTTTTTAATGAAATTTGGAATGTAGCCTAAACTGATTTTTTGCTACTGATTTTATGCAAATTGTGAGCATATTTTAACAATTTGAGATTTACTTAATTACCTTACAATAACATCTACTTAATCAGATTTTGGTTAAAGTAATTGAAGGTTATTGTTTAAAAACTCTAATTTTTCAACGTATAACTAAGATAGAAGATGTCGACTCTTTTAGTGGCGTCTTTGAATGAATATACGATTGTTAAAAGTCATCGATGAAAGAAACAGATCTTATGTCTTAGATAAACTTTTTAGAATGTGTTTTGGACGCGATATTTTAAGTATTGTAAGTTTATTTAAGTTTAGCATATTTTAGACCATTTATATTTCAATGAAAACTATTTAATCTAGTTGCTTAAAGTTCATATGTGCATAATATAAAACTATATTAGTTTTTAATGTAACCTAAAGGAACAAAATCGCTATTGAAGTGTATATTTATTGGTAATTTTATTTTGCTTTTCTTTTACGAAGTAAACTAGCATTGCATATTTTTGTTATCATAACTTTTCAGCAAGCAAAAATGTTAAAAGTTTTTTTTATAGATGGACTAGAATTTAAATTATTTAAATATCTTGTATGCATAGTGATACTATTCAAAATATATTTACTAATTTTATTTATTAGATTTATTATATGCATTTTTAATGATTTTACGATTACTTTTAGAAATTAAGGAAATTGTTCTTTAATTATGTTCGAAAATTCAACTAATCATATTTTTTAATCTTAATTTATTGTTATTCTAAAAATATAACAATTATTTTTTCTATGAATACATATGATAGAAAAACTAACAGTAATTGTTACTGATACTGACAATGAATTGCATGAACATTTAAAATACTGATATAATTATCATTGAAAATATATTTGATCTAATTACATAATAGAAGTATAATTTTTTGAATAAGTGCTATAACTTATTAAATGGTATTTAAAAAATATAAATTTAACTATAAATAATTTGAAATCATTATTTAGCCTTGGATAAAACTGGTTTTCAAAATTTTTTCCATCGCAAAGATTTTTAAGATAAAAAAGCTAAAATAAACCTGTTAAATAAGAATGGAATATCTAATCTATACCTAAATATTTATGCACAATTACCCGTTACTTTATCTATGCAGAAAAGCGCATATTAATATTCAATACATCTAAGCATTATTCATCAATTTAAGTTTATAACTAAAGTTTTAGTTATTATAATGCTGGGTAAGAGATATAACATCGAAATTGCACAACTTCATTTTACTCAGGTTACTAGTGTACTTCAAATAATAATATTATTTTAAACGTGTTTGAGGTTTAGTAAATCGTTATTTTAAACTATATCATCGTAGTTAAACGGTTATAATATGATGTTCTTGGTTTACGTTAGCAGTTTTAGATAAGACTTGTTAGAATAGTTAATAAGATAACAGTATTCTTTTTATAAAATAGTTATACATAAAAATGTAATAGTGTTAGCACTAATGTTTTGAGTTAAATATAATTTAAAAAAGAGAGCATAAGTCTTACATTTGAAAATTTATAGGATTGTTATTAGTCTCACGAATAACGAAAAAGAACAAAATTTATTGAACATAGGGGTAAGTGGTGTACCTTGGACGTATGTGTACCTCAAACCTATGCTGATTCTAGCTCGATTAGCTTAGATATTGAAACAACACCACATGTAGTTAAAGTATTTGCTACCAGGGATCTCAATGAAGTTCTATCTGTTTGTTTAAAAAGTCAATTTATTAAAGAGGTTTTGAAAAACTAAATTCACAGTTCAAAAGTAAATTTTTGTCTGATTCTTTAGTGTAATTTTTTACTCAAAGATGTAGTGTTTATTCAGAAACGATGGTTATGCAATATAAAGCAAAGTTTTAGCTATAAAACAGTGTGCTTGAAATTAAGTTAAGTCTAACCTTAACTTGGTGATTAACTATTTTGTTTTTAATATCCAAGTGGTGTACCTCGAACCTAATACAAGTGGTGTACCTTGGACTGGTCCAAGGTACACTACTATAGGTCTTATGTGCTTCAGATTGTTGAAAACCCTTTTTTAAATTCAAGTAAATTCTTTCCTTTGAAAAATTAAGTATTTTAAGCTATTAATATGCAACCCTGATTTGTAAAATCTAGAAAAATGGAAATTTGTAAGAAATTTTGATATAATGTGATAACGAATTTTTTTGTAGTTAATTATTTAGGTTTATGGAAGCCTATAAAATTTTAACCATATTAATATAATATAGAAAATAACTATTGCATGCTCATCTAAAAAGATATTTTTTATAATAAATATCTAAGCAGAACATCCTTTTTACGTTTAGGCCTAGTTGAATAAACATAGGGGGAAATATTTGAGTTGGTTTTTTTTCAAATTTAAGACAGAAAGATAGCCAAATGTTTTTCTATGGCATGAAATAACAGTTTAATTTTATGCTGCATTTTAACGAATACACCTGAGAAAGATTGCATTGCAGCTGAAAAAGCCAAAAGGGCACTAAAAAAACCAAGGCAATAAAACCCCTTACTGAGCCAATTGACCTAACATAACCAATTACTACAATCGTGGCTAGAAATAAGAGTAGGCTGTAAAATGTATTTTTGAATTTTATGTGGCTAATAAATATTGGTTTTCGGACTGTAAATCGAGTCTCTCTACCTGTTAGTAATTGGTCCAAGGTACACTACCGGTTGGACCAAGGTACACCGCCGGTGGTGTACCTTGGTCCTAATTACAATTTTCTGTATTTATTTTTTTTAATAGTTGAAATCATTTAAATAACATGTTAAAATAAATATATGTTGTGTATAACAACATAAAGTATTCAGTAAAAATATTTTTATTCACTTTTTGCAAGTAATTAAGAATATAAAAATTGAAAAGTCAAAATAGGTCCAAGGTAACCCACCTTCCCCTATATTTATTTCAAAACTCTTCGTGCATTCTTGTTTTCTTTTTTTATGTTTAAACTTTATTGTTAAAAGTTATTTAAAGTTACAATATTTTTTAATGAAAATCCATTATGTACTATTTAAGTTAGCCATAGGAAAATTTCTCATTTACTAAATTTTTCAGGTACACAAAAACTGCATACTATCTTAAATCTACGTAATACTTTTCAAATACATTAAGTAAAGTAATCAACCCATAACTCTAAAATTAAGCAAAAATGTTTTTTTAGCCCTATGCAAATTACATTCTTAGCTGCCAATCATAATATTTTGAGCTTTATACACAAAAATTTCAAAAAGTCAAAATTTCAGAATCAAAATTCCAGAACAAAATTCTCTTGCATAGGTTCTACATTATCCAGAGTCTCTCCCATCCCAAATTAACCATTCACCACCCAAACCTTTAATCCCTCACCCATTTTCATCGAAATTCACTTAGTGTCCAATCCAATCGCAAGTTCATCCGCTCGAAGTATCGAATTAAAGGATTCCCAGACCATGAAGTGTCCACCCCAAAACAGGAAGCCACCTTAGTGGATAGAGCTGACCACCAATCTCACTAAGAAACAGGTTATCTTTAGATATAAGTTCTTCGATGTTGCTGTTCATTAAGATGGATGGTTTGATTAATATACCTGATGGACTAGTTTTGACATCACACTATCTGTAGATTTTCTTTTAATTTTGGCTTTTTTTTTAAAACCATATATGAAGACACTAATGTTACAGTTTTTAAGCACAGTTTTACAATAACGTACAGTATCTTAAATTTTTTTATATAAATTATACAAATTGAAAAGTTTCATGTATTTTTCAAAAACCCGGCACATGTTTCTTTACTTTGTGGTACCACATGAAATAAACTCCTATTCGTAAACTAGTAAGAAATGAATTGGTTGAATTCATTACTAAAAAAGGGAAAGATTTTTTGGTACTGCCAAATTTCAACACGTAAAGGTAACCAAAAGAAAATTTTACTATAAATCAGTTCAATTCTCAAGTTAAGAATAATACTCTATAAAAAAACCTAATTGTAATAAAATTTCTTTCTAAGAATCTCAGACAAACGTAAAAGTTTCAACAGCTTCATGGTTGCATTTAACATATTTTATTTTGAAGGAGTAAACTGTATACAAAGTGTTTTAAACTCACCACAAAACTACCTTGTTACACTTCTAAAGGTATTCGTGAAGATGACGCAAATGGTCTTTTATTTATTGACTTTTGTTACGAAATAATCCAATGAAAAGCTTTGAGAATTGGAGGTGAATTTTGAAAGCTTTAGAGCTGCGCGTGTAATTACTAATTCGAAAGGATTAGTTTTTAATTTCAAAATAATTATAGAGTAGGGTGGGCCGAAAAAAACTTTTTATTCTATTTCGGATCGCTATAGTGCGGAAAAGCTGCCATTGGTAAAGACATGAAAAATGCACTAATTATTATTTTTTATGACTATATCTTCCGTTCGCGCAAAGCCATCAAAGTTGGCAAAAATTGTCAAAAACCGTAATTTTTCATAATTTTTTTAAACCCGATATATGATTTTAATTGCTTTCCTATATCATGTTGTATGATTAAAATTTACAAAAAGTTAAAACTTTGAAATTTAGCAAAAAATACGAATTTTTATAATTTTATACTACGTTGAGTGGTCGGAAGATCTGACACAAATGTATAATAACTTATTATACGATATATTATAGCATTTATTATTAATAAGTGCTATAATATTTGCATTTTACATACTTTTAGTAGTTAGTTCATGATATAGGAACGTAATTAAAAACATCTGCCTTGTTTTAAAAAATTATGAAAAATTACGGTTTTTAACAATTTTTCGCCAACTTTGAAGGCATTGCGCGAACGGAAGATATGGTAATAAAAAAATAATAATTAGTGAATTTTCCATGTCTTTACCAATAGCAACTTTTCCACACTATAGCGATCCGAAATAAAATAAAAAGTATTTTTCGGCCCACCCTATTATAGAGCAAAACACAATGTTTTCATTTACTAAACATTTTTTTAGAAATAAAGCATTTAAATCACTTTGTAAAAAATACTTCAAATTTGTATCGAATATATTATTTAGTTGTTTATGTATTTTTTTTTGTATCGAAGTAATTGATAATTTGCATTTAAATCTATGTCTTACAATTAAAACAACTTCGATAGGTAAAATTTCCTCACATCTTTGTTGGAAAAGTGGTGCATCTGACAAATATGACTTTCCTATTTAAAATAACTAATTTTTTTTAACTTAAATATTTAGCAATTGAAGCTAATCTTAAATTGATCCGTTTGTTAGTTGGAATAGAGTATGGAAATTCTTTATTTTTTAAGATTAATTGTAATGGAAAATATGAGTTTAATACTATTCTTCCACAAAACATTAATATTTTTTTAAGTAAATTTTTTTTCTCTTTTCAGCCCCCGGTTGACACACAAAAATATTTTTGAATTCTTACATTTCACAGCTTTTTTTTTTAAATATTTCCTAATTAATAAATTTTTATACCTGAATACTCTATTCTAAATTCGGTTTCCAAATATTTCGAAATGCAAAAAAGCTGAATTTTCAAATCCTTTGTTCTTATAAAATCGACATCATTACTCCGACAAAATAATACTCACAAAGAACAAGCCACAAAAACAATACAATATTTCTTTATGATCTTTATCAGACCCTTCCCCCCTTTCGCAAGAGGATATCTCTAATTACTCGAGGAGAGCTGCAGGTCCTAGGAAGGACTTGTCTGTTGGAGTTAGACCACGCTTTTCAGCAAGCAGTCAGCTCAAGCTTAATTCTTCGTTCTCCAGGGAAATTTATTCGTCCGTATTCATTGTCGAAGCTGATTGGGACCATTGAATTGAGTTGTCTGAATATGCTTATGAGATGGTGTTGTGTAATGAAAGATATTTATCTTTATGCGATTTTTTTTGTTTCTTTTATTGTAAGTGTAATGGATTTGTATGATTTAACTATTTATTCATTAGTTGTTCAGTTGAAATCTTGTTGTGAAATGAATGTAGTTGAAATCTTGCTTTTTTATATCATGGAAAGTCTTTTTTTTTTACTTTACGTTTGTTGGAGCTTTTTGTATCACGAATTTGTTCGATCATAAGTTGTTGACAATTAATCTGTGTTTAGGTAACTGTTTTTATGACTAATTTGTCACACGATTATTTAAACTTAGGAAACATTTGATTTGAATACTTTTCCATCAACAATTATCACAATAAGCACATGCAATTAATTATGTTTTAATTGTTGTTCATATAATTACATCCTTTTATTTATTTGCCTTAAGTTATAATGTTATATTCATTTCTTTTGAAAATGCTATCAGGAATAATGAACTTGCCTTCCTAACTTATCCTCCCAAGTTGTATTTTTATAAAGTTAAATTTTAATTCAATATATCATGTTAATAACATCAACGGTACTGTATTAATAAGAACAAAGATATTACTAAGATTTCAAACTATCAAGATTAAATACTTTAAGTCATATTTTTTTACAGAAACTATAACAACAAATTAAAAAAAATATTGAATAAAAATTCATGGACTTACTTCTTACCCTTAGCATATTTATTACTTTAAATAGTTTATTACTCCACAATTCCTTACAGTAATATGGTAATTAGATTTTATCATAAGAAAACTTGGTGCGTTCTTGATTGCATTCCATATTTTTACTTCTACTTTTACCTAACAAAATGAAATTTCTGTTCTTTAGTAATTTTTTTTATTTTACAAGATTGTGGTTTTTAAAACTAGTTAGGTTATTAAATTTCAAACGATTTCTTACTTTTGCATGAAAAACCGACGTTCTTGAAATTAAAGAATATTTATTGAATAATGGCTTAAAAAAACAACGGAAAGTTATACTATTTTTTACGACTCATTTTATATTTTAAGGAAATAAAATAGCCTTTTAAGAAAAGTAGTCTAAATGTAATAAAATTTATTTAATTGTCACACATATGATCATTCTTAATTAAAAAATGTTTACTTAGATAAGTTGTTTTTATATAAATTTTTAATTAAAAATATTTAGTTTCCGGTTTCAATTCATAAAAGAGGTTATGTAGCCAGTATTTAATTTTTTCTCTTGTTATTTTGCATAGTTATTTCACTAGAAAATCATATTTAAATATTAAATTTCAATTTTTAATGCTTAGTATGTTCTGAGCATCTGAATTAGAATGTTCAAGCGTTTCAAAAATAACTATTCTAAATGATCTTATTTGTTAAATGTATAAAAAAGGTGTAGCAATCGGGTCAAGCAAATTTTGGTGGCCTTGCAGAAAATCGGTAAATTTATACTGATTCTTTGGTGAATACAGTTTATCTATAATAATAATAAAAGAAAGAGTCTGTGTGTCTGTGTGTCTGTCTGTGGATCGCAAAAGACCTACTTAGACTGCTCTAAAAAATTCGAAATTTTTCAATATAGATTCCTTTTAATACCTACGTGTGCGGCTGAGGCTTAGTTTTTTCATATTTGATTGTAATTTTTAATTAATATAATTATTTTCAAAAAAAAAACGTCATCTACGTGGGATTGCGGGACCATAACAGGGCTTGAAAATACATGGACCGGGCCGAAACGGGGGCTTGAAGCCATCCTCTATTAGTTTGATTGATTGAGTTTGGTTGAGATATGCGCTCGCCCTAAGGCTGCTTCATCCTCCATCAGTGTTTGCTTTTTTAAGTGCGCATGCACCAACACGAATTTAATTTTGTTTTGATTTTGAGTGTATTTTCACAAGTAAGCATGCCTCTAAAAGGAAGCAATGCGAAGTTAACGGGTTCCCAGTAAGGCGGGACCATACTGCTAGTAGAGTATAAGACGGAAATAAGTATACAACATTTTCTATTTTATTATATATTTTTTCCATCGAGCGCGATATGTCATGTCCGTGGTGTGTCCCACCTTCATTTTATTGAGTTTGTCAGTTTATATCTAACTTATAAGATATGAATTCCCTTTTTTAAATTAGAGAATTGAAAAAAAGAATATTTTGGGAATATATTAATACAATATTTACGCTTATTTTTTAAATTTGTATTTATTTTACTGAATACTAAATGATTGGCCTAAAATGACTGCAGTCACGTCTATGGACAAGAACAAAAACTTGCAATAAATTCAATAGGTGACAGTACAGCGCAGTGTCTACGTCATTTTAGCATCAGATACCGTAATGCAAAGCAAAAAATAAAAAAAACCAGCTTGTTTTTAGCTTTAAGAAATTTTTTTTGGTTCATTAAATTTAAGATTTTGTGAAAGGTCAAGATGAGTGCATCACATCTTTGGCTAAGAAAGAATGTAGGTAAGGTAATCTAATTTCTATTCTTACTTAATTATGTGTATCATTAGATACAAAGAGCTGCATTTTTAAAACTAATGTTTCAAATATAAACATACTTTGTTTTACAAGGATGCTACGTGTAATTTGTTACGGCTATGGGCATCACGTCCGTTTTTTTGGCCCACGGACATGATTGTTGAGCCCATGTAAATGACTTTTTAATTATATAAGAATAAATTGATTAAATATAAGTGAAGTGCATTAAAGCTGTATTTTGCTATGAAATAATATAAAAAATTAAAGCTGAAAATCTATCAAAGGACCGATGCTATATTTTGAACGTTGTATGTAAGTGTAACTCAAATTCAGAGTATTCACCATCTTCTGATAAATTTTTCAGTTTTAGGACATTTTGAACCAAAACAAATGTTAAAATTGACTATTAATTTAAAAAAAAATTTGACAGATATTGTTTTCGTATTATTAGAACATAAAAATATACAGGGTGAGGCAAATAAAAGCGGCCCCGGTCTAGAGATAGGAATACGTTGAAATGCTTGGAGAGAAAACCCTTGAAGCCGCCTGAAATCTGTCTTCGCATTGGTTGGATGGAAATAGCTTCACGTTAGAGCTACTCATAGACTAGTGGAGAATTCATATCTTAGTTCGTATTGAATAAAGACGTCCCATAATGCAAATTTTGTGTCTTACAATCAATTTAAAAAGTTTTGTATTTACAAAAACAAAAAGGTTAGATTATTTAGGATAAATAACGATCGAAATAATCACTAGTGGGAACTTTTCTTGATCAGCTCTACAAACTTTAGATTTCATTTCAACTAGCTTTTCAAACCTTAGCGTAGTTGTCGGCAAATTAGTCGCCTAGCGTTTGTTTAGACTTAATATTGAAGCAATCAATAGCTTCACTTAGCAAACCTGTTCTTGACTCGACAGCATTTTTGTCGTATTCTTATCTCCACGTTGGGGCCACTTTTATTTGCCTCACCCTGTATATTATTGTGCCAAAAAATCCCTCAAATTCAACTGAATTAAAGCGTCTATCAGCAAATGTTAAACGTTATTTTTTTTCAAAATTCCTTAAAAAAAAACACATTTTTAATTATATAATTGTTTAAAAAATATGTTTATACAAAAAATTATGTGAATTATTGATTTAATTTTTTTCGGGATTAAGAGGTCATAAAGGCAATTTCCTTAAATTACACGGTAGAGTGCCGAATTTTCTCAAGATCAATCGCCCAATTATTTCAAAGCCATTATTAATCGTAATTGTATATTGCATGTTAAGGATCTGAGGCTTAGGATTCGATTGTCGAAATCCACAGAGCAGAACATGTAATCAATTCGCCATACCCTTTCAAGCACAGCGAAGCATGAAATCTCTCGTTCTGTAGGCTGAAGAGGCACATGGCTCTTGAGAAATTAGATTATGGGTAGCAATTATGCAGCGTAAGATGTGTGTCTCATCTATTAGGTCTAAATTGTAGAGTTCGGGCAGATCATTATATTAATGGGGCTTCTAATGTTGAAATAAGTTGATTAGTTTGCTGCAGATCGATGTATTACAGCATAATTAGATACAAAAAAGAAAAAAAAGTTTGTCAAAATATTGTTTTTTGATGATGAATAAACAAATGACCATTAACAATTTGATATAGAAGGACACGCTTTGGAAGATGGGTACAAAAACTATTTGACGATTAGATTTTTTTTTGACGTTTTGTTACAAACATAGCAAAAATATTATTAACTACGAACAGTTTTATGGTTGTTTCATTGCTCTTTCAATGCATGATTGAATTTGTATTTGAACTAAAAAAGTTATATATTTTCAAAATCAGTAATTAATTCCTAAACAAACTGCTTATTGAGTATGTAAAAAAATATAACAACTTGTTATGCCTAAGGCTGAAGGTGTAAAAGTCAAAGAAAAACGATAAAAAAATGGGGGTTAACTCGAACTGAAGGTATCCCAATTTCGAAACTCAAGATATTCTGTAATAATTAACATTTTAGTAATATTATTTGATATATAAAATTGAGAAAACAAAAAAACTTTTAGTTAAAAACATTGTTGCAAATTTTTAATGTTTGATTCAATTAAATAATACATTTTTTAGAAAAATTTCTCCAAATCTATTACGAGTTTTGGATAATGTTTTCCCAACCATCTCTTCATACTATTTCAATAAACCAGTATTTTGTATAACAAATAGTAAAGTAGGCACTAGGTGAATACTCAAAATAAAAAGCTTAAATAAAAATTGAAACAAATAGCTATATTTCTTAAACAAATAAATCTGATGTTTTTCTTAGATAAACGTGAATTTTAAAAACAAACACTGATTTCATTCCCTTAATGTAATTCAAAGTTAAATTAAATTTTTCTTGCTTCGAATCCATTCAAAGCAAAAACAATGCAAGAAATCCATTTCTAAACAAAATAAACTTCACCGGGGAATTCAAAATTTTATATCTAAAATACACATTTCAATCAAAAGAAAAATTAGCATAAACTTTGTTTCAGAGATAAACTCCGATAAAGAGAGATCTTCGAACGAGATATATATGAAAATGTCTGGAAAACAAACAGCCTGCAATTTCCATTCCCAGCTCTATGTCACCTGAGACGAATAGAAGAGGTAGAAAATCGGATAGTTTTCTATTTTTCTCCGAAGAATATAGGTGCCTGAATATATATTTTATGTCTGAAGATAAGGATATACGCCAAGAAATATTTGATTGCTTTATCAAAGTTCTCGTAATATTATCATATACGATTTTTTGACGTTGCGATGCGATAAAGAATTTTCTTTTTATCTGGGAAGTTTTTGATTAAAAATTTTAAGTATTTATAATAAATTTTACTCCTTTAGAAGAAACTTTTAAATTTTATCTTGGATTTTATTTTTTATTTAGGATAAGAATTATTCAGTATTACATTGAGAAAAAAGATATTTTCAAGTCTGAGTAAATCTATGTTTTCATTTTGAAATGAAGCATTTTGTTTCAAATATGATGGCCTAATGCTTTTAATTCTTAAATATCATATATATTCAGTTTTCAGCACCGTTCTTTTTCACTCTATAAATGAAGCAAGTTTTAGGTAATCGGTTGGCTGAATAGTTTTCGTATTGGAGTCGAGTTATAATGTTCTCTAGAGGGCGATGGTTTGTATTCCACCTACTACCAGTCATCCTATAAATCTTATATATGCCGGAAATTGGTAGAAAAATAAACAACTATTCATATCACTTAGTGTTTAGAAATACTGAAGTTGGAGACAAGGACCTACTAAAAAATGAGCCGATAATTCCAATTGAGATTTTATCTGGATTACTTTTAATGGATTTTAATAAGTTCGATAACAATTTAAATAACACTAATTCATTTTAGTTCAATAATCCTTCGTTTAAAAGCAAAACTCTGACCTTCTTTTGAATTGAATGCCGTAAAATAATTATAAAATGGGATTTTGAACTTACGGTCTTATGTCATTCAGAAAGAGATATCTTTTTTCCATTTCGGTGTATTCTAAAAACATTTTCAAAGCTTAGTAAAATACTCAAATCTTCGTATTTAGTGAACTTTAAAATGGCCCCAACGAAATGTTCTTCATGTTTGAAGCTTACTTATACTTATTTATGAAATTATGATTTACTCAGGAAATAAAGCATCTGGTGTTCATTATTAAGCATATTCATGTATCAAAAATGAGTTGAAATCGGCCTTATTTGCTTATTCCATCTTCTTATTTCATAACTTCAAGAACTCAATACTTTAAAACTTTTTTTTTTAAAATGAAGTAAAACAGTTAGTTCCTAAAACGAAAATTCTATGTAAATATTTTAGGGAAAATTCGTATATGTAATAATAAGGAAAACATATATATTAAGAAAAAAAAACTAAACAAAGATAATTTGTAATATTTCCTTATACTTTTTTGCTTAAGGAAGCTTGTAAATATCACAGAACATGAAAATATCACTTTTCATCACTGAAACTTTGTAACTTTTTGTGCATTTTATTTAAATACTTTTATGTTTTTGAGTAGTATTATGACATTTCCAATGTGATATAATTACGATTGCAATAAAAACAGTCAAGCATATGCATTAAAATAAGCATTTAAACATAAAAGCAGACATCCTTACTCTACATTTATTCGTACAACTGATGGATAATAAGAAAAACAGTATTTTATTGGCCAAAACACCAAACAATATTATTTGCCAAAAAACTATAAAAACTAATAACACTTTAGACCATCTAACTCTAAATATGTCTTTTTACTTAATGAGAAATTTCGACTCTCACTTCGATCTCAACAAAAAACAATTGTTTTTTTCTCCCGATAAAAAAATATGATACAAAATTTCTTTTTAAATGCGGAATAAAATCTTTTCACATATTGCTAAGTTAGTATGACGTAATTGCAACTGATACTACATTTGCTCCACCTAAATATATAAGAAGGTAATAATTATAAAGATCAGCGACATAAAATGTATAATTTCGAATTTTTAATTGGATAAGGGGTTTTAAATATTTAAATTAAACTTCCTTTTTTAACAAAAGGACATACTAAAACTATTCAAACCTATGTTTTTCAAGAGAATAAAAAAAGATATAATGACATATAATGACATAGAATGAACGAATGAGATATATTAGGTGTTTCATTAACATTTACAAGTATTTTGTATATTCAATCAACTACACTGTTAAAAAGAAAAGTTCAAGGTTGAACCAAATTACTGTTCAAAGTTGCTACAACCATGATTTGGTAGACTGTTGAACCATAAAAAGGTATTTTCAAATTGCGTAAAATGGTGAGAGGTTGAACCATACGCAGGATTTTCTGAAACGCGTAGCTATAGTGAAAGGATGAACCATAAAAAGGTTTTCCTGATGCATAACATTAGTGAAAGTATGACCCATTATTTTTTTTGTGTATTCATAAATTAATAATGCATTTAATAATATTTTTATCAGGATGTCACTCACACAGTAAATTTTTAATGATACATGTTAATTCAATATAAACTTCATAAATATTTATTTTAATCTTTAAACAAAGTAAATAAAATAGTTTTATTAAAAAATGCTTTGTATGATGGTGGGCATTTGTTTTGTTAAATAAAAGAACGCTGGTGAAAAAAAAAACAGTACTTCCTCCATCGTACGCTAAAGTCGGTGTGACTCGGGACTCCACAGGTTTAACGAGCAATTCTGTCCCTGTGTATTCGGGGTCATCTTTGATGAACTGAGGTTTTTTTCCTACTATTTCCAGTACAGAGATCCGATTTATAGGATGGGTGACAGTAGGTGGGATTCGAGCCCCCGTACTCCTAAAAAGGAAGAATCTCTAGGCTGATGCCATAACCACTCGGACGGGTCAATTCTCAAGCAGAAGCAGTACTACTAATGGTGCCGGCGTTTGAGTAAACAATTAAAATGTCGGTTGCAGCTAGTAGACGTTGAACTGAATTTTCGTGCTATTGGAGTGGAAGTCGAATAATTTTTTCGTAGAAGGTGGTATATTTCCAGAATGAGATATTTGTTTCTTACCATTTTATGATGTATCTACCAGAAGTTGTTGATTTTTCACCAATATTTGGTTCAACGTTGAACTGAGACTTTTAACAGTGTAAGTTTAGATATACTTCGCGTAATTATAATCGCGGACATAATTCCATCAAAATAAACTCAAAATTATAAACTAACAGAAAAAATCATCATTTAATCATTTAAAATAGAAATTAAGTGTTTTGTGTAATGGTGTTGAATCAGTATGTTTTACTTTTTTATTTGATCTAGAGTTCTTCTGTCTAGTTTACTGTTTTTCTCTTGTAATGAAAAACTTCAAACTGTATAAACTTTAAGTAGACTACAATTGATTTTTTTTGTCTAGACTTGTTTTCCTACATTTGTTTTAATATCTGCTATAGCTCCTATTGTAATTAGTTTTTAAAAGTTCTAATTATTTTTGGAACCTCTAGTTGAAAATCTAGATTTTTTACGGCTAATTCATTAACTCATTCATTCATTTATTTACCTAATGAAAGCAATAACAACATTTAATTAACTAACGTTTACTAGTCCACGAATGTAAAGGAATTTACTTAAATAAAATGTTAGAACTTGTTTGTGAGACTTGCGGTTCGGTCTATGAAAGTGGGTGACAGACAGACAAGCGAGGGACGGACTGAACGATTTTAAAACCTTCTTTTTTACGTTATAAAAGTAGTGTGTAAGCTAAAAGTAAAATTTCAAACCATAATCTATATATTAAAACAGCTGACAAACCCTTGACAATAGACATGTCGGCCGTGTACAAAGAATGAGGCCCGATTCTAATGAACGGATAGCTTTAACTTGGTCGCCAGACGATAAAAGGAGGAGGGGACGACCAAGACTGACGTGGCGAATAAACATCTTGAAGGAGCGAGACCATCTTGGTTGGCCAAGCTGGGCAGTTGCCAATGAGGCCGCACTGAACCGGAGGAACTGGATTTCAACAATTGCGGCCTCATGCGCCTTTAAGGCGTGACGAGTCGCAAGGCAAGGCAAGGAAGCTAAAAGCAAGCAAATGATTAGTTATAATGGAAAGATTGTATATATTACAGTAATGCGAGTTACGGTTTACAAAAAGTAATTTAAAAAAATAAGACGAATTTAGTTACTAATTTATTTATTTACTTTTTAATTTAATATATAATGATATTTTTTAGTTGTTCACTTTTATATGCCTATTTTAAAGGGTTTTGGATTGGTAATCGCTTTTATGAACAATTAGAGTTGAGGATCTGGCAAACGCTTCACCGCCTGAGGCAATTCAGTGCCAAGTTAAGGCACTTCATGTCAATAGTGATCTCCTGTGCGTTCACCATAATAACAAACTTGGTTTCCAATATCGACAAGGTTGCCACATCTATATCTACTTAAGTTGAACCAGAATCTACCAATAATGACTCTTACTTACACTTATGCCACACCAATGTAGATGTATGACTTTTCAGTGTTCTTGCCTTGACAGTATTGTTTTTCTTATCTCTCCGGATATTGGAATAGTTCACCAGTTGGGAAACCGTTGAAAGATGTGATCAATCACAAAGTCCTATAAAATTGTTAAGGAACTGTCAAGTCGATGGTGACAATGAGTTTTTAGTATTGTTTGCCGAAGGCTTATTATGTTTGTTGCTATGTAAGGATTTTTTTTTTTAAAAATAAGTGGGTATTTTAAAACCTGTCAAATTTTTGGAATTCTTTAGTAAACTATGGAGATTAATAATCGCTACAATGCAGAAAGGCTATTGGTTACTTCTTCCATTATTGAAAAAAATTCTTTGAATGGATATGCTAATGGCTTTCCAATGGAAATTGTTCACTGTAAACTGCTGCTTTAGTTAGCTACACTGTAAAATTTGCTAGTTAGCCCAATAAAACCCCATTAAATTTCAACCTATATATTTTTCGTATAAGCATAATTTTCATCCAAATACGGTATTCTTTGTACGGGATTTTTGTTTGAAAATAACTAATGTTCAATTTTTTCTATCAGCCCTGTCAGTTTCCTAAAATTTGATGCTTTAAACCAGAAAAATGAAAAATAAAAAAATGGTGCTAGGAATGTAGACACAAGCTGTTTTAGTTTTTTCGTAATTAATAATTCATTTTAACATTATTTTTTTTAATGCAAAATGACCTTAAAAACTTACTTCTGAAGAAAATTATGAAAGTATTTCAGTGCTCACAGTTCAAATTTAATTGAAGAGCTTAGTGGAAGGACGTGCTAAGTGACATTTTTGAAAAAATATATATTTTTGTGTCAATGAACATATTACTAAGTTCTTTAACGATAACAAGTTTCCCCTTTTTCATAAACTTTAAGTTTAGTACATTTTTTTACGGTTTGCAATTTCCGTTTTTAACATACATCAATGCAAAAGAGAAACTTTAAAGCCGATTTTCTCGTTTTCACCATTTTGCCACTTAGCACGTTCTTCCACTAAGCTCTTCAATTGTGTAGTCACGGGAACGAAAAACAAAACATATATTTAAATGAATGACAAGATAAAGGTTGAAAAAAAACTGTTGAAAAGGGGTCGTTGGTGGAAAAAATATTTATCTAATTTGTGGCACAGTAATAAACTGAGCCTCAGCAGGACAAATGATTTAATATTTTACATGTTTCTAACATAAATTGACTTCCTTCCAAACTTTTAGGATAATTAAGAAAACTCTTACCACTTCCTAGATTTGAAATAAGTTGTTAGGAAGAAAATTAAAAACTGAGAGCTCCGTCTTTTTTTTTACTAAACATCCTCAACCTCTTTAAATCGACCGAGATTATTAAAGTAATTTAATTTTGTTACCTAGATAAGAATACATGGTAGAGTTTTAATGAAATCGCGGTAATGTTCACGAAATTTTTGCGACTAATGACTTTTCTGCTAATTTGACAAAACTCCAGTCTTGCGTGAATATTGCAGAAAAAGAATCCCTTCTTTTATTATTGTCATAAAATTGTAGCCACGAGAAAGTTAGTGGACCGGTATAATATATGTTTTTATATTTGTCAATGCTTGCAAAACTATTATTTTTGAGTTTATAAAACATAAACTAATTAAAGTAAGTTTAGTAAATATTTTACAAAATTTTAGAGCCCTTTTAGTATTTAGTGATACATGTGTTTACTGTTGTTTATAAAATTTTAAATGTAAGCTTCAATGCCTATTCCCTAGCGTTTTGGAAACTTCATTTTATAAAAGGAAAAATATTAATATTAAATAGAGAAAATATTTAACAATGTATTTTTCTACGGAAATACGATTTTTATGAGAAAGTTATATTATACTGCATGTTGAAATTTTTGGTGTTTAGTTGTTATTATGTTAGGGTGACAGGGTAGGGGGGGGGGGGGGGAGGGCAACAACAATAATGCATCATAATTTATTGCGTGTAACAAAACACAATTCGTTATTTGTTTATCCAGCAAGCAATATTTTGATTAGTTATTGGGATTAGATAAGTACTTTTCCCCAGAAAATATATTAACAACCCAAAGCGATTGAAAAATAATGGCTTAATCTTTTGTTTAATCGATGCCAAATTATGTATGACTTTGTTTTCTTTTTGTAATGCTGAGTCTTAGATATGCTTATAGGTGGCTTGCATTGAAAAACCCCATTGAAAGATTAATAGTAACATTATGACAAAGGTATGTTTAGTTACGGGGTAATTATTGGACAAAAAGCAGTGAAATTGATGCAAATGCTATGTGGTAAGGTGGGTAGGTAGATTGGTAGATACATATTTTCAGGCTTGTGTGCTTTGTCAGAGATCCGCTTTAAAACTTCGTCTAGTAAGACAGACACAACACACACAAGCGTGATAGATGCTACCATCTATCGCGTGCCACCTCCACAATTTAGACATGTCCCTGAAGGGGAGGGAAATAGTCTCCAGGGACCTGTACCCGTTTAGTTGAACATCAAAACTTTGATCACCTAAAAATTCTCTAATCCTTTATTTTATGGAAGAGAAAAAAATCAAATTAATGGCTACAAACTAGACTCTCTATAGTAAAACTTTAAGATTATATTTTCTTAAATAATAAAATTCATTATAATGAAAAGTGGCAAAGCAGGACGCAAAATAAAACCCAAATTAAACAAATTAGCTTTGAGTAAGAATTTCAAATCAAGTCAGTAATGAATTTGTTTTGGGACTTAAATGCTAGTAACAAAACATAAATCTGATGAAATGTTGTTAATTAGTTTTTCTGAGTAGACATTCAGGGATAAACTCTAGACGAATTATCTGAATGTTGTTCGAAAATTTCCTTTTCATCTACTTTTATTATCACTCAAAAGCACGTGGCTTTATTATGTATGATTATTATTTTTAATTTTTTTTTCAATTCTCTGCTTCATCAAATTTACTCAACTCCAATCTAATTATGTTTCCAAAATCCATTTAATCTTGATGTTTACAACTGAAAAGACCGATGAATGTTTATGCACATTTTTAAATAGGGAGTTGGATATCGCAAATGTTTAAAGTTCAACCTGTGCAAAGCCGAGTATTTAAATATAGATCTTTTGTATAAGTTCAAAGTAGATTTAAATTCTAGCAAATACGCTTTTTAAATAATATAGCATT
Organism: Hylyphantes graminicola; assembly: GCA_023701765.1. Taxonomy (NCBI): domain Eukaryota; kingdom Metazoa; phylum Arthropoda; class Arachnida; order Araneae; family Linyphiidae; genus Hylyphantes; species Hylyphantes graminicola. The sequence continues at coordinate 31,163,876 of CM043113.1, forward strand.
TGGATTTAAGTTTTACAAACATTACTACGAACGCTTTAAACTTTAAGATGTAATATGTAATACATAAATATTTATCAGTCCCCATGTTGAAAAATTCCACCTATAATTATATATTTTATTTTTATTTAAAATTTGATTTTAATTGTTTCTGGACTTGTAAGGCATGTTTCTCATATTTCCGTTTTAAAAAATTTGCATGTGATTGGGTGTATCGTGCAATAAAGATAACAAATTTAGGATAACACCTAAAATATGATGTCATATACTAAATAGTGGATTTTCAATTTAATAAAACTTTTTTTTTAATGTATTAGAATTATTGTTTAGAAAGAGTTCTGTATTTAACATTATTTGACCACGCTAACTACGGTTTAGAGCATAAGATTTCAATCGAGATGAAAAAAAAAATATAAAGTGTCATTGCTTTTATGTTAATGTAACTATGGCATTTAATTAATTTAAGGTTTCTCTCCATTTGCATCGGGTTTGAAGAATAAATTCAATACTAATATGAGTTACATCACTTTTAAAGCACTATCACAAAATTATGTATAAATTCCTGTTAATGACAATGTTATACAAGTTTCTGAATATGTTATATTATTATCCAACTATATAATGTATGTCAAAAGATATATTGACGTTATATATATTTGTACAGTATCTAAACGCGGAGTAGCATAGTTAATGGTGAAATAGCTATATTGTATACTGGATTGGCTCAGCGTGTGAGGCAGAACAGTTGCGTATGATCCCGAATTTAGATTAAGTGAAATTATAATTTGTCAAATAGTGTAGGTTAAAATTATAATCTAAATATTAGTAGGGGAGGGGGGGGTAAAGGTTGCAAATGTGATAACTAAGCTTGTTTTAGGTTGTTAAAAGCAATGAATAAATATTTTTCAGATGAATTTCTTTTTTAAAAACGGTAGTCAGTACTAGAATAGTTCCATATACTTAAATATCTGAGGCTTCAATATTAAAAATACCGGTTTACAATTATTTACACCCTTTCCTCTATATAAAGAAATAAATCGATCTTACACTAAAGGTTTTCAAGTAATTCAACTTATAGTTGAGCTTGCTTATAAAGCAACATTGTTACAGAAAAAAAAACGAAAATGAGTCTTACCTGAATATCCCATGCCAGCTGAACAATTTCACTATTTTCTTTTAATTCATTTGCAAAAGAAGAAGAGTAAATAGACATCCTACTATGAACTCTATCTAGCAATTCATATAGTGTGAGACCTCGTATAAAAATCTCTAAATCATGTTACTTACCAAAATATTTATAGCCTTCTTCCCCTTTAGTACCCTTAAAATTTATTTATTGACAAAAATTGAGAAGCGGAACAAAGGTTTGCTATATTTAATTCAAAGTTATTGAAAAAATCCTCCCTATTTTAATCCTTAGAAACTGACATAACTAACTTTCCGTGCGAACTATATAATCGTAGGGTTTTGTGAAATCAAATGATTGTCTTTATTTATTCATTCATATATTAATATGTCTCGCATCTCGATTTTTTTTCAAAGTGTCTTCTCATATCACAAAATAATATTCAGTGACTGGCTCAAAATATGGCGGGATAAAAAAATAGCTGTCTTGGATAATAATTTCGCAAACTACTATACCGTCTTCTTCGAAATCGATACCCGGAGTTTACCAATAAAGCAAAAGAAAACCTTAAGAAAATTTCCATCCCCGATGACAAATTAAGTAGTTTTGAAGGCGCCAGAACTTTCCTTTTCTGACACTCCCATCGATCCTATCTTCGAATCATTTTCCGTGACTGCCCTGGAATTTTGACACTGAAGAGCATTTTTGCATCGTGAAAAAGAAATATAGATGTGTGAGCGATGTAGGAATGCCGATATAACTATGGAGAGATATAAGTAATACTCTCCAGTTAAGGATAGTAGTGTTGGTTGTAACAGAGAATGAATTTTAATATTGCATTGTATTTTTTTAAAAGTGTATGTAGAATAAGATGGAATTGCTTATACAGTTACTGAAAGATATATTAAGATTTGTTTTCCTTATACGAAATAAATTAGCCAAATTAATATAAATTTCACTAGAAATATATTTTAGCGTATAATTTTTAATGAATGTCGCAATGGTCGCCGTCGTAAGGGAGACCATTGAGTTATGTTATCTGTTTAGGTTCACTAAAAAAAATAATTAGACACAACCAAATTAAATTTTCCATATAGAGATAACTTCTTTTCATAAAGAAAAAAATATTTTTCCAAAAAAATAATATTACAAAAAAACAACACAATGCTATGAAATACTAGTAAGGGTTTTAATGAAGAAGTGGAAAATAAAACCTTACTGAGTTATTGAATTCTCAATTATGGTAAATTTAAGTTTATATAATTTCACTAAGCTTCTATCAAGCCGCATAAAATATCGTAATAGTTTGACTAGTTTACTTTTAAAAACTTTGAATTTCATTCGTTGTAGATCTCACCAGGGACATTCCAAGCATCGAGACACTGAGTCCTCCATTAAGATTTAGAAAAGGATTATGTTGTTGAAAGCTAAACTATTTTATCCTTCAAAATCAACAGAGATTACTGTCAATGTTTAATAATTAAGTTTTATAGTAACAATTATCACGTATTAAAACTGGCATTGTCTGCTTGAACAAGGAAAAATTATGCCTTTCTCTTAAGACAATGTTTACACAAACAAAGTTTAATGATGATCCACTGATGAACAAGGACAATGCAAAAGTGAATAAACTTTTAAAAAAAATGTAAAAACTATCAAGGGAGAATTACGAGGAGTTACACAACTGGGATAAATCTATACAAAGTACCTCAAACTAGGAAGAGAAAAGATTGAAACTAAAATATACTGGTGCTCATATATAATTTCTTAGACGGCGTTAGCGTACGATGTCTCTAGAAGTCCAGTTTGGATGTCGGCTCAGGTGCCGACCTCATTATTTGACCGCCTTTTGGCTTTGAGGCATAATTTTTCTGTGTTAAAGCTCATTGGTATCTAGAAGTAGATAGCCTTAAGCGCTGGACCTTACCTAATTTCATAGTGTTGGGGGGCCCGGATGGCCGAGTGGTAAGCATCGCAGGCCAGCAGTCTGCGTGCTGTAACGGGCGCGGGTTCGATTCCCGCCTTCGCCCTGGGTATATTTCCTCTCTTTGTGGCAGTAAAAAATCTTTCTGTGTCTGTCTTACTTGACGAAGACTTATAAGCGGCTCACTGAGCAAGCACACAAGTCGGAATATATATGTAAAATACCCTACCCTACCCTACCCTTCATAGTGTTGGCCCCGGTGGCGCAATCGTTACGACTCTAGCCTTAGGAGCTGCTGGGTTCGGGCTCTAATCCCGGTCAGGCATGGATGTTTGTGACCGTCAATAACTATTGTTATTTGTCTATGTGTTATTCCTTTCATTGTGACTGTAAAAATTCTTTCTGTGTCTGTCCCTCTTGACGAAAGCTTATAAGCGGTTCTCTGGACAAGCACACAAGCAGGAATAAATATGTACCATACCATACCATATCATAGTGGGATTGTTGTTGGTACGGGCTTAGTCGATAGGAATCAACTTCCACGAGTGTTCCTATTGCGTATAATTGTAAAATCAATCGACACTAAATGCTCCCGAGACTGCGAAAACCATCACGTGGCGAGCCTTTTATTTAATAAGGTATTGGAAAATAATTATAGTATATTCATTTCAATTGATTGGTTTTAAAGTGATGTTGCTAAACTCGGAGTATTGTTTTGGACGTTTTTGTTTGGGGGTACAGCATTTGTGGAAACTCGTGCTAAATAGAAATGATTAGATATGAAGAAAATATTTTTTTTTATTATTATTGAAGTTCAAAATTGACAACTGTATATTATAAAAAAGATTATGCTGAAATATTTACATTCTTATATTTTTTTAAAATAAAACTAAATGCAGCCATCGATCGAAGAAAAAAATCTTTAAACTGTTGTCTTTTTGAGATAATTTTAAATGCTTTTTTGATTATGGTATGGTTATTTTATGTCTCTCTTTTCACTATTAAAATTCATATTTTATTTCATTATTTCAATTATATCAGTGTCATCAGAGCATTCGGAATTAACAATGCTTCAATAATAATTTTTTAAATAATATTTTTTGCCAAATTATCGCTTATGTTAAGCGATTTAAATTTACTCCAAGAAAGATAAGTTTTAAAAAATATTAAAAAATTACAAACTTTTTCGAATTAAGATATTATTATCACTTTTTAAAAGTGAAATATACAATAAACTACAAATATAATAAGGTGTTGTATTTTTATACAATCAATTAAGTGAAGACTCATAATTAAATGGCTTGAAATAACAAAGAGTAAAACAACATATTTCTTCAGCGCACGTTCGTAATGGGATGCAAATTCTACTCATTTTTCAAATAAAATTGCATTAATATTTTATACCACCGCGTCTCAAACCCGATATAACCCTCGTCTAGCCCCCTAGCTCTCTTTCTATGAAGCAAAAAATAAATATATGGCCAATTCTCTATGTTGTTTTACAAGATTGTAACCAACAATTCAGTCAAGATTTTTTAATGCATTTAATAATGCTAATTTCAATATAGATTGGTTTCAGTTCAGCCGTTTTGTCTATTTTGTGCTACATTTCTTCAACGCAAGCCTTGTAAATTTAAATCGCTATCAACTGTCGAAATAGTCGCTTAATCTGGCATCGAACATCAAACTCTGAATGATTGTGCGATTTTTTTACAAGTAGCTTATTTTAGTATTAATTACCACAGTCATAACTACTTATTAACCATATCTGTTGAAATTAAAAAAAAATTATATAATATTTACCTTTTAAACATACATTTTTTCTCAATCTTACTCAGTTAATTGCCAAGTACAACTTTGTCAAGTCCAAATGTTAAAGGGTGCATCAAGCAGGACGACGTTATCAACACTTCCTGACGAATTGCGAAAAAGTCCATTTCCCATGCACATAAACCGATTTTCGCCCCTCGAAAAAGAAAACAACCTAATGGAGAGTTGAATAAAAATAAGAGATTAAATTGCAGCACAAACGCGCATTGCATTTCACGCAAGGTGTTTCTCGATTTATTGCCGCAATATTCTTCTTCTAGATTTCCGCTGGCATCTCACTTTGGCCTTAGTCTGACAAAATCGTAATTTTATATATATTTTTTAATGTTTGTAACCAAATTATAAAAAAAAAAACTTGCAAATAAACTTTTTGGTTTTGTTTGCTTTAAACAGTCATTCACATATATATTTACCGAAGATATCTGACATACAATATTTTTTATACAATTTCGTTTATAGTTATCATTTAATCTTTGAACTGAGCATTGAGAAAAAAAATATTGTTTACATTTACGTTCGAATATCGTTGAAAATTCTTTTCTCAATAAGTGCAATCTGTATTATTGTTTACCAATTTTATCTGTTTTTTGAGGAAATATGTCTTCTGACAAATTAATTTGCTGTTTGACATTCAACTGAAGTGGTACATACTAGGTTTTTGAAAGTTATTCTTGTATGAAGTTCAGCGTCGAAGAAATACGCTGCATGCTGGTTTTCAGCTACACGTTTTTATTCCCATATTTCGATCTCGACCCATTACACAGACGTCTTCTTTGAAAAAAAAAACGCGAAACCACACATACTCAAATGAGAAATATTTAAAAGTATCTTATACACATGCCTTTCAAAACTCTAACTTTTTAAACCCATTTTGCAGCTAACTTAAAACTGCAATTTGTCATATGCTGAAAGAAATCATGTTATAAAATACTGTGCATATAGTTGCTGGGTTTTGTATGTAAAATATGTTAGTGGTTTGACCTGTTGACACCTATCCAGATTACGATTAAATATAGTTTGAACATCAACCTCTTCTCTTGACTTAGGTTCAAAATTATCTAAATTAGGAAGAGTATATTAAAATCCAGTAATCGTAAATTTTTAATGTTAATAAAAAGCGTTACACTGAATTCTCTAAAAAGTATGTTAACTGTCACTTAAAACTTTGCCAAAGTTACCCCACGCTCTCTCACCCTTGCTTTTTCTATCTGTGGGGCTATAGCCCAATAAGCGCGAGTACACAGCCTGATGATTTATCCCTCACAATCGAATGGAGAGCTATATATTAATCCTACCAATTTATTAGAGTTCAGGACCTATGGATGAATGTCCATTCTTCTTCCTTACCCTCCCCTGGCGCAGATATTCCAGCGATTTTTTATACTCGGTCTAAATCTCAAGGCGTTTCGAAATCTCCTTCTCATCGTTATTTTTGCTGGTTTTCGAAATTTGTTGCAACAGCATGGCGTTGATGCAGGGTTTTGTCACAGTTGTAACTGGTAATCTCCGCTGATTCGTGGTGGAATGGGCTCGAGAAGTATCAATACTACATATATGGTGGTTAGAACTGAAGTTGCGGTTTAAAATGTGAACAACTGATCAAAAAATTTCTTAAAACCTGGGATAGAATTCATTAAAAAGCGGTAGACAGAGCTATTAAATTGAAAATTATAAAACATACAATATAATCCACGTATAAATAAATTCAGTATGAACAAGTTGAGAATCAATGTCCTTCATAATGACTTGTCGATAACATTACACGGTATTGTTTTAAGTCACTAAGCCATCGACAAGTATCAATCGATTGTTAAGCATGCGTATTTGTGATAAAACAACATTGTTCTACTACTTTTTTGTGTTATGAACTTTTAATTAGCTAGTGAAAATCTAGCTAATTTTCACATCATTTTGAGGACTAACCCCGATGCACAGCCATGTTAGCCATCAAACATCCATGTATTTGGCCATTAGATTTAAAAAAAAACCATACTGACAAATTCGTTTTGTTTAAAAGTGAGATATTTCATGCTCATATGATACGTGCAAAACACTAAATAAAAATAAAGAACAATATATCACGTTGGATAAAGCAACTTTTTGACGAATATATCAGTTGCAGTTTTATTAAACCATCGCAAGAAACAACTTTTACTTCTGTCATTTTTACACCAATAATTTTGATTTCGGTTTGTATCTAAATCTTTCACTGGCAGAGTAATTTTTTAAGAAAGTAATTCGAAAGTTGCTTTTTCGAATGACCACTATATTTTTTTACTCTGAAAGAGTTTGTTATTTAATACAGTTGGAGAAGAGTTGTGATTGAAAACCTAATATATTAAAACTATAAATATTTTTTTGAATTCAAAACCCAATAATCATTTAAAATACTACAAAATTCTGAAATTGAGTCTTTATTAACTAAACTTAAATTTTTTATAACTTTCCGGGATTTAAAAAATCGAAAGTGACTGTAAAATATTTGAAAACTTCAGGAACTGCGGTTTTATAAGATTCAGGAGCTATAAGAAGCAGTGGATTTCAAACCTATACAAAAAACCTTTTAAATAAGTACATTTCTAAAATAATGTATTTATTTACTTCATTTATTTTAACTAATTTTTTTTATTTCAAAAGGTACATTAGCTATCAGAAATATACTGCATTATTAACAAATCAATGCAGTCAAGGAACACTTATTATTAATTAATAAAAGAAATATACTAACTAGTTTCGTAAAGATGTTCACTTAATTATAAATCATATTGTCTACATTGACAGCCGAAGATAACGTAACACAAAACAAATTATTTTAACTATTACTTCCTAATTTCCCCCACGCATATGCCCAACTCGTTACATACAGAAATATCTTACAAAATATGACAACGAAAATATACGCTTATACTTATTTTACTTGTTATAGAAATTTTTATGGCTTCAACGAAGGAAGTTTCTGAAACGCCTACTGCTTTTCCATAGCAAAGCACAAGACATATTATCGTAATTTTCATGTAATAAAGGTGCCTAATTATGAAACTATGTTTCTTTGTTCGTGTATGACAAATAACAGCGCGAATAATGAAGCACGCAGATTAATTTTTCTTTGAAGCCATGTTAGTTAAATAAGACGAGGATGTTTGGCGAGAAAAAAGTGAAGCCATTTGAAAGTCGCCAAGTCGATTTTTTGTACACCTCAACAACGCGAAACTTGTACATTTTTATGACGTGGAGTAGTTGTCAATCTCGCAGTTTTAACCCTTAAGGATTGGTAATTGAATCTCAAGCAAAGACAATTTGCACAGTTTTAAAAGCAGTAGTACAATAATTTATTTGATATATGGTTTTAATATCTTCCTTTACGCAAACATTTTTGATTATTATTTAATATCGTCATTTAACCCTTTCAGTCTCAGTGCTGCCATTTGGAATCATCACTTTCAATATATTTTTTTTCACATGTTTATGTCCCGTCATGACATCCAAACACACATCATTCGATTCTTCATACTTTGTTCTTTTAGACAATATTTTACATTAATCTCAATCGAAGACAGAACTCTTGTTTTTTATTTAGAAAATAGCTAACAAGCGTTTCACCTGATTTTCGAAAAGTTCGCTATAGTTCCGCATATTTAAAACACAATTTAAACTACTTCGGTTCAATTAATTTCTACAATATTTTTGAATAATATGGCCAGATACCTTAAAATATATAATTCGAAGTGTTTTTAGGTAACATATATTTTTTTATTTTGTTGTTTTCCACAGTTAAAAAATTTTGGCATCATTTCAAAATCCATATTCAAAATCCATATAAAAAAATTAAAATGATTTTTTTCTCATGGAACTCTTATTTTTGACCTAATATGAGCTTATTTTGCGAATATCAGATTTTTTTGCAGTGTGGTATTTTTTTGGGACTGAAAGGGTTAATACAGCTTAGCGCCAAGTCATTCACATTCTTGGTTTGTAAGGGTGTATAAATGAAGCGATTATGGAATCTCTTAGTTAACCTGTTTTCTGAAGTGTTCTACTTTCAATGTTTTCATCTTATTTAACCTCAATGTCTGAAACATACAATTATTGTTAACAACGATAAGCCCGCGTGAAGTCGACGGGAACATAAAATTAACACAGTATCCTTTCAGGAAAAAAAAAAGTTTTGGCAAGAAGGTCATTATGTAGCTAGGCACAAGGACATAAAACGTCAAAGGAAAATAAAACTGGAAGGTCCATCTAAACTTTACAAAACAAGTTAAAAAAGAAAAAAATGCTCTTTGAATCTCGTAAAATAAATTACGACGCTAAGTATGGGTATTTTGCTTATTTGGAAATTTGGCATTGTATTGGTCCCATTATAAACACCGGTGTTTTTCTTATTTGACAAAGGAAGATTTCATTAACTTTTTGATGTTACTTCTAAGTAACATCAAAAGGTTTATGTCCATTATTAAAAAAAAAAACTATAAATTTTTTAAATCTTTTATTATGTAAAAAAGGACTTGGAACCAAAAATATATCTTTTTAATGCTTTTGTCAATATTTTTATAAATATTTTAGTGTACGGGTGTCTAGAACGAATGCTAAAAGAAAAACTCTTTCAAACTAGCTTTAATATTTCTGGAGAATATCAATTTTTTTTATTCTCTAAATTCAAATAAAAATTAATTTCAACTTATCCATAAAATATTAACCTTGGTAGATATTTCTTTTCTAGGGGCTTAGCGGTAGTGCTTCGCATTACCACGCCACAGGTCCGGGGATTGAGATCAAAATTGGAAGAGGTTGACTCATCCCTTCATCCCTTAAGTGGGTCGATAATATGAGCACCAAGCATGCGTGGAAACTAAATGCTGGGGGGTTACAAGTGAGGTTGAAGACATAACCTGGACACATGCCTAGCACCCCAGAGCCCTTACTCAAGTTTGTTGAAATGGTCACGGCAGGCCTTGGCCCACTAACGACCTGTCGCGCCGAGGAGTTCATTTTTTCTACTTCTGTAGAAACATTGTAAATTTCCAACAATATATGCCAGAATTTTGGGGTCCAGGTTTTTTTTGCTGTTATTTTAGAACAATATTGTTTTAATCTAAACAACAACGCAGTAAATTTAACATTTTTTTGCTGTAAAATCAAAGCAATTGTGATAAAAGTTAACAGAATGACCATTCCAGGGACGACAGTGAATTTTAAGGGACATACTGTTTATTTTTAACAGAGCCCGAATACGTTTATGATGCTGTTGTTTATGGAACCTAGAACCTTCTCGGTGACCAAATATTAATTGGCCAAATGTTAACAGAATGTTCATTCCGAAGACGACCGTGAATTTTAAGGGATTAGCTGTTTATTTTAAACAGCCCTAATACGTTCATAATGCTGTTGTTTATGGAACCTAGAACCTTCTCGGTGACCAAATATTGACCAAATATTAATTCATTAAAAGTTAACAGAATGTTCATTAAAAAGACGACCGTGAATTTTAAGGGATATACTGTTTATTTTTAACAGCCGTAATACGTTTACAATGCTGTTGTTTATGAAACCTCGAACCTTCTCGGTGACCAAATATTTTCCAATAACGTAAAAAAAATATTTGTAAACACCAGTTACAGCAAATGCTGTAATTATTCTTTTTGCGGCAAATGGCGTAATTATTCAATTCTATTGCTTTTTTGTTGTTGTTTTATTTCCCTTTTTACATTGCGATTTCAATTTTGAACACAGTGTGCTATATTCGTTAAGTGTCTTGCTGCCGAATTAAAAATAAGTTAAATTATAAATATGTAATGTATTTTTACCCTGAATTAACATGAGTTTTCCCTATTTATAATCTTTTTTATGGCAAAGATAGATGTTTCGAATTTGTCACTTCTTGTCAATAAAGTTTATTTAAACTTTTCAAATATGTCCACTAACTACAAAAGCAGTAGATTTGATTAATGGTTCTACCTTTTTGCGTCAAATAGTCTGACACTGTCAACAATTATTGCGAATGCATCAATCATAACTGAGCGAACTTAAGTTGTGATTATTATGATAGTTACTTGTTTGCAAGTCTTTTTATATTAATGTTGAAATATTTTTGAAAGCAACAATTTTTCTGTTTCAAATACTTATTTCAACATTTATCCAAACCATTATTTATCTAAATCTATATTAAAAATGACGAAAAAATGCAAATTACTAAATCACAAAAGTTAAACTATTTTTCAAAAATTTCTGATTGATATGAAGCCACTGCTAAAAAAATACTATATTCATCTTAATTTTAAACTATTCCATATTTTAAAGAAATTAGCAATAAAACATTAGTTACGCAAAGGTATTTTTTTAAGTTGTGGTTTTACAATGAAGCACTCTTTTGCAATAATTATGAACATCTCATTTTAAAAGCAGCTTGTTTTGAAAGCTTAAAAATATTTCATCGATTGAAAAATCATATTTTTAAACCACAATGAAGATCTACAGTTGCAAAGTAATGTCAAGTTTTTTTTTAAGTCAAATAATATGGAAAGAAAATCAAAGCGAAGAACGAAAATTGAATATAGCGAAACCTTTATTTGATGGATCCCAGACGGGTCGAAGGACTCAAACTGTTTGAGCAAACCCCTTGAAATGTTATTTTTCTCCCATAGAAACCAACTAAAAACCCCACACACTATCATATTTTGAATAAAGAACTTTTGACTTTTGAGAAAAGCTTCAGCTTATCTTTTCTTCATGTTGCCATAGTGACCTAAGAGAGTTCTGTGCTGCAAAAGATGCTATCGGAATTTGTAACGGGGCTTATAAAAAGGTTTTTCGTGTTATAAGACACGGTCATTCGGAGATTCTTTGATTTTTTCGCGAGATTTTTTACCAAAAGTAAATAAGATTTCACCACGGCAGATGGCATCACATCGAGAATAAAATCGAATACAAACATGCCTTCAAGTTGTTTTCTGTTTATTCACATGCATCGTCACGTTTTCCCAACCGAATTTTATCAGACCAAATACAATTTTCAGCATCTTCAAGTGCCTTTTAGGCTTTCCTTCCTGGGTTTGAAACACAGTTGATTTTGCAAAAAAGCATTTCTAAATGTACAATATTTTCTTTTATAAATTGCCAGACATCTGAAAAATATTCTCTTTTTAAAACAAAACTTTCCTTTGAAGTTATGTTTTTTTTCATAACAAGAATTTCTAAGAGTTTAACTATTACAATCCTTTATTTTAACAAGATTCAATGCTCAATTCTCTTTTTGTGAAATAGTTGTTTTACAAGTTTAGTATTTAAAAAAATCTCATTTTTATCACTCTATTTTATTAAATAAATATTTTAAATCATATAACGTTTGTCTAAGTATTTGTGCACGTAAATTGTAATTCAAACAAATATAACTATATTATTCTAACAATTATTATCATCGAAATAAAGTTTTTAAGTAATCACTAAGATTTTTCTTAAAAATGAAAAAAATACTTCAAGTAATATTTTTACAGTAAAATTTATTTTTTTAAGATTATAAGGTATTAAATAATTATTTACTCCAATGCTACAAGTTTCGTTTTTCCGAATGCATTTTCTTTTAATCCAATGCGAAAGCGAAACTTTTCTCGTAGTTGCGAAAACAATTTATGTCCTTTTCTCCCGTTCGCTTTCTATTCCTGAAATTCAATTTAGTGCTCTTCGACGTTGAAAAATTTTGTCAATTTATTTTGAACTGATTGTTAGATCACTACTTTACTGTCACCAAAATGAGATTACAACGCAGAAAAGAAAGTGGTAACATTTCAGCCGAAAAGCGAAGAGACTCGCTTTTCTTGGGCACAAAGCAAAAGCAAGACCTTCTTTACCATTCCAGGGGATCAAATATGATAAAATTATTATTAACAAGTTCACTTAACGTGTCACTAAATTAAAGGCTTAACTATTGATGTAAAAAATTAAAGTAAAATATGCAATAACATTTAATTTTCTTTGTGTTTAATTTAAATAATACGGTAAGTACATAAAAATTCAAACAAACCGCTTTCACTTTAATAAAATTTTACAAGTAGAAAAATTTTGCTTATGTTGTACGAAAGTATTCACATTTTTTCGAAATTTCTAGTGTATAATTGAAAGTATACGTTAAAAATATGATAAATTCTTATAATTATAAGACATTTAATTTAGTCTCGGCTTCCAAATTACATCGGTGACGACTATTAAGCAATATCACAACATTAAATGCTAATCTAAACGGTACAACAAATTTAAACCATCCAAAATGAATCATCATTTCAGGTCCCCATTGTCCACCTCCTACAAGCTAGTCCATTCACCAAATCCTGCTCCTGTATTTAATGCGACAAACATTTATTCTCTATAGACTCATCCTTGTAATCCTAAGAATGGACTGATCTCAAATTATGGTATTCGTATGGAGTGTCTTCCTTCCTCCCCCACTATGTTAAGACTTCCCCCGGTGTGTTTTGGGATTCGTAATTATAACACTACAAGACGTCCTTTAGCTGTTCGTATCCCCCATCAGCTCAAAATTCATCGGGGATAATCGCTTAGCCAGCGGTGGTCATCATTACACAGTTATACATTCTGGAAAGGAAATACGAAAATAAAAGGTGAGTTAAAGAAAACAACGCTATGTTCCATTCTAGCTGTTCTTTATACATAAATATTGTATTATTTTATTTTACAAATTATATGCTTGTTTGAGATATACTGATTAAGTATACCATCAATAATATAGATTCTAAAGCGATTTGCAACCTAGATTTAAAGACAACAAAAAAAAAAGTGTTCTGTAATTGAACAAAATATTCTTGCTATTTAAAAAAAAAATATTCGTGTGTGATGCTTCTAAACCCATTGACACAACTTTGAAATTTTATTAACGTTTTTTTAAATAAATTTTAATTCCCTTAAGCTTCTAAAGCTTTCGTTGCTCAAAACTTTTTTTGCTGCTTAATCCTAGATATTTCGCTGGCTTCATTCAAATAATTATTCATTCATTTAACCATTCAATAATCTATTACCATTCAATAATCTATTACCATTCAATAATCTATTACCATTATCTTGATTTAATCATTTAATAATTCAATCATTTAAGGAAAAATCGTTTTTAAATGAATATATAACTTGATCTGATGAAAAAATTAGCATATACACACATTAAATACTTTTCTAAAAGCATCAGTGTTTCTCATATTTTCTTAAATACCCCTCTACCGCATTTTCCTTTTGGACAAAAGACAAAGGAATCGCTCGTTTGCAGGGCTCTTTGTAACGCTCATTTGAATGGAGAGACGTGTTCTGAGTTGGGTACGCCTTTCTGTTCATGCTAATCTCCCATTGAAAGGAATACAGGGATGAAGTTCAATCTCCCTATTAATGAATGCGATAAGAAGTATTATATTAAGAAAGAAAAGTGTTAACACACGTTAATCTTGGTCAGTATTGAATAAATTTCAAAGATATATTTTCTGAAACTCGAGGCGTAAAATAATAAAATAATATTAGTTGAGTTTTTTTGTAATTCCAATTTAATGCTGATAATAGTTTTTTTATAGATTAACTTTGTCGAAGGAATTATAAAATTGTTCAAAATAAGCCTGTAACACAATTTACCATTACTTACAGTTTGTATTTTAAATATGTGAGTGTAGCACATTTCTCAAAGTACTCCAACTGCATATGTGCAATTATTTTTTTTTTGATGATTAAGTTATATGGCTCCTCTTTTATAAAAAAATTATGGTAATGGAACAATAGTAAAACAATAAGACCTTAGTACAAACGTGTGTTACGCATTATCAACAATAACCAATACTTGATGAAAGAGAACATAATATCTACTATACGAAGAGTCTATTTGCAAAACTCACATTATAGGAAGTATAACTAAGAAATAGGGTCCAGCACGTTGATTGGCGACTTCGTGAAAAGGAATTTTGATTGTCAATTGTCGCCAATGAACGAACCGGTCCCTATATTTTAGTCATACTTCAGAGAATGTGAGTTATGCAATAAGATCATCCTTATGGAAATTATTAATAAAGAATGGCTGACATATCGTGATCACCGATTAATTATACTTACACATAGGACAAGCTGTTACGCATCGATGCTAAGCTTGGTGAGCTTCAAGGAACAAGGAATCGAAAGAGAAACTATCCCATTATACTTATGGCAGTCAAGATATTTAACCATATGTTCGTAGCTGGTCAAATTATTGTACTGTTACAAAGACTAATTAAGGCTAGTCAGGTTTCTCTCTTGTTTATAATTGTTATAAGCTATTATGATAAAGTTTTTATAAACTATCATTAATGTATTTCATTAAAAAAAAACTTTTAAAAACGCCTAATAATTAATTTCTTTTTCCAAAACATAATTAAACCAAATTTTTAAGGTGTTTGTATGGTTTTTGTAGACAACAATTTTCACTGAATAACCATAAAAAAGTCTCTAATAGAGTAGGTTGTAGTTACTTAAAACATAATATTAAATAGGGGATCCATCAGGGACATTTGACCCATAAGGATACATGACCCAATGCCTTTTTCTCAGCATTGGAAATATTTTATGAGTTGAAAGAGGCATCACGTTATGAGTTGAAAGAGGAAAGAGGCTTTCAGTTAGCTGATGACATGCTGGTGAAAAAAACCCATTTGAATCATTGTGTACGTGTTTAGATATACAAAGAAATATGTTTTCATGCCCTGAAAGTAAATTTTTGGTGCCATAAAGTTTTTTGGTCTACTTTATTTGGTTTAAAGGAAATATTTTTTTTCAATTAGTTACTTTGTTTTTTTATATGCTATGTATTACCTACAATTACGTGCATAGTAGTGCTAAAGTAATTATTCGCAAATGTCTTTGTTTTGGAGTTCGTGACCCAAGTAAACAACACCAAAAGTAGAGAGAAGTAGGCCAAGTGTAGTTAGAAGTAGACAAATGCTAAATATTGTCTTTATTAGAACATTATAAACAAATTTACAAAATAATTGATCAAAATTGATTAGTGTTTTAGCCTTTATACATTTATATTTTAATCCCATGATCTTGTGGGCGCCAGGCGTGAAGATAAAGGGGAAAAAAATCAGAGTTTATCAAATCGTTCTTTATTAAACGCTCAAACACCTTGAGCCGAACCAAAGCAATATAAGACAAAAGATATAAGAAAGAAAGACTAAAATACAGATAACGACCGCAGTTATACACTAGTCAGTCAATGCTTAACTTCATCTCAGTTCTCAGATCTGCAGTGTTCTATAGTCTCATCAATAGAAGTAATAGAATTAATATAAATGATCTAACAATTATAAAAACTATAAGCTTATGCAATTCGTATTCTATTTTTCAAATAAAAGCTCCACATAAATCCGTTTCTTAACTTTTGAAACCAAACTAACTTACGTGTGAGCATTGCCTTTATTAACGGTCAGAAGGTTAAAAAAAATCAGACAATGCAACAACTGGTCTTTCCATGAGAAAAAGGCAAGTGCAGAATCAATACTGCGAAAGGTCAGTTAATGTCAAGCTAATCTTCCGCACACGTTACGCTAAAGGTAATCAGTCAGAAATGATTTCTCACTCAGCCTTATTCCGTAAACTACTGCAGATGGACACGTGTTTGGATTAAGTTAATGCGGATGCAACTAAAGCCAAAAACGCTTTTTATGAAATAATGTACATAACCTTTTTGTATTAATGTTAAAACTTGCAATCACTATGGATTTCGTTTTTTGCTACTTGCTGTGTTATTTTCAGTAACTGATATGTTTTTACATACTGATTAAGTGTTCCGCCAAAACTATGTTTGAGGAGACTAGAAATAGGCAGCCGAAATCGATTACATTACCCATTACATTATAACTACGTTTGAAAATAAAACTCCAGCGTGTGGTTGCAAAATAATGAACGATTAAATAGCAAATTTTTCATTGAAAGCAGAAATGATTTTTTATGTTTCTATTTATGATGTTTAAGCTATACGTAACCTACCTTTAAAGAAAAAGAATCAAATTGCTTTATAATTGAGTGAAACATTTGTTCTACAAAAAGTTTGTAGTTTTTGATGCTTTTTTACAATTCTTGAAGATCCTAACTATGATCTTTTGTTTTAGACTCATCGGGATTAGCGAAAATGAAAGAAAATTGTCTATAGATTTTAATAAGAAAATCGAAAAAACTAAAACGTCTACTTTCCTGTTGCCTAAATACTTAATAAAAATTTATGAACAAACAAGTACATTTGTAAACAGTAACTATCACCTAGAAGAGCTCTGCTTCAGCGGGAATCTCCACCCACACAAAAAACATATCCTACCACAACTCCTAACATTCAATCATCTTATATTTTTTGATATTTTAAACATAAAACCTGACTACTTATTTAATTGCTTAGTACATTTAAAGGCGCGACCACATAGCTCTAAGGCAATGACATTAAAAATAACTCAAATCGCGAGAATAAAACATCCTCTGTGACTCCCAACTAAACTAAACTGAAGTCGACGGGGGATTCCGTCAAATGACGCGCATCTGCTTTTCCGGAAATAATTGCACCGCCTCATTTATTCTTCAGGAAAAAGAAACAACTCGCTCCTGCAGCAAAGAAACCATTTCCGCGCCCAGTTATTGCCGAAGGAAGCCAGGCCAAAGGAACAAGAAAACTCCTTATGCAGATAGTTAGGTTAGTTTAGTACTGTTGTATGTGATGTTTTTATTAAATATAAAATAATTGTTATATTTGAAAGGCTATATGAAGAGTACACGGGAAGAACCACTTGATTTCGTAGAAAGCTTTCCTTAGTAGGCCCCTTTGGCAATGATAGCGAAAAATCGCCTAAACTGGAATAAAGAAACCGGTTACTCACTTTGTTTTTTTTTCGCGGCAACCCTGATTATCACCAGATATCAGTGGATTATGAGTAACACGTTTGTACCGCGAATGAAGAACCGATAGAAAAACCGGTTTTCTGTCGCCAATGTCCGCCAAGCAGACACATAAGGTAAGACTCCTAAAAAATCAAGTGGTTCTTCTCGTGTACTCTTCATATGTCAAGAAGGAGTTATGTTTACAGGACAATTTTATACCACTCTATTATTTTAAAATTTTAGTAAAAGGGGAAGTACTTCAGGAAATCTTCTTTGAAGGCATGAAACGTTTATATATTTGGTTACTTGTTTGTGCAAAAACTATTGAAATTGTCGTGGAATTGAAAAAGGCGCTCTCTTGTTTTTTTTTACATTTAAAAAGTAAAATATAAAAAGTAAAGAAACTGTAATTGCAAAAGCGATAAATAAAGCAGTTTATATATTCATTGCAATAAATAGTTTAGTCAGTTGGTTCTCTTTGAATGAATGTAACAAAGGAGCTGCCAAAGGAAAAATAAAAATAATTATTTAAATTTTGAATCTTATTCAAGTGACTTAGCCATCCCACGAGTTATTCCCACCACAACTTCAAAGATTACCATCATACGCCACGTCCTAGCATTAAAACAATGTTGAAACAACATGCACCATCGGTTGGTACACTTTAACCTCTAAACTTCAGCTTTAATTAATTACTTTTGATTGAATTTTGAGACGTTAAATTCGTTTTATAGTTAAGCAGAGCTGTTGGCAGCTCTGCCGTGGGCAGGTAAACTGCAGTAATCGCAACAATGAGTGATACCATTTTTGAACAGAAATAATTTTTCCAGTATGTTTTTTTCTAATTGTTAGAATAATTGAGTGTTTGCAACAATCGCCCAAGTCATTATGGAAGTTACTGTAGTTTACTTGCCCACTGCAGAATTATTAAAATAATGACTTTCCGGTTGAAGGGCTAACGTTTTAAAAATCTTACTCTTCCAAAGGTAAAACAATTGGAAAACCGTTTTTACATAACAACGCAAAATAGAAGAATTTTGAAAAGCTACACCGTAAATATGATGTAACTATACTCTTTACTGAGTAACATCACGGTTTACACTGTATTTGCAATACTTATTTTGAAAACATTTCACTAAAAATCAGTAGCATCTTTGTCAAACCTACGAAGATAGATCCGGAGAAATATACATAAGTGGCTCAGTTGGAGGACAGAGGATTTTTCAGGAACGAAATAATTGAGGCATGCAAAACGCCACGTATATATTTTTTTGGTCTCTTCTTTTTCTTCTATTTTCCCGTGACAGCTTTTTTCCGTTTGTGGCATCCTATGCTGTTAGATATCAGTCTGGCTGCTTCGAAAAAAATGTGGCCAGGAGAATTCGGGTTGGTTTGTGTGAACAGTAGTTTTGAGTTTTCACTTTAATATTTCTCTTTAGAAAACTTGTTTTAGAATATTCGTACTATAAGACGCCTAAAACCCTTCAGTCACTCCTAGTTAATATTATATTTGCATTGTTTTTAATTACGTGGTACTTATTACTGTGGTACGTATACTTCAATTTGTTTCAAATGCTGATGACCTTGCAGAATACAGATATTTATAATTCATTTATAGCAAAAAGTATTGCTAAGCATATTTTTATACAAATTTATCCAAGATGCACAAACTTATCATTAGGTTAGCTTAAAAAATAAAAGGCAATTGTTTATAATGGGCAATTGTTTTAATTTTCTTAATAGTTACAATAGTTTAAATAAATTTTTCACGCTAATCAAATTTTTCAAATTAACCTTAATAGGTATTAAGGTTAAAACATAACAATTCTTTTTATGCATTTAAACTGACTTTTACTGTTTTCAGAAATCTATATACACTGTGAAAATTCTTTTTTATGTAATTTATTTTCCACACTTTCATACTTCTATGTTGAATAAAAACTATTTTTTAATCAAACTCGTTATTTTTGATTGGCATTGGAACGAAAACGATGTTTTTTATTCGACGCAAATAAACAAGTTTCAAGCATAAAAATGGGTTTTTATTCTGGTATAAAACTTCATATAAACAAAAAATCATATCACACAGATTGTTACCATGAAAGAAACAAACTGTCAGAAGAAAGTTATCACGCAAATAAACTCTTTTTTGCAATATTTTATACATATTTTCTCATAAAAAATCTAGTGGTTAAAAAAAGATTGTTCTTTCCTTAAAATCTCCAGAAAGACACGAGGCGTTCTAATTTCCTGCCTCCCAAGAAATTGAAATTTTTCTTCAGAATCCGAGCAATTGAGTAGCGTTCTGCCACTGATGACGTCACACGCTTGAAGTACTCTTCTTAGTAAACACTTTAAGATGTCTCAAAATTTTCTTCCAGCATTGAATCGCTGAATGAAAAATGAAGCCAAGTCCATTGGAGTGTTTCCCGATGCACCCCCTTCTTTACGTATTTTACCTACGCAAGAAGCTTGTGCGGAAGCCTCTCTGATGACTTCATCCGTATTTACATTTAGCATCCAATTGATATGTATTATGCACAGGTGTAAGAGGATACAGTTTTGCGCGCGTTCCACTTATTCCACATCTTTTCGATCAGGGTACTTTTTTAGTAGGATTTTAAATACGTATATTCCAGTAGAAGATATTTTTTAAACGTAAAATAGGAAGCTCGCTTTGTGAAATTTTATAAAAAATATGTGATATATTTCACTGTTTACTTGTTAGAAAAGGTTTAATATTCTATGTGCAATTGAGATAGTTCGTGTTACGTAATTAGAAACTGAAAAGTAAAATGCATTGGAGAAATTTGTCCAGAATACTTAAGTTTTTGATTTAAATTTATTTAAGGAAAGTGTTTTTTTTTAATTTATTTATAAATTTTAAGCAACTTATTAATTAAAGTCGTGTGCTTATATTTTATTTTCATATTGCAGTGTAGTAAATAATTCGTTTGGATATTTTAGTGGTGCCTTTTTATAAAAGTCTTTCTGTGGTCATTAAAAAATAAAAAATATTAACCCTTCTGTACAAAAGTAATAAGAATGAGGAACTTTAAAAGGAGCATTCTAACTACTTCTATTGTCAACTACCTTATATATGTGATCTGTAAACAATGTTGTTTAAAAATAATGTTTATGGATAAGAGTTACTCTCTATTTTAAATATATACGATGTAACAATAGTACTTAATTTATATTGTAAAAAAGATCCATTATCTTTATGGGAGGGAAGATCTCTTGCTGATACTTTTTACAAACACTAGGCGCAATAGGCTAACAATTCATCTAAAAAGCTATTGTTATTTTTAAACTCTTTCATATATCGTAATTAAACGATATGTACTTGAAACAAACCTTTTGAATTTGGCCTTAAACTACTTTTTAAATGGATATTGTACTTATGTTTTTGGTATGATGTGATATTAAATATAACAATGAAAATAAATATCGAAATACAAATTACAGATGTTTTTAACTGTGATCTATAAGTTAGATACGACACAATGATCTAAGCAAATGCTGTTTCTATATATTTGAGCTTCAAATTACATAACTTAAGCAATAAAAAAATAGAAAAAAACCCGCTTTAGAACAAAAGCGGGTTAGGTCAGAAGTAGCCATGGGTCTTTTAGATCTAGATGTTTTAAACATTAATTTTTAAGTTAGACACCGCCGCAGCGATAACCCAAGTAAATGTATTTTCACAACGCTTTTAAGCTCTAAATTACCCGATTTAAAACACAAACTAAATATTAAAATAAATGTATGCTTAAGAACAAAAGTGAATTAGGTCAGAAGTAACCATAAGTCATTTTGTTATCTTTGATATACTGCTGCGAAAAGATCCCCAGGACCTATCATTTAGGGAGTTGATCCATAAATTCATCAAAAGATAGAACTAGGACATTACTAGTGTTCTTACAAGAAAACATTTGATGTCCTAAAATCTAACCCTCAGTAAAGAATATACCCCAGGTCTTATTTATAATGAAAAGATCGGAATCAGATATAAGATCTTTAATCGAGTACACTTATTAAAGGACTTAGTAACATAATAAAACTTAATGACACAATGGGATGAAGTTAGCTTTTTTGTAGAAGTAAACCTTTGTTGTAACCGTAGGATGCTCGATGTTTAGGTTTGAAAAAAATGTAAGTCTACTAACATTGGTTATGTTGGTTGGTTGGTATACATATATTTTCAGGCTTGTGTGCTTGCTCAGAGAGCCGCTTATAAACCTTCGTCAAGTAAGACAGTCACAACACACTCACATGCACACATATACGTGACAGATGCTGCCATCTATCACGCGTCACCTCCACAATTTAGACATGTCCCTGAAGGTGAGGGAAATAGTCTCCAGGAACCCGTACCCGTGGGAAACTGCGCAATGGCCGCCCACAGGACTTTCGGACCCAACAGATTTAACGAGCACGTACTCCGCATGTACTCGGTGAGTTTTCAGCGACCAGGACTCGATCGCGGGACCTTCCGATCCGTAGACCGAGACACTGACCACAGGGAGCCTCACTGCCCCATTGGTTATGTATAAACATGTTTAAAAATAAACATGATAAAAGGGGGGGGGGGTGAAGTAGATTGAAAAAGAGACAGAATTCTTACCATTTTACTTTTCCCATTATGTGTACATTAAATGTACAAAAATCTACGTCCTTGAACACGATCCTGTATTGTTCGAAAAGCCTGAATCATATGCCGTCGACAAGGGTTCGTTTATGGATTCAGCCTTTTATTTCGAATGTTCCCTAAGCTTCATAAAATATCTATTATGCACGAGTATTTTCGTTATTGCTTTGCTACTTAAAGTATTTGTAAACAGATTTCTCCGTTGCATTTTCTGGAAACGTTGCTGCCAGAATTGTATTGAAATACAATATAATTTTTTAAAAGTATATATTTGTTCATTTGACGCAAGACTCACCTTGTTTGTATCTGAATATAACCCTTTAAGACCGGCTATCAGATGGTGCTGATTTAAGGTTATGAGACTAAAATTTTTAGAGTTTTATCGAAAAAATGCCTTAAACAGCATCACTGCCAGAGACTCCTTAAAAATAGCCATACAAACAACGAATGGTATACAAGTCAGCTGCTTCGGTATCGATATTTTCTAAAAGCTTAAGCATTCCCTTTTATAGCCGAATGATCGTGATAACTCGGTCTTAAAAGGTAAAAGCATTTCTTACAAGCGTAAAAATTACAGTATTGTCAACCCAATAAAGCGAACCAAGAATTGAAAAAGAAAAACGGGTTCTCCTCGTTTGTGCATTTCCTTTGGATGTGGAAGAGGTATTGGAAGAACTCTTAGTCCAAACCCAGATAATGTTTTTAGATTATCTTCGCCATTACTGCGGTCCCTCTTGTTAGGGCTGCTTCTTTTATTGCTAATCTTGAACAAGTAACCTCTTAGACGGTATTTCTTTCTCTGTAAAACAAGAGACAATACCAACGGCAATTACATAAGCAGTAATTTCGTAACAGTTTACTCTATGCTATGTATAAATGCCACGACATAAATATGTTAAAAAAATATTAAAACATTTAAAAAAAATTAATTTCAAGAGGATGCTTAAATTAGGCAATGCCCCATTTGTAGTACATAAAATACACAACGAAAATAAATCGAGTTGCTCTTCTTAGTAAATCGAGGTAATATTTTAAAGATTTTTTTATGTGGACGGGAGTGCGATAAGTGTTGTACTACATTTTCTCTCACGATCTTGTGGTATTAATACTTTACAGGTGGCTCTCTAGTAACTGTTTCGGAAATTTTAATCGATTTTTCGACTTTTTTGTGAAAAATAAAAGACAAATCTAAAAGAAACAAGCATCTAATTTAACGAAACCATAAATTTAGAATTTTTGTAAAAAAAAATTATATATTCACCAACATAGTTTGGAATATATGCAGAAGATTAAGAAACTAAGCTTAGCATGGTGTTAACAGCGCAAGCCTTCTAAATAACTAAAATTCTTATCATAATTAAGATTTCTATTGCCCTAATAGCAATCAAAATTAGCCAATATCACGTCGATCACAATCCCATCCCATTTTCCAAAACATTCTCTTCCCAATCATGCCCTTAAATGCAATCAATTACGCCATGCGTCATTTTAATCCATTATTTCCTTCAATCCACCCTCAAAGCTCAGCTAATTCCCCGCCAACTATTATTTAAAGTAATGAATTCCTCTAAGCCGTGTGACTTGCTGGCTCCTTTACCGTTCCATTAAAACCGCACGAAACCGGTGCAATCATACGAAGCAAATGGTCGGTTGGTTAACGTTAATAATTACAAAGACAAATTGTTGGTAATAGTGGGTTTGGACGACAGGACTTCTCTAAAATGGCACCGCCAATATTAACACTGCTGCAGTCGACCCATAGTGCAGGCGATGCTTTGTGATGATTTAATAAAGCTGTAACCGGTATTTGATTGTTTTATTGATAACATATGGTTGGTTGGTATATATTATCAGGTTTGTGTGCTTGGTCAGAAACCCAATTATAAACAATCGTCAAATAAGACAGACACAACACACATTTACACACGTGACAGATGCTGCCATCTATCGCGTGCCACCTCCACAATTTAGACATGTCCCTGAAGGAGAGGGAAATAGTCTCCAGGAACCTGTAACCATGGGAAACTGCACAATGACCACCCATAGGACTTTTGGACCCAACAGATTTAATGAGCACGTACTCCGCATATACTCGGTGGGTTTTCAGCGACCAGGACTCGATTGCGAGACCTTCCGAACTGGAGATCGAGACTCTGACCACAGGACGCCCTTACAGCCCCTTGATAACATATTTAGTTGAACTCCAATTATCCGAATCTTTCGGATCCTCCTGCAGAAAATCAAAAGTAAAATTATCGATATTTTCTAAAAAAATATATATTTGAATGAATTAACGAAAAATTTTAAAAATGTGAGGAAAAACTTTATGGACAAAAATAATTCAAATTATTCGAATCAATTAGGATAGGAACCTATTCGGAGAATAAAAAAAGTCATAATTATTTCCTCGAAAAATGTGCAGATTTTAGTTAATATTTGTATAATGAATATGCGAGAGAAATGCAAATAAAGAAAAACGTTGACTTAAAATATCAAGACTAAACTTTAACAAGTTAAGCGCATTGAAGAATGATTGGTTTCAGCAGAATGATACTATTGTCGTTGATAAACAAAAAAAAAATTCTACTGCAAATGTTGTCGTACAGAATCTGTATTTTTTTTAAAAATAAATTTTACCCATGAATGCATTTTTTACAAGACAGTAAAAGTTACTAAAGAATTGTTAAAAATTGAGATTAAATAATTTATTTTTAAGAAAATCAGGTACTAGAATTTAGATATTAAATTATTCAAATTAACTTTTGCGCACCAGTGTTAACATTTTGACTATAATTCTACCAATGATTTTGTGTAAAGCCATGCATGATTATTTTCTTAAAAAACTTGGGATGCTATGTTTAATTTTAAAAAGGTTGTCTAGTCTATTTTAGGATGCATCAATACATCTAACTTCAAAAGTATACCTTACAATTTTCTCAAACCGAATCATTGCAGGTTTTCAAGCTAATAGAACATGAGCAGTATAGCCGTTTAGGGCGCTGGTCAACGAAAGACTATTATCAACTCATCAGCGTGCGGACAATCTAATTATGTTTGGCGAACGTGCCTCTTTGATCGATGGCTGTTCACAAATGTATTCATTTTGCTATTAATAAACTCATAATTATACCCTGAGCACTTAACGTTAATTTTGATTATGGTAATCATCTTAAAATTGTGTGAGGATTTGGTTTGAAGGCTTTACAAGATAAAGTAGTGGAAATGCTTCAAAAGTTTTCTAGTCATGAGAATAATTAAATTTTTTTAAAGTTCTAAGCTTATTTATTTAGTTTCTATCCTTGTTTTTAGCTGCACTTTGGTACTAATTGATTCAAATTTTATTTTCATTTGACTTTAAGTGTAAATGTTTTAAAGTTATTATGTTATTGATTCATAAAACGTCAACTTACTGTAAAAACCTATAGTATTTGTGCGAATACAAAATATGCATATTTTTTTTTGTAAAAAAGTGTTTTTCGCATTTCAGCTTTTTAAATTTAATTATTACATACTTTTTCAATGCTCTCAAAGTTATACACAAATAACATGTATCTTTGTTTAAAAAGATTATCTTCGGCTTGGAAGCTATTTTTATGTCAAAACTATTTTTTTACAATTTAAAAAAACCTAGTGTATATCTGCAGACGTCTTGCAGTGTTAACATTTCTGATTAGAATTAACCGTTCTGAAATGTTCAAGTTGACACCTCTATTTGATCCATCAGTGACCAAATAGGTCATCATCGCTTTGCCGTAAAACCTCAAATTAGATGCATCATAATAGTGCTGAATCAACGCTCTATCTAATGGTAGTAGCTAGAAAGTTAATGGATTCCACTAAAGTTTTAAAGCAGAGTCGGATGGTTTTATCTTGCCCACGTTAATTTTACTAACTTTAGGAACATTTTTCTGCGGAACTATATGAGATATCATTATGATTTTTTTTAATAGTTTGTTCCTTACATATAGCTCTTGATTTTGACTGAGGATATTTCACAGTATAAGAAATTATTTTACAGTGAGTTTTTGAAGTATGTATTAAAAAATCCCCCAAAAAGTTCCTATTTGAAGTTATTTAACTTTTAAAAAAAATATATATTGAAAATTCCCCAGTTTAAATAAAGAGCCATTAACGGGGAAGAAATAATAAAACAACATGTTTGAAATAGTTTATAGTTCCTGAAAAAAATGTTCCTAACTTTTGAAAATCCTTATATTTCAGAAAACGCAACAGGAAATTAAGGAATAGGTAATACCTGGATATTCAGAGTTTCTGAAAAATGCTTATAAAAAAACTTCTAAACAGAAATCGATAATCTTGGTCTTAAATTAAAGCTATGGATATGCGGATTAAAAACAAAAGAAAAATAGAAAATCGACAGTTTCGACCCCAACAGTGACTATTGACAACAGTATTGACATCCGACTCCCTTTAACAGTTTGATAACACCTTTTGTAAAACTTTCAGGAGAATATATTACAAATACATGCGAAATAAAGTGTCATTCGTATTATATACCATTTTGTTTATCTTTATGTATACAGTAACAGAAATGGACTAAATCGGTGGACTTTTAGAGCAAGCCTTAACTCAACCAAGTTCAGCTTAAATTTTCTAAATATCCATAGTTAAAACAGAGAGAACATCTAGCCATAACTTAAAAAAACAATTAAGTACCCAGTGTTTCAAATATTTGAGTTGTTTAAAAATGTTATTTTATTCTTTATAAATATAAAGTATAGGCTTTATATATTGTTAGGTTTTAATCCCTCTTAATGGCTTACATGCTCTTTACGTACTATAATCGTAAATCATATCTTTAATGTTTCATTGAGAAATATCTTTAATATAAATCCACTCATACATCATTAATTTTAAATTCCTCTCTTAGAGCTTTTGAGCGAAAAAATAATAAAACTTTCACACCCAGCACGGGTTCTCTTAAACTGTAACAACTAAGTCTGAAATTTCTATATCTACTTATCTTCAATACCACTTCCAGATCTATTTAGAGTGCAATACCTTCTTCGGGAATTGCACAGGGGCGTATTTGCTGAAGAACGCACTCTAAGATAAACCCATATTTCAAGTCCTCCATCCCAAAGATCCCAAACATCTTCTGAAATGGAATATTTCAAATACCATTCCCGGAAAATGAAGTTTTGGTCCCAGTTCCCTTTCTTCTGAGTTGTTTACGACTCGACCCTATCTGCCTTACGAGTGACAATGAGTCCAAATCCGATACTCTATCACTAGAAAGCTATCTTCTGCGATCCCAAGGGAGAATGAGGACTGGGGTTAAACTAACCCTCGTGGGAGGGGACTCTGGAATTCAAGTAAAATGGCACAAAGTCAGATCTTTTGCCGATGCTTTCTCTACTGGGATGTCAACCAAACGTTATTTTTATAGAAATGTGATGCTCTGATATGGATGTCTTGAAAGGCATTTCTCAGTATCTTCATAACTTCACACCACAAAAGCTTTAAAAATTCAATCTGTTAAAACGAAATCAAAGTCTTAGGCATATTGTTTAGTTCTTTATGGTTAAAATATCAAATAAACTGTAGCATCAACTGCAGCGCTCAACGTTCAAAATTTATTTAATTTTTCAATTTGGCAATTTTAAAGCAATTAAAGTTTATAAACGACTTATTTAAACACATAATGATACAAATTTTACTGATATGCTATTTCTTAGCTATTTCTGATAATCATCAGATTTGTTGTGTCCAAAGTATTTATTCGCGTAATAATTAGAAGATTAAATGAAGGATCCGTAAGAGATTAAACGCACATGTAATTGACTTCTACTGTATTACTGTAAACAATATTTAATTGACAAAAGAATAAATCTGTTATTTTCCTACGGAAAATTTGTTTTTTTGAAGTTAGTGCAGATGAATGTAAAACTACAACTTAATTTGTCAAAAAAAAAAAGATATGTAGTTTATCTGTAACCAGATAAAATCTGTTACCACTAATACATATTGCACCTGTTGGGAACAGGTTTTTTTCTGTTTTTATTATGAAACAGAATTTCAAATTTACAAGGTAACGTTCATGGCCATGTAGGTATGGTGGTCAAAGAATTTGACCTATGCCTCCGACGAGGGTCGCACATTTTTCATGGCTTTACTTTTGATTCTTGACGTTCCCGGAGCTAAAGAAAATATCGGGTGTGTCCGAATAGTTTCTAAGTTGCTTTAATTGCTATTAGAAAATTCTGTAAATTTTTTCTAGCATAGATGATATTTTCTGGCAATTTGCTGCCAGAAAGTTTTGTACTATAACATGATTTTTTTAAACAGTGAAGAGTTGACGTGGATTGAAATTGAAGAACATACTATTAATTTTAACAAAAAAGAACACTCGAAAAATAACCTTCTTATCTCGTATTCACCATCTCCGCAGGAGACCAGCACAAGATGGCAGAAGTAGATGAAAAGGTATGCGGCTAAGTTGGGAGCGTCAAAGTATCGCTTTCCTTTGTATGAAATATGGGTCGTTTACCCAACTCTGGTGACGTCATAACTTTTCGACTTAACTGTGACTGCCTGAATTCGAATTTAAAAGAGAAAGTGGTGTTCCTTGAAAAGGAAATTGCAAATCCTGTCTTACGACTTGCAATGTCTCTTACTACAGTTCGGTAAGGAGTGAGTAATTTGAGAGATTATTTTTATCTGTGTCATGACATTTTCACTTCTCGACTTTCAAATGTATCAGAGGAATTAAAATGATCTTTCAATATTTTTCTTTTCCTCGTTCTGTACTATGTCCGCATGCGACATCTAATCAATGTAATTTACGGAGATTTTCATGCCTGACCATCAATCAACGAAATTGACGATAAAATCAAGGAATCGAAGAAGGAAGTTTATAAGTTACGTGAACCATGTTAAATATTTAAACAATGATTTTTTAAGCAAATAATTGAAACTCTAATTATCATCTCTATAAATAATAGTCAAAGTCCTGACTGACAGATACACTCACTCACGTATTAACGCTCATCCCAAACTACTGGAAACTACCAAATTTTAGGATTAAATTCTATTTGTAATGAGAAATCGTCATTTAAGAAGCGATGGGCATCCCAGCCCTACCAAGTGGTCGAATGTGAAGATGAATGTTTACCTCATTTTCGGGTGTGGAAGGGCAAATAGAAACTGGCCATTATATCACAGCTATTATGGCAATTTAAACATGGCCGATGGGAAAGTCCTCTAACTTACAGAAGGGCATAGACAAAATCGGATTTAATTTCTTTAACCAAATGCTTATATTAGAACATGAGGAAATTATAATTACCGATGGAGTGATAACCAGTGGAGAAGGGATCAATTGGTATAAAATAAATGTTTACACAAAAAACAATCACCTTTAGGGGTACACCCGTGCAAAGCTGGGTTTGTAAAGCTAGTCTCATATAATTTATAACATAATTTTATAAGTATGACAGATTATACAAAAATAAGGAATTCTGGCATTTTATTTTTGAATAAACTTTGACTGTTTTAAATATTCCTAGTTATATTTTTTGGTGTGTTTGATCGAAAGTGTTTTTGATTATTGTCACCCTCATTTGATTGTTACCCTCGTAGTGTAATGGTAGCTTATATATTATAGCTCAGGACTGCAGAGCTGAGGGTCTGGGTTGTAAATTGTACTTATCTCAGTCTTGTTATTGTGGGTAAATCTGTTAGGCTTGTGTCATAATAAAAATTATCATAATTATAAAGTATTTTTACAACACCCATTGTACTAGTTGAAATACACCAAATCGTTGTACCCAAAATATGTCAATATCATCAATTATTTTTTGCCAGTGTGATACAAAGCATTTTTCATTATACAATGTATTTTTTAACACTCTTTTTACCCGTTGGGTTTACCTAAAACCTTTTAAGAGCTGATTTACATTAAGGAAGTGTGGGGGCTAATGGGACAATAGGCCAAAAGCAGAGGCAAATCCACTTTTTTACAAGTATTTATATGCTACAACATTGTAACAGAATATTGTAAACGAATATTCAGATTATGAGCTTGTAAAAAAGGAATGGCAATCCTTGTATTTTTATTGAAAGACAGCGGTTTTAACAAATTGTCCCACTAGCTCCCACTCTTCCCTACAATTTCTTAAATTTGTTAAGGTATTAGGGAGTCTTTCAAACAACTTAGTACGTGTCACTTTGTTTCTTTACAGTTAGACTTTAAAAATTCGGGTAGCGTTACTTTATCAAACTGGCGTTGTTTCAGATGCTTTCATTTTTATAAAGTAACTGTACATTAATAAAATGAGAGCGCGCTTGCAAGCTTTTCTCCAAGTATTAAAATACATTTCAAATTACATCTTTCGCTAAAACTGTTGAAATTAATCCCGATCATGTCACTTAGGAAACTATTTTTTTCTTGCCTTTGAGTGTTGCATTTCAGTCTTTCAAACTTTGTTTTAAGACAGGTTACACATTAAGTTATAATCAGATTTGTAGCAATACAATCAAAAGGATTTATACAAAACATTTTATCAGTCAATATGATTAACTCGTGACCGCGATGCTTAATTATGAGCACAGTACGTCCGTAAAGATAAAAGTAAAGATAAATTGAGTTATTAATTATTTAATTAATACTTCCACTTGTATAGGGAATTTCCAATCAGACAAGAATTGAAATATGGAGCTTTCATGAACTTCTGTTTCAAGCCTCTTAAGTTATTTACGAGAAACGCTATGTATATTACACAGCAAACTGAAATATACGATAGCCAAAGCGTATTTCAAGCATTAAATATTTTATTAAATTGCTTTTTATATTTACTTAAAAGTTTATAAAATATAATCATACTAAGGTTGTTTATCAATACACTAAACAAACATGTTCAATGCATCACCCACATAAGTTAAATGATACTTTTATCATGCATCCTGCTTACTGCTCTCTACCTAAGGAGTAGTTTATTCTAATAAACCAACATTCCCTACGTCTAATAATTGTAAACAAGCATAAAGTAAACAATTTTAAGCCCATCTATAAACATTCTTGGTTTAACTTATAAAGCCCCCATCCTTGAAAATATATCCATGGCAACGAGATAAAAGACCAAACGCAATATTTGAATTGAGTATAGTTACTCTGAAAAGAACCAAAATTGTCCACATACTATGGTGTACTATTCGGAACGCAAATAGTTATTTTGGCTGTGATAAATTATTTTGCTGTTCAGAAGAAAAATTAATTAAATTGAACAATATTATACATCAAATTTAACATTACAGTGCTATAACATCTACCTACGAGCCGATATTATATCAATAATCACACTTTAAAAATTTTCAGGATGTCAAGTTGTTACATTAAAGTCTTCATTAATAAAAAAAAATAATGTTGTTTTAATGATATATTTTTGATTCAATAATTACAATTAATTAAAATATGCGTGTAATAACAATAAGCATAGTTTCAAGTTCTTAAATTAAATATCAAAGAACAATGTACTAAAACAATTTGCACATTTCACCATGTATTCAGTTGAAAAACCTATATGAACATTTGCAATCATGCTTTTATATGTACGATAGGTTAGTCATGCGTAGAAAAGCTGAACATATAACTTTAATTTAAGATTATTTATGATTTTTTAAAAAATACAAGAAAAAGTTCCGATTTCCGACCCCAACCCGAATTTCAGTTTAAATTGATTCTTTTCGGAAAAATCAAATTCAATTCTAAAATCGTAACGAAAGCTGCGGGTTCATATTTACTTCTTGGTCGGAACGGCTCTCAAGGGAGACATGCGAAAGACACCGAAACGGTTAGAATCGCTCCTGGCTGACTGCAGGGTTGGAATCGCTATGGCTCCCTGGTCTCTCGTTCGTTAGGTTCAGAAATAGACCATTGAGTTAGAGCTCCAAATTTCACTTGAATTGAAAATTTCTCTTGTCGTGATTTTTCATTTGGTGAAATGTTACATACGATTGGTGAAAGTGATGAGAATTTTTTTTTTTGCCGTTTTATGGTGGGTGGTAAGAACTGTTTTGTGTTTTTTCAAAAAGGAACAGAGCTCTATTTGGAAAAACTTGTTGATTTTTTTGTAAATGTTCGCGTGGCTTCTATTTAGTAAAGGAACATTGAGTAGATTTTTTTTTAAAAAAACTGTATTACTATTTTCAACCTTACTTTTAACTTTTTATACCATGAGTAACTAAAGCAAAAGTAAACTTATTTCTAACTTACTACTTTATTAACATCTTTTTAGAAAACATGTTTTAATAAAGTAATAAATTACATCGATCGGAAATAATTTAAATTTTTTAATTTGTTTGTGGGAGGTCATAAATGAAAAACACTTTTGGACTAAAGTTATTTAAGTCAATGGTTGTTGGTCTCCCAAAATTTTGGTTAGGGGTTCTTTTTATACGTAAATTCGATTTATGTTCTTATTATTTCGGCGATTCTCTTTTTTCTGTTTTTGTTTCACAGAACTCTTTCAAAATAATGGTGTCCTGTCCAAAAATACTATCTAATACTTTTCTAGCTCCCAACTGGAGCTTCTACGTTTTTAGAGTTAAAATATTTATTATACGTTTAAAATACCTGTGTCTAAAATAGTTTTTTTTAAACGTAATTTTTAATTAGTTAAGTTACAACTTTACTTGTCAAAGATAAATATGCAAAAAATTGACACAGACTCATATTTTTATAGGGATGTGCGTCATTATCTAAGCACACCAAAGCTTTACGTTATAGTTTATCGTTTTATCTGCACTATTGTTCCAATGACAATTATTGTTCTCTTGCAAGCTACCACTCAAAAGAGCAAATTAATTCAGTATTACATTCTTTAAGTGTCTAACATGAAACATGCTGGTACTCATTGTAAAGGTAATGGCTTTGTTATCCACATTAATGCTTTGTGTTACCATGAAAGAGCTTTGATAGGATTATTTGCTTTACAATTAAAGCAAAGAGTAATCCGTATTTAGCAAATAAGATATTTAGGGGCTTTCCAAAACCGTGTTAACTCTTGGATAATAACAGTTTATTATCCCGTGTGTGTTATTCTGTATAACAAAGTGATTACTGGAATAGCATCGAAACTATTAATATAACTGATAAATATGACAATTTGTCAAATTTCAGGCATGCCTGATGAACGATTACAATCCACCAATATACCATTGCGCTACACCGATAAAAAGTTTAACTTAACTATTTGGTTTCGCATGAGATAATAGTTGCATTTGTACATGTTTGCTAATGTGTCATTATAGTTTCATATCATTAAATGATATCATTTGTTAGTTTTCTGAATGAATCTATGTTACGACAGTAGAGTCAATGGACCTTTGGAAAAGGACAAAGTATGGTCTCGGTCAAATTAAATTGAAAGGACCAGTTTCAAAATTCACATTCTCCAAATTATAATTAAACTATGGGGTTCGTTGTGTTCTTTGGCGACTTTTTTCTATCGGAAATTCAACTCAACGCTTTCAAAATCCGCCAATCTTTTTACTTGCACATTGATGGTTTTGTTATGGGACCATCAATATGTCAATGGATAGAGGAAAAAACAACAACCGAAACTTCAACCATTTATTATACAATTCATACATTCACAGCCACAATAACTAATTTCGATTAAATCTTTCCATCCAAGATGCCAATCTAATTCTTAAATAACCTCAACAGAAACTAGTCCTTTTAGGACTTCCTGTCCACATCTATCTGTTCGTCAGTGTCAGCTACCTCAGTATTTAATTAGTGCATGTCGTCTGTTTGGAAGGCACTCCGAGATCACTGCTCATTTCATGTAGGCAGTAGGTATACGGTTGATATCAGGGCATATTTGGTTTCTCTGGGATTTCATAAGGCAAGTTGGTCAGGATATTGATAGTTTGGTATGTTGGTTAGGATATTGCTGATATATAGATCAGGTGCTAATATACTGTTGGAATCTTTATAATAATGGTTATGCCTTAAAGTTATATTATATGAGTCATCTTTATGGCTAAGAGAAAAGGTGCGCTTAGAACAATGATTGATATTTTTCTTAATTGATTTTTTGCTTGATTTGGACTAGATTGAATGTAACAAAAATATTATTTCAATCATCTTTAAGTAAGTCAAAAGAACAGAAATATGTTTTCATGTGGATTGGTTCCGATTTAAGTCAATGAGACTTACTTTAAAAAATGAAATCGTTCAAATCAAAGTACGCAGAAAAAAAGTAGAAAAAGTAGCGTAATCAACTGACTCGTTCTATTTTGCTTATTTTCATACGTTTCTCAAATGGCTATGTTTTGTGGTTCAGACGAAGATAGATTTCAGGCAGAAAAACACATACATAAACAATTACACATTAATAAATATAGATAGAGTTCTAGAGTGATATGTAATCAATAATCACTGCTGTTTTTGATTCAATGAGAGTGTACTTCACGACATTTATTACAGTATTTCATACATTTCTTTGCGCATATTACTTACATTTCACACATTCCGAATGACTTTATTAGACAAGAAATTTTTATTTTTATATCAAACTTCTAAAGCGTAAATAGTAATTTTGTTCTTTTCTATAATTCGTTTTGCAGCTAGAATATTTTACTTTTGAAGGTTGGATAAAATAATAATTGTCCTACCGGATTTTTACTTGAACCGAGCAAGTGAGGATATAATTTTTCAGACCCTGTTACGTAGTCATTTATTGCGCAGTTATAAAGTTACTTATTTATAGTAACCATACGAAAATGTCGGAACTTATGCATTCAAGAAAAAAATAATGTAAATGTTTTTTTAAAAAAAAATGTTTTGGCGATTAGAGTGGCGATTATTTGGCGAAAGAGTTTTTTCAAACGTTATTAAAATAAAACTTGAGAAATGACAACTGACAGTGAATGCGCCCTCTAGAAGGGAGAGTGTAGGCTTTATAGCCCATTACCCAACTCGCCCGAAGAGACAGTCACAAGAGACACTCAAAGAACGACGACACAAACACATAGACAAATAACAACATTTATTGACAAGCACAAACATCCATGCCTTTACCGGGATTCGAACTCTATCCCAGCCGCTCCAAAGGCTAGTACACTAACCATTGCGCCAGAGGGCCGGCATTAAAAAAAACAAAAAAAAAAACATAGTGTTATTCATATATTTTTGTGACAAATTTGAAAAGAAAAGAGCAAAAACAAAATAAAAATTCTTTACGAAAATATAAAATTACAGAAAGTATTTAATTGGTACTTGGATTTCTATATTAAATTTAATTTTTAATAAAAAAATAGAAACTACGTTTTTCTACAATAACATTATTCAATATAAACACACGTTCTAAATTATAATGTACGGAACCACAAAAAACACTCTACAAACAAAGGAATTCCTTTCCTTTTTACCAAAGTATTTCACTGCATGACCATCCCCAAAGGATTAGCCATGAACTTTCACAGTGTGGCATGCAGCAATTGCAAGCCGCCAGCAGAAGAGAAATATTTGTTCCCCAACCCCTTGAGCATATGATGATTATTTTGTTGCAGCATCGCGATAGGGCTCAGAGGCTGCATATGGAATGATTGCACATTTGGTAAACCTAAAAGGTGTTCAACATCAGTCATGTGACTTGGTTCAATTGTCACGTTGCTTAGAACTTACAAAATAAAATTGTATAATTCTAAAAAAAATCGCACATTTTCCCTTTCAAATATTCTAACATTGACTTAATTTTTTAAAAAAAATATTATAACATATGTGTAGTGGAGAGAGACACACACACATTGGGAAGAAATAACTTCAAATAATAAAATAGCAATTCGCTTTGTTACGTACACAAACGGTATTTTGCCCAACATAGCAAATTTTCTCGCCAAATTAGTGATTCGGCGAGATCCATCTTGGCTCTTTCCTCAGCGACCGTTTTACTATTAGATTAACGGTTCATACTTTTTATGTTCACTGATAGGTCTGCTTGACAGATAAGCAAGCGACACTATTCCCAATGAGAAGTTGACACATGTGGTGTTGACGTAGCGCAATTTCTGGGGCCACACCGTCTCCAGGCTAAGGTATTCTTGTGCTGACATGGCTGATGACATAGGGAATGGATGGGAATTGCCTCGCCTGTGGATAATTTGAACATTTAAAGGTGTATTGGCAGTTTTAGGTTTAAATGTAGTGTTCAGTCAATATTCAGAAAGTAAATTGAATTAACTATTTCATTTCCTAGAAGTATGTTAGTTACGTTGTTATTCTTATAAGCAATTAAATCCAGGTTTGGTACTATTAATGCAACGATAGAACTATTAATAACTTGTATTATTTAATTCAGTATCACAGGAGTGTTGTGTCGTCATAGCTCTCTCTGCAATGCATTAAAAAAATTTTAAAATAATATGGCTCGTTTCAAAGATAAGAAAAAACATTTAAGAAAAATTTGAAAATGTAAAGTTGTTTTTTAAAGTATATAGCACAAATAGGAATTTCTAATTATCATGTTGTAAATATATAATGGAGAGTGTATGAAACAAAAAGTGAATCCTGTAAATATTGTCAAAATTAATTGAAACTTACCGTACTCTACAGGAATGACGTTCGGAAAAGAGACAATTTTTCAGGGTAATCGTCAGAAATTTAGCTTTTCTCTTTCATTCCAATGTAGAAAAAAATTCGGATTTCGAATATTTATTATTTTTAACTTTGATGGTCAAATGTGTCCAATATGCCCTCTATTCCAAGTACAATGTAATGTAACCTGACTATTCTTCTTCAAAATTTAACTTAAAAATCTTGCAAAAAAGTTTTATCATTCTGATATAAATGCCACTAATTCGACACACTTATACCAATACAAATGCATACGGAAATACTTCCGAAAATTTGCCAACCTTGTTTGTAGAGCATTTGGCATAATAAAAAAAATCTTTTGAAAAATCCGTGGTATACTAGCAATTTAATACCCGTTCTTCGCAGGGACAATATATAGAACTCGGATGTATTTGGTTAAAACATCATTTTTCTACGTGACACGCGATTAAGTCCCTCTGACGCGTCATTTGGAGACTTTGTCGAGTTGAATACATAAATGGCATAAACATTATTTCCTTCCAAAGAATTTTTCGCTCTTTGGAAGTTTTTATAGTAGTTTTTTGCTTAGTTATAATTTTTGACAAAGCCCCCACTCCGACGCATAATTAATTATTTGACACATAATTCTAGATTAATATTAAATTTTAAAAAAACATTACTTATATGCCTAAAAGTTAGCTATTTTGGTCCATTTTTGGGCTATTTTAGTGAGATTGAGAACCTATTGGTCGAGAAAATAAAAAGAGTTTCCCATTTATAAGTTAAATTTTCATTGTAATTTCATTTACAAATACAAATTATTACTACCATGATGAGAACGTTACAAAATAATCAAATAAACTGGGTACTTTTAAAAGATACAGTTCTTTTAAATTT
Source organism: Hylyphantes graminicola (assembly GCA_023701765.1). Lineage (NCBI taxonomy): Eukaryota > Metazoa > Arthropoda > Arachnida > Araneae > Linyphiidae > Hylyphantes > Hylyphantes graminicola. Next base: position 31,201,740 of record CM043113.1, read on the forward strand.
TTTTTCAATTATTTATTAAATTTCGAAGACGTTTTCGACTTAAAATGACGAGACTAACGTGATCGCCCTACTATCTCAGTTGATTCAGTAAAGATTTTAGATATATATTTCTGTTATTGAAATTGAGAATCATCTTTCTTTAAAGATATAGGTACTCCATAGATATTTATTAAATACTGAAAATTGAATACATCATTGCATTTTGACCAACTTTGATTATCATAGCAATTATAAATAAAATTTATGTATTCGAAAGTTTAAATAATTTGTGTTTTGTGAGAAAACAAATTTTATTTTGATATTTTGAACAGTTCTTTTATTTTACATTTTTACAGGCCGAGTTTGTATTCTAAATGAAAAATTTCAGGCAGAAGCTATATTAAAATTTTATTCAAACACAATACAAAATGTGAGCATTCTTAATTTTTCTTTGTGTGGGGAAGTATATCTATGGATTAGTATATTTGAATTTTTTTCGTTGAAAACTTTCTTTTAGGTCCGCCTTAGCATAGGAAAAGACAAGATTATGTCTACGCGGCGCCATAATATAGTCTTTTAGTCTGTATTTTAGTCCAGTTTTTTAGTCTACCATGCGGCAAGGCCGGCGTAGCCTGTCTGCGCAAGGGGACAAGCTATTCTTATGACGACCCTCAATGCAGGAACCATCATTTCCTTTTCAAGTTTGGTATATTTCTGTCCATGCTGTAAAAAAGAAGATTACAATATTAAATACACAATCGGTTTGCTTGATATACTTATAAATAAATGTAAAAGAATAAAAAAAAAATAAAGTACAAAAAGAGAGAAGAGAAGCCTTGTGGGGAATGGGGGGGGGGGGGTTAGGGCGTCAAGTAACAATATATTGCTTGTTTGTAGTGACAAAATTCTGATTTGAGCTGTGTGCTTTACAGAAAAATAAGACAATATTATACAATTTAACATCGGTAATTTTTCCATTAAGCTGATAAGGCCACACAAACTTACCAAGGGAAATAGTTGCAGAGACATAAGAGAATAAGCAATTGTTTATTCGGCCCCTCTATTGTATACAAATGTTTTTAATTTTTTTTTCACAAGCGTAGTTTATTTTGCAATAACAAATATCATTATTATTTTATGGAAAACTAGCTTTATAAACCAGGCATTGCACGGGTGTACCCTTAAAAACCCCAATTAATAGCTTTTTTTTACGTAAACTTTCCATTTTATACCAATTGATCCCCTCTCCACAAGTCCACTCCATCAGAATATTATTATATCCTCCCATTCTGATATAAGGGATCTTCTCATTCTGATATGAGGGATTGATTGTATCCATGCCCTTCCAGGAGTTAGATGGCTTTTCCATAGGCCCCTGTACAAATTACCAGAACAGCTATGATATAATGGTATGTTTCTATTCCACAATTTGCGAAATGAAACTGCCCAAATGTGGTTGTTCTAAATATTCTATACATCGCGATATGGCTGAGGGACCAGTCGTTAAAGACTTTCACCTTGCATACGATAGGTTAAAGGTTCAGGTCCTGGCATTGCCAAAATAACTGCTGATTTATAAACGGCACTTGCTGCCAAAAATTTTCCGACGAATGGAGTGCACGTTAAATATATTTTAATGTCCTGACGCTGAGTACGATGTTGCCCTTAAAAGTTGCATTGGGTACCTACTCATGTTTCGGCTCGTGACTTGACTATGGTTCTAAATTACGATGCCCGTGGCCAATTTCCCTCGTGTTTATCTCTGGTGTGACTATAATTAAAACTAATCTTGACCCATACAACTGGATGGGACTAGCTACCCTACGAAAAATTTTCAACTTTGCCAAAAGCCGCCAATGCAAAAATTTAGTCGGCCATTAAACCATCTTAACATCAGAAAACGATACAGACATTCATCCTCTTGTATTGTTGGAAAAGTTTTATGAAGTACACATTTTTTAATTTATGCCGAAAATATCGCTTTACATCTTCATTTCGTACCATTTGTTAACATCAATGAAATTAAATCAGGAAACATAATTGAAATCTAGTTGATGAAATCTGGTCCACCATAAAAAAATCAAAAGATTTAAAATCAATAAATAAAATGAAATACTGATATTCAAATAACTATCCAGCAAGTTAAACCCACCATCTTTTTTTTTCTTTTCTTAAATTTCATTTACGCTGAACGCGCTGGAATTTGTTTTAAATTTTTGAATTAAAAAATTTAAAATTTTAATCTTACAGTGCTATTCCCATAAGGAAATCGGCTCATGTTTTGCACTCCTACTCCCGTTTGGGTTCGAATTAAAAAAAAAAAAAACGGCTTCTTAAATGACGCCTATGATATGAAAGAATATTTTCCTAAAATTTGGTATCTGTACCTCCAGTAGTTTTGGTCAGTGAGTCAGTCAGTCAGGACTTTGCCTTTTATATTAAATTTTACAAAATAATTTTTGTATTTCAATCAAAGATTTACTTTTGAATGTTTTTTTAAGAGTTAATATTTTGTATGTTTGTGTGGATTAAGGAATGTATTGGTTTTAAAATAAGGTGCATACGATTAAACAACAATCTTTTCCGCACACAAAAAAAATTTCAGCGAAATAAATACGATTTAAAATAATGTTTATTAAAAAACAAATAATTTTTAGTTTCCAAAGATACCTAATTTCACTCACGGAAAATTTCACTGGATCTGGTATTATAAAAGTTTTCATTAAGTTCACAGAGTGATTTATTTCGATAAAGATGTAAGCAAATTTGAAAAAAAAGCATTATAACGTACAGGGAGAAATTAAGTTCTCAAAAAATCGGACAGTTAAGTGATTGGTAGTTCAGGAGTTTAAAACATTTATTTTACATTGAAATAATTGGTTGCAAATTGGATCTATATTCTCCACCAGCATTTCCAATTTATAGATTAAAATTGAATGATTCACGTTATCAAAAGCTTTATTTATAACTAGAAAAATTGAAACTGTAATTTTACTGTTGTCAATACTTTTGTAAATAAATCGAGAAAATTCTAAAAGCACCATTTTAGTAGACCGTCCCGAAATAAAACCATATTGATTGCCAGCAAAAAAGTTAGTGTTATTCAAAAAATCAAACATCCTTTTAGCAACAATTTTTTCAATTAATTTTGAAAGAGAATCTAAAATTGAAATGGGACGATAATTAGACAAAATATCTTTACCACCTGATTTATAAATAGGAGTAACAGTTGTTCGTTTCAATGACCCGGGAAATTCGCAAGTATAAAGATATGAATTAATAAATTTTGTCAAAAACTCAAAATTATTTAAAACAATAGATTCAAATACCTCCCACTATAATACCAACAAAATCAAAGGAATCCAACTTGGAAAAAACGATTTCTAACACATCAAACTCATCAACATCAAAAAGAAAGAAAGAATTTGTGCGTGGGGTAATATACTGTCGGTAAGTTTGAGTATTAATATATGGATTGTTTTGATTGACACTATTAAAAACAAGGTTAAACTGAGAAGCTAATTCAGAATTGTCACTGACAGTAGGCAAAACAACTGTTTTGCTACCTTGATTAATAATAATATTGTCGAAATTCCATTTTTGTTAAGGTGAGTGGCAAGAATCAAATTTATTATGATATAATGGAGTTTTGGTTCATTTAACAATACGCTTTAATTCTGATACAGTAGTTAAATATGCAGTTTTAAAAACGAGATCAGAAGGATATTTTTTAATTTATAAATAACTTCTCTTTTCTTCTTATTAGAGACAATATTTCCGGGGGGGGGGGGTCATGCAGGAATATTTTTATATCTTTTTATGAGTTTTTAGGTATTCAAAATTATTTTTGATGTTGTATAAATCTAAAATTAAATTCTGATATTGTTGGTCAAGAGTTAAATCTTCGTTATATTTAATGCGGTAGGAAGTTGCTAAATATTCGTGAAATTTCGAGTGATTTATAGTGACGTATGATGCAGATTGAGTAATAAAATTTTTAATTTCACAATTTTCTATTTGACATGAGGTAGGGTAGTAATCACTAATATCAGTTATAAATACACCGGATTTAACAACAAGTGAATTTGTTTTGACAAATATATCTTAGCATCACTCACTTTTTCGATGATCGCGAGATATCGAGTGAGTGTAGTACTTTTTTCGAAAAAGTAAGATGTTGTAGTTAGTTAAGAGATCCGAAGAATAAAGTTTGTTTTAAACATAAGTCTTTACGAATGTGTTTTAGGGATTAAATTACGATAAGACTTTTACGTTTACATATATGATCAATACAAGAGGAAGATGAAGCACTGATTTTAATTGGTTTATTGACATAATTTTCAAACACAAATTGCGGTAAAATGTTTAAATAATCAATAATATTGTTATCATTTTCAAAAATATTTATATTAATATCACCCATTAGAACTATATTAGGTTGTTTAAACGAGGAAAGGATATCTTTAATTTCAGAATTAAAAAAATCAATAGCATAATCATGATTACTGTATATTGTATATAAAGTAATATTTAGAATGCAATAAAATAACTTCAGCAGAAACATGAGAAATATCTAAATTAATATCATTATAACAACTTTTTGTGAACACGGCGATACCACCAGAGCGGTTATCTGACCTTCAACAGAAAAAAGAATCAAACCCAACTAAACTAAAAAAAACAAATGTCATTTTCATTAAATCCAGGTTTCTGTTAAAACGATAACTGATATGTATTCAAGATAATTTAAAATAAAAGCAACTAAAATTATCAAAATTAGCACGGAGGCTACGCATATTAATGTGTAAAATATTAAAAAAGGTTTTGAAACAAAAATGGTGTAAGGCAAGGTGATGCACTTGCTTGTCTTCTTTTTAATTTGGCCCGAGAGTGGTCAATTAGAGATTCTGATATTAATACCCGAGGAACCATCTTCAATAAGTCAGCCCTACTCCTTGCGTATGTTGACGACATTGTTATTATTGCGAGAACTAAAAAAGCTTTGTCAGATGCATTCAATGACATTGAAAGATCTGCAACAAAAATACACTTAAGTGTTAATGAAAGCCTGTCTGCAAGTCAACAGAAAGCTTAAATTTCTTGGAATCTGAAAATCATAAATTTGAACATTTAGAGGGCTTCTTATCTCAGCTCAAATGTAAACTGCCAGAGCAATCTGGATACTGAGATAAAGCAAGGCACTGACGCTGCTAATTGTTGTCTTAATGGATTGAGAAATTTCCTGAGCTTCAGACTGGATAAAAGGAAAACGAAGATTGTGCTCTATAGAACCATTATAAGACCAGTGCTTACTTATGGCGCAGAAACCTGTTCCATGACAAAAATCTCATGAAAATAGACTGGCTATCTTCGAAAGAAAGGTTTTGAGGAAAATTTTGGATACTGTAAACATTAATGGTATATGGAGGCACATATATAACAGTGAATTGTATAAGATATATAGAGAGGCAAATATCATCAACTACATAAAAGTTAACCGGATGAAATTTGCTGGACATCTCACTGTTAAAAATTTCAGTTCAACGCTGAACCAAATATATGTTGTTAATTCTTACAGTATCTTTACTATCGCTCATTTTTTTCGAATTGGGTTTCTATCGCAACTTTGTCAAATCGAAGCAGTGAATGAAGTTCTGGAATCCAATATTCGTCTTCTTCAAAATGTCGCTCACTACGACCCCGGTTCCATAACATAAAATGCAAATCCCGCCATGTTTTATTCGTCCAATTTTTATAGTCCTGTTTGCAAACCAAGGTATTAAAATTTGGAGGACAAATCAATATATTTTGCTACATAAGCCTCCTCGCTACCCATAATTCGGAATAAACATCATATCTAACTACTTGATTGAAAGTAGTAGAGGCCCTGGAAACTCAGAAATAAAACTAATAACGTCCTTTCGGTGGCAACAAAAGTTTTTAGAATCCTGAGTTCAGAAGGAATAATTCGATTTCAGTGGATATACAAACAATTTTATTACGTTTGCGAGTTGGAGGTCTGTATACCTCGAAGATAGTGCAGAAGACTTTAATGTGTAATTTAATTGACGTAAGAATTGGATGAACAAATAGTGGCCTTTCTCGAAGTAGTTTCTTTTTTCAAGTTCGGCCCCCTTTCACTCTGAATGGGGGGAGGTACTAATCAAGGAAGGATGCAATAGAACATGTAAATTTGTCTGCGGATTTTAAAAAGTTTTAGTTTTATATATATGCAAAAATTTTGTTTGTACTATACTGATATGAGTCAGTAGTAACTTAAATAAGTCTTTTTGTTTATTTATTGGTATTATATTAAACGCATATAATCGCCGGCCCACTGGCACAATGGTTAGTGTACTACTAGCCTTTGGAACTGCTGGGCACGGGTTCGAATCCCAGTAAAGGCATGGATGTTTGTGCTTGTCAATAAATGTTGTTACTTGTCTATGTGTTTGTGTCGTCCGTCTTTGTGTGTCTCTTGTGACTGTCACTTCTGGCGAGCTGGGTAATGGGCTATAAAGCCTACACTCTCCCTTCTAGAGGGCGCATTAACTGTCAAACGCATATAATCGTGTGTAGTGATTCATTTAAATATATAACATCCTAATATATGTTTTTTACATGTTCATAAATGCTTGCATTCTGAAAATTTTCTTTGGCCAAGGTGTTTTTTTCAAACAATAGTAATTTGTAATGAGTGTAACACAGCTTATAACAGCTTATGTAAAAACTAATAACATTGGTCCAAAATGTCAACCTAGAGGAACAGCTAATGAAGATGCTGGTTTTTACTGTTTCTTTGCAAAATGTTATAGTCTGTTTTCTTAAAAAAGGAAACAAAGAATATGTGAATTCCTCGAATGAAGTTTAAAAGATGATCCCAAGAAAAATATCAATGGGACTTCAGGATTTAAGGTTGTGTAAAAAGCAAAGAAATTTTTAATATTTTCGAATGAAATAAAAGTAATCAAATAATATAATTCTTTTAAAAGCGTAAGTATTTGAAAAAAAAACAATAAGAATAAAAATGGTGCTTACAAAATTAAAAATAAAACGATATTTATTGATTAATTGTGTGTTATAACAGTTTCACCGAATTATGCGAATACAATTTATCTTGCAACTTTGTAAATAAATTTAACTTTGCAAAAGTTATTGTTACGTACGTGTAGTTCTTTGTTTGTCTCTAAAATATTTTAAAGTGTCATTATGAGTTGCAACAAAACGTTTAGTAGAAAGCGTGTATGTGTCCTAGATAATTTCTATAATTACTTCAAGTGTCCTTTGTAAGAAACAGAACTAAAAAAACTTAAAAACTAAACTACCCGGTGCAACAGCCCATTACTGGGCCAAGGCATGCCGTGCCCATTTCAACTTTCATAACCTAGGGCTCTGGGGTGCTAGGCGCATGTCCCGGTAAGGTGGTCCTCCTCACGAGTAACTCCCAGTGTTTAGTTCCCAAGACGCTTGGTACCCATTTTATCGACCCACTCAAGGGATGAAAGGATGGGTCAACCTCGCCCAATCCGGGATTCGATCCCCGGACCTGCGACGTGGCAATGCAAAGCACTACCCCTAGGCCACTGAGCCTAAAGAAACATAAGTATTGCTAGAAATAATGAAATGTTTCTATAACCATCATATTTCATAATTCTTATATTGGAATTCAGTTTACATACATTCATTTGGGTATCAAGTACCACTCTATCAATCTACACTCTTAAAACAAAAGAGTGGATTTGAACTCAGTCTGAGTTAATTTCACGCCTCCAGAGTGAAAAATGCACTTACCCGGAAGGGGTGGATTTTTTTTTTGTGTTAAGCCTCCGACAGGATCACTCCAAACGAGTGATTTTAACTCAGCCTGAGGTAATATTCAATCCTTTCCAGTGTCGAAAATGCACTTCTCCAACTGGAGTGGAATTCACTCTTTTGATTTAAGAGTGTATCAAAGCCAGATCTTAAAAACTCTATATTTCGAATTTAACTATTGTATATTCTATAAACACAACCGTACAGTTCTCCGAAACCACTTACTCATACCAATTTGTTTCCCAGTCCCTTTGTATCTCTATTTGCCTTAAAGCCTGGGAGGAGTTTTAAATGATGGAAATTGAGAATATCCAGACGTTACAGGAGACGATAAAAACAGATTCGTTTGAATATATCAGGGAAGCAAATTATGTGGGGAAGCGTAAGCCCCACTCTGGGAAATTTATCTTATTCTTTATTTCCTTCGAATATTTGCTTTCAGGAATGGCGGTTCTCACTTCCCCCTTGGGGATCTCAAGATAAAAATCCCCTTTTCTTAATATAAAGGCTTAAGAACCCGACCGGTGTGCTCTTAAACAAAAGGCTTGGATTTCGTCTCTTGGACATGGAGTAATAGAACTCATTTAAATACTTTGCTTTAATTAAAGAAATTCAAAGTGGAGAAGAAAAGGCGAAATAAGTAAATATTACGCTGAAATTTCTCGAGGGTAAAAGGAATTTTTGGTTAAAAATAAGTTAATGCTTATAGAAGAAAATATTTAGTTATTTTCATTATGTACAAACAATTTTAATTCCTCGAATTAAAATTGATCATGTAAACAAGGAGGTTCAGGTACTGGGTTGGAATTTCACTATATTAATATCTTTACTGAGATAAAACTAAAACTATCGGCATGTATTAAGACAAATTTTAACAAAGCTACCATAGATTAAGGATAAGTGTTATTGTGGGAGTTAAACTATTCACTAAGTATTGGTTAATTTACATGAATAAGTATACGTTGCAAACTTATTTTTAAACGAATTGTTATTTTTTTTTATCCTAATCGGATATAATATTCATTCAGAAATGAGCATCATAACAAAATGTTTAAAAAATAGTTTACACTTTTTTTCGATTAAATTTACATTTGTAATTCAAATTAAATTTTCTACTTACGGCGTGTTATCGGATTAAGGTCTAAAAAATTCATACACTGTAAAACAAACCTGTTGTTTTAATAGTTAAAAGCTGTCAACTTTTATTAAAGAACAGTTTTTAACTGTAAAAAATATAATATTTAACTGTAAAAACAAGAGTTTTTTACAGTGTACTTTAATTTGTTAAACCTTTTATGAACAATTTTCACAAAATTGTTTGGCTTTGCTAAATGATTTGTATAAATATGAATGGAAATAATTGAGTTTTGCTTGTATTTTTTGTGGAAAAGTACACATGAAATCATTATGTTACTATTTACTAATTTTTATGCCTCACGAATCCACTGTATAGTTTTCATTCAAAATACCTTTTGACTGATAAACTAAGCACAAGCTAAAAGAAAATTAATTCGTCATTTGCAAGATTTATTATTAATTTTCTGCTCTTTAAAAATTCAGTGACGCTTTATTAACGTTTGTTTGAATGGTCTCTACACAATGAATACGGTCGGTGGTAGTTTTTATGTCAGTATCATTTTTTAATGAGGATTTCGATGATGGTATTAACATTCATGTTCATTTTATAAAAGCAGCTTTTCGTAATCCGTTCTATTTTACAAACTTTATATTATATAAAAAATATATTTTAAGAAAAAACATAAAATAAACCAATTATTGTAGGTAACTTTTTAATGGAGTTCTATCAATATCCTCATGACCATTACTTATCAAGATGATTTCGAAAGTACATCTACGTATAAGTAATGAAAGTGCAGTTATAATTTAAACAACGAAAATTATAGTCGAATTTCCGCAAAAATAATCTGGTTGAAATTAAGAAACAGCATTATTAAATCGAATGTTTGCTTGTCTTTTAAACGATCATTACTGCATAGATCCATCTAATCGCAATCTATATCAAAAACCGTGTAAAAATAAAAATTATACCTGAACTTGGCGATTGCACTACCGTGCAACCAGATTTTGAATGTTAATAAATAAATTATAAAATCTTTTAATATAATAAAAACCATTAAGCTATAAAAACTTTTAAAGCTCAAAATCATTAATTACATTATTCAAATCGCCTCTTTTTCCTCTACTTCAACGCGACATGTTTTGCCACTATTAAATTTAAAATAAGGAAGATAGTAATCTCGATGTTTCTCATACAATTTAGCTATTCACATAAAAAGGTAGACTACTTCATTTTATCAAACAGGTGATGGCCAGAGTAGTTCTATTCTTGCCCTCCCCATCTCCAAGTCTGCTGATACCATATAATCCTGCACTTGGTGGGGAATAAAAAGCTTTCTTTTAGCCCACGTCATCAATATTCGGGGTCAGAGATGGACTGGCAACGACTGCACCCGCGAAACTCAGATAAGCCTGATTAATTGCTTCTCATGCTTTGATATTCTTTTCTGCATAAGTCTAGGGGGAACAATTCGTTGGAAACATTTTCTTTCTGCCGGCGGCGGTTATTAGCGGCTGTTACAAAATGGAACGGCAGCTCAGAAAAAAAATCAGAGGAATAGATGACACATTGGATTATTAAAGTGAAATGCTACTTTCACATTCGTGTTTTTTAGAAAGGCATAATTACATTTTTAATAAAACTGTTATTTAAGCAACTAGTGCCGAAAATAAAACTTTATTAAGCGAGTGGCTTTTATTTCTCGTGACCGTAGGTCGAGAGAAACAATGACAAGAGCTTAATAAAGTATTATTTGGCACATATGCTTGGCTTACAATATTTTTCTAAAATAACATGCAAAAAAGTATTTTTACCAATGAATGAAATGGCTTGAAATTTTTGTTCTTACTTTTGTTTTATTTAATGTCCTTGAACAATTTTTGTAGTAGGTACTTGTAGTTTCCATGGAGATATTAGAAAATGCAAAAGTAATGAACCAATTGAAATAAGTGAGTTTCATTACATCATTTAGTTTTCATGGAAATATTCATGACATCGTTTTGTTTTTCTACCAATCAGATACTCTTACTTACTTTACCGCATTTGTGCCAAAAGTACTACTTTGGGCACTGCCTGTAACGTAAGCACGTCAAGTATCATTTTCGCAACAATTTATGAATGAATATGATATAAAAAAAAGTGAACTGTTTTGCACGTTGTTATAGAAATAATTTTTTATAATTGCGTGAAAAAAAGCCGACTTTTACATTATAATTTCAATATCAGACGCGTGCACAAAGCTAGACTTTTTGAAACAGTGAAAAAAAGTACTTTTTTTCACCCAAAAGCAGTGAAAAAAAGACTTTGTCGCACTCTTTTTATAAGATGCCAACATTTCAAGTAAAATTTCGATTTGATAATACTCATAAAATCCAAAGATTTATCGATCCGCTGTATTTAAAAATATTATGCGCGTGAATTATTTTTGAATCAATGAATTTTTTTTCTCGCAATGGGAATATTTCTTAAGTCACGCCCTTCGAACTGCGAGTTCATTGGTTGCTTTCTTTGACAAAATGTTGAAACACGCTTATTGGTTTTTTATAGCGTCACGCGCTCCGAACTGCGAGTTCATTGGTTGTTTTCCTTGACATCTCTTAGTCTATTTTAGTCTAATTAGCACGTGAATTATTTTTGAACCAATGAGATTTGATTTTTTCACGCAATTATAAAAAATAGTGTATGAAACACGTGCGAAAAGTAAACTTTTTAAAACTCGTGTTTTTATTTCACTCGCTCGTACCTCGCTCGTGAAATAAAATCCACTTGTTTTAAAAAGCATTACTTTTCGCACTAGTTGCATAAATATCTATTAAATGCTTGATTGAACTTTGTTTTCAGTTTTATAGGAAACAAAGACATGCTTTTGTGAATCGAGAATATTAAACAACAACAGCATGAAATGCCATACATTTTAAGGTTTGAGATGCGCAGCCTTGCAGTCATTTATGAATGTAAGAAATACGTACGCACTCAAAGATGCATTTAGAAACAAAATCTGTATTTTCCTCCTTCAAATTATAAACGTTAACCCATTAATGCCTGGCGTCCCTTTTTAGGGACACTTTTAAAAAATTTCGCAATTTTTAATGAATCAACTTTTCAATTAAAAAATTGCTCCGTTGTATTCAACAGTGTACATTTCAACTGACCCAAGGGCATTGATGCTGTTTAAGGTAACTTTTCCGGTAAAACTCTTAACATTTTAGTCTCATAACCTTAAATTAGCGCCACCTGAAAGGGTCTTAATGGGTTAATATACACTTATTTTTTTTATATCCGTTAAAAGTTGCTTACCTTTGATGCTTTAGGTCCCCAATTATCAGTCTCCTTTCGGTCTTTGTCCCCGAGAACCTCCCAAAGCGGTCTTTGAAGATGTAGTGGAACCCTGGGCGGTAGGATAAACGGTTTCACGATCTTCGAAGAGCCAGGGACCGGTTTATCCTGTGATTCTAAATTATCTTTAGGTGGAACCTCGGTCACATTCGCTCTTTCGTGAGTTTGTGATGCCCGCTTCGGCGAAGAGCCAGGAACCTTCTTACCCTGTGATTCAAAATTATCTTCTGGTGGATAATCTTTAAAGTCAGAGCCTGGAGCCGAGGGAGTCGAATCATGACGAGCAATATTCTGTATCCATTCAGGGAAAGTTGATATATCCTGAAGAATAAATTGATTTTAAAGCATAAAATAATTTTCAAATTTTTTGCTGATCTTCGTAGTTTCAAGTGGATTACTATCAACAAAGTATTAAAATAAACGGTAAATCTATAATAATAAAAGAAAGAGTCTGTTTGTGCGTATGTCTGTGGATCGTAAAATACCTACTTAGACTGCTCTAAAAAGTTTGAAATTTTTAATATAGATTCCTTTTAAAACGTGTGCACCTGAGGCTTAGTTTTTCCATATTTGTTCTATTTTTAGAGAAAATTAGATTTTTCTGAAAAAAGTACACCACTTCATCGCACAAGAGCTGCATATTAGGGTTTTATGTCTACATTTTTTGCCACATACTATGCCAAACTCGCCAAGTTATTGTACATACATAATCTAGGTTCGATTTAATTTTTTTTAGGCCGTGCGAAGAACGGGTATTTATTTGCTAGTCTTTAAGAAAAATGCTTTTTTTTAAAAATTTATTTGAACTTTCCATTTTAAAATCTTTACAAATAATTTTATTCAAAAAACAATAAAAAAAGACATCAATTATTTGAAGTCTCTGGCATTCATTTTCAAAACATTAAAAATACTATGGCACTCTATTATCATATGTTTAAACGAACCAGACGCAATAATTATAGTGGGTGTTAATAATGTACCTTTCAGCATCATTCTCCAATAAGTATATTGTAATCATATTAAAATTTGTATCACTTTTTTATACTATAGTTTATTTCAAAGTTAATTTACTGTAACAAACTACTCTTTATAACATAATTTCAGGAAATATTTTTTTACTTAAATATGGGACAATACTTCAATCAATTCAAATTAAAACAATCAATGCATGTATAGATAGTGTCAATAAAACTGACCTGCCCATTTTGAACAAAATGTTTTTGATAGTACACGTATATAACATGTGATAAATTTTGCTAGAATATTTAAACAATAACTAATGACGTCTGTTTGAGTCAGATAAACAATCGAAATGACATAAATAGATCTCATCTCAACGTAGCTGTAAAACTTGCGTAACCGCGTTAAAATTTATCTTTGATTGTAAATTATTACTGTATATTAATTAGTTCAATATTTAAAACAATATGAAAACTTGCTGGAATGCATTAAAAGATGCAGTCGTTGATTTATCATTTTGGGCAAATTCATTAGTTTTGAAATCACAACCCTAGCGAGGAAATTAATTAGGATAAAGTCAATAAAATTAATAATTTCTAATATTTTTTGTGTAAATCGGAATAAAAAAAACTTGTTTAGGTGCTACATATTCCTAAATTAGTATAATACATGCTTTATATATCCCTAGCAGCAAATAATCGGCCATCGAGCATCGGTTAAACGTCGCAAAAAAGTACTGCGACATCGAGCCGATGCGTCGGAAAGGGATTGGCGATGTCCATCGCAGCGGCTGCGTTTCAAGCGACAAGCGACTATTTGCCAATCATGTGCGATCACTTACCGAAGCATTTTGGTAGTCGGCAAGTGATCGAAAATGACAATCGACAGCACATGGAGCCGATGTACAAAACCCGACCTTTTGCCTATCGTCGGCGACTAGTTACCTTCCTTTTGCAACCCCAATAGTCGGTTATCGAACGATTTAATCTCACAAATCGACCGGTTTTTATAGACGTCGGAGTGACAAGTTGGCGCGACGTCCTTCCGATCTCGTAAAAAAACTTCCAATCACTTGCCGACGAAATCGATGTTTGGACAACAATTTGCCGATTAGGCTTGCTGCCTGGGATGTTACGTGTTTGCTTACGTCTTTGTCGAACAAGTATCTAGCAAATTCTTTAGCGTCTTCAGGTTGTAATCTTTTCATTGCTACTTGATAAGGGTCTTCTTCGTCTGAATCATAAATAGCACCTGTGGGTCTTGGATATGGATCATGTTTCTTGTTCCTCGGCCTAACACTGTGATGTTTTCTTACAGGAGAAGATGGAATCTTGAAAAGAAAATGACATTTAGGTCCTACACGTTTTGGTTTGGAAAATAAATGTATATTAACATCATAAATTGTTGATCGGTGGACTTTTAATTGAATTGCTTTAAACAAAAATATCAAAATGAATAAGCTTGGTTTTGATAAATGAAAATTGAATGAATCACTGAAAACACATTTAATAAAAGTTCGACTTATTAACATAAATATTTGTTGTCAGTTTGGTTAGGTTAGGTTTGAATTATCGTCGCACTAGAGCTACACGAGGGCTATTGGCGACGGGGGTCGTACTTTAGAACCACAGTCAGGTGACGAACCAGCACCTGAATAAGCACCCAACGCAACCGTTGTCAGTTTGGTTATAAATACAAGTAAATCAAGTATCTACATCAAGGTATATATTATTATTAAAATGACAATAAACTCTTGGCATAATTCTTCTTGTTATTCGTTAAGACTATTGGGATTCTTGAAGCCTGAATATTTTTTGTTTAATTTAAACTTTTATATAGCATAATAATCTTCGAGATATCACTATCATAAAAAAGAAGTTTTATATCAATCTAAAAGAAATCTGCATTCATGACTAAAAATATTACATAAAAATAGAAATTTTCTCAATAGTAGTATAATACAATTTCATACTTAATGTAATAAATTTCATCCTTGAGACTTAACGTAAAATAATTCAAAATACATTAGCAGACCGTTCTCTCTGTTTTATGATGTTAAATACCTGTTATCAGTTTAGTTTAAATGCTGCTTTAAAAATAATTAATCTTTCCACCTCACCAAATTTTCTGTAATTTATTGAATATAGAACTATTAAAATAGTTTTCTTTACAACTATATTTACATGATTTTTGAATATAATGGTTCGTATTAAAATGCTCTTATAACTTAAAGAAAAACGTAATGAATAAGTAAAACCCATATATTTCAGTGGTTGAAGCAATTTTGAATATTAAAAAAAAATAAGAAAATTTCTCAATTCCTAAACCATGCAATGCAAATTACTACTCCATGTACTAGTTCTTCTACTGAATAATTATAAAATTTACCGCTGCATGTGTTGGCTCATCAAAAGGTGACTCCTTATGTCCAGTATGTGCACTGCCCTCTTGATATCCTGTAGGTTCGTATTCGGGAGCATATGAAGAAGATGGTTCTTGAAAATCGTCTCTGTAGCTTTCATGGTACGCTTCCTGGTTCGAGTATATTTCATTAGGATCAAAATAATTTTGGTAATCTTCTTGATACTCAATTTCTTCTTCATTCTGGAACTGGTCTTGGTTATATCTTTCTTCTTGATTCTGGAACTGGTCTTGGTTATATCTTCCTTCTTGGAAGTGAGCCTTTTTCTTTGGCGACCTTTCGAATTTTTTTCTTAGTTCACTTACTCGTTGACGAGGGGGAGTGGACCATGGCATTCTTTTTGTAGGAGAAGTCCACGAGGTACCTTGATCGTCCATGTTTGAACTTCCTGAATGGTTAACTGTTGTTCGAATGTAGATAAAGAATAATCTGCAAATACATTAGTTTATTGGGGCAAAATAATTTTTCACTCGAAGAAATTTGGAACATCGATTGAGGCCAAAGGTCTTAACATTTGTATTTGACTTTCTAAGACTTCACATTGTTTATGCCATACATCAAGTTGTAGAATGTAGATAAGAATGTCAAAATACTAAAGCAACTGTTTTTTTTTTTAATTTTAATATACCCTTGAAATAAGATAATTATATCAAAATACCTCTCACAAAAACTATTTATTTATGCGACAAGGGTGAAAAGTAATTCTTCTTAAAACTAGTGGATTTAATAATGACACGTGTTTTAAAAAGTTCTTTCGCACGTGTCTTATACACTATTTTTTATAATTACGTGAAAAAATCAAATCTCATTGGTTCAAAAATAATTCACATGCTTTTTTTTTTATGTAAAGAAGATCAGCATCGATAAATATCTGGAACTACAAAATTCAAATTCACTTTTTATAATTATGTGAAAAAATATGATTGGTTAAAAAATTATTCACGCGTATAATATCTTTAAATAGAGCACATAGATAAATCTCTGGATTTTATGAATATTAGGGAATATAAATTTTACTTGAAATGTTTACGTTGTCAACAAACAAAATGGCACAGATGTTGTAAACATTCCACTTCATACCACTCGATGCATATAAAAACAATACGTTAAATTTTTAAGCTCGCCAAAAGTAGCAAATGAACAAATCACCCATTATAACGTAGATGTATAAAAATTATTAGCATTGCATTGAAATTTGAAATTAGTAATGTAACGTTAATGCGCTAATTATATACATTAGGAGTTACATTGCCTACTATATTTATAATCTAGTAATTTTCATTTCCAATTCAATTTTCAAATGCAGTTTTTCGTAAATATATTCTGAATCATCTGTGATATAGGAATCGGTCACTATTTAGTGATTTTTGTTGTACTTCTTCTAATTTCTTAGCAATCCATTTGATTTTAGTTCAACATAATAGGTATAGTGTTAAACCGTATAATACGTTTCCATGGTATTTCTCGACAATTTCAGAGAGCGATATAGTTTGTAGTTCTTAATTTTTTGTTAGTACTATAAATTTAGAAACTATTGGGATTCTAAAAGAAAGAATTATTATCATATAGAATTATATCATTTAAGAATACAGCGCTTAGGTGCTGGCGACATTTTTAAATACGCCGAATGTAGCTGGGTCGGATACTAACGCTAAATGTTCGATCGAAGCTGAGGTACTGCTAGCGTATTCGGGCCGGTCTCGATTTGGCGGCTTAACTTTTGCAGTCATGTAACGAAAACGCATTATCCGAACCGAACGCCAAAAGTCGCCAAATAGCATCCCGGCCCGAGTACGTTAGGTGTTCCTTATATTGCGTATACAAAAGTTGTAATTCGTATTATACTCTGAGCATCTATCAACCTTCTAGAAGCGTTAGGCTCATTTCTCGCTTATATTATTTTGTTCAATAGCCTTCGCAATTAAATTTCCTTTTCACTAAAATTTTTATCTGGTTCGTTTAATTGTCGAATTGCCAAACACTTCCATTCGACATTACATTCCAAATTAAATACACTCAATAAACTATTGAGAAGTTAAAAACTTAAAAAGCTGCTGAAGTTAAGATCAAAGTGTTTTTCATAACTGATTTTTAAACTATTATTTATGCTGTCAAATGAATAATTCATTTTAATTTAACCGTAAAATTTTAGTTATAAATTGCGTTTTTAAAGTTGGAACAGTTGACAGAGTTTCTTTAAATAAACATATAATTTTGCAAACTGGATTAGTTTAGGTATCAAAAGTGTCATTGATTTTAGAATGTCGAATATTTTCTTATTTAAGTAGTATATGCATTACGGAAATAAATTATGCATTTACAGTCTAAAAAAATCAACTATTATTAACAAAAAATCTCTTATACATCTTACCTGAAAATCTAGCTTGCAATTTTTTAAAATTTGAATTACTATATGTACTGAATCAGATAAATTTAAAACTTTAGAAAAATTGACAATTCTATTCATTCACGTTATTTAAATTTTAAAGTAGGTTGCCAATTTTTTTTTAAGTAAAATAATAACGAGAAAAATAATAATAGCCAATTTATATATAACAACTGAGACTTATTTTTTTTAAACTTAGATTACTAAGTTATTGTTCAATACATTTGAAACCTACAGCAAAATAAGCTTAAAAATGTTTTACATTATGTCGAGTTTATTTTTAAAATGTAGAGCAACTGAATGAATAAATGGACTAAGTAAATAGTCTTTCCCTGCAATTCAGGAAATCTTCTTCCTGCTACTTTATCTTGTTTAGTCAGTCAACTACACTTATGTCATTAATTATAGCCATACACGCAATCATTTAACTAGCTAATTGAAGCATGCGTATAGTAATTACAAATGCTACAAAATGCTTAGATCTAAAACTGTCAAACATTGTAAAACTCAGCATACACATGTTCTCAAGAGGCAAGGAAAAAATAAGATTTATTTAGAAAAAATGCATTTTTGTATGTTTCCCTATATTCGTAAGATTCCCTTTTCTCGCATTGCTATTTTAAATTAGTTGTGTGTACTTACACTCCGTGTCAACCTAACTTGGGAAATACAAAGAGTAAAAAGGCAGAGGGAAAAGCGCTGTTGGTCCGTTAGTTGGAAAATCTTGTAAGGTAATATTTACATACAAAATGATCTAAATACAATTTAAACAAATACACTTTTCATTCTGATAAAATTGCCAAATTTTCTCAAATAATATTCAAATCAGTTAGACATTAAACGAAATTAGTGTTTTAAACAAGTTTTCTGGATAGTTTCACAAATAATTTATGGAACTCCTTACATTCGCGGAAGGATCTTCTCCATAGCATATTTCTATTTAGGGGAGAGAAGGGGAATGGCGCCACCTTAAGGGAAATTGAATTTTCATGCACAATTGTGTTGCAATAAATGTAAATTGTAATTAGCATAGCATACTACAGTTCATAACCTATATTGTAGTGATTTTTTAAAATTTAAATCTTTAATAGAAACTGAATAAAATTGTATTTTTCTAAAGCTCGCACAGTGGCGGGATTACCCCGGTATCTGGGGTAATGCCGCCACACCACTGGGGTTATGCCGCCACATCAATAAACAAAGCAAATAATCTATAAATAATGGAAAATTACGTAATAAAGCAATACATATAGAACTAAAATAGGTTTAACTGATTTTGGATTGGTAAATTCTACAGGGTACAGCTCTTTTATTAACTTTCTATGTGCAACTAACTATGTAGGTTTTTTTAAAGTTTCGTTGGTCTATTTGACCAGTTCAGTTATTCTTTTTCGGATACGTGGCATCTCTAACGAAAACTTATAGGTTGTAGGGCCATTATATGAAATTTCTATTTTACGGAATATGCCGCCATCCTTTTGCATGTGGCGGCATAACCCCAAAGTGATGTGGCGGCATTACCCCAGTAAGACAAAATGGCATAGACGGCTTGTTTAAAGAAAATTAAGTAGCCTATCGTCCAAACTAACGACGTGATAAAATAGCCAAATAATTACTCTTTTAAATGATATATAACTGATTTATCTAACTTAGAGATAGCAGTCACTTATCGCTTAGTTTCAGAAGGCTCAAGATTAGATGAAAATCACTAAAAACCGTATTTTTTAAATAACTTTACACCAACTCACCGCACGTCCATTAGCGTCTATACTACAAATTACTTTGTTTCCTGCTACAGGTCAGCACTCACAGCCCCCCTCCCACACACACCGCTGGCGAGATACAAGGGGTGGCGGCATTACCCGAGGTGGCGGGATTCCCCTTCTCTCCCCTAATCAACTTAGGTTGGCAAGGAGTGTAGGGCCTGAATTTCTTAAATCCTCATAAATCCACGATTGAGCTTATTTTAAGTACATGACCATGGCTATAAGTACAATATCATTCAAAAGAGCAAAAAAAAAAAAAAAAAAAAAAAATACAACATAGAAAATACAACATTACAACATAGAAAATAGTTTCAATTGGAATAGGAATTGTTAAATTTTCTTACAAGCTAAATTTTAATGAGTATTTAATTAAAAATATAGTGAAGCACCTCTTTTAAATGAAAAAGATTGGATGAAAAAATGTACTTTGCCTGACAAATTATTATTATTTAAAATATTGAACTAAATTTATTGATTAAACAAAATTCCTCAATTTGGTCTTTTATGTACACATATATATTTTATTTCAAGAGTTGGAGGCAAGACGATTGATGAAATTATAATCACTTTTCAAAAACTCTTATTGCACATATTTTTAAAGATACTAATAACAGTTTTGGGTCTCTTCTATTTTACCTGAGAAATACATAATAATGCCGATAAGCATTTTCCCGTAATTAATTATAAAATATCCTTAGTACTAGTGAATATTCCTTTGAGTATTCACTTTTTAGGATTATATTTAATTCTTTTTTACGATATTGCATGCAAGCGAAGAACTTTATTTATCCCGCCATTTTTATTCATTAAATAAACTTTTAATGTTTTTTCTTCCCAAAAGAAAAATGTTTACATTTTCAATGAAAATGCATTTTTTATTTCTTTAATATACAGTAATTGAAATTTATGAAAAACACAAATATTTATAATTAGTGGAAAAAATTACAAAAAATAATAATTTTGGTATGGAGAATAAGATACCTGTCATTTTAACTCCTGTCATATGTATTGCCTTTTAAAATACTGAAATTATTGATTCAATGTTAGTGTGCCTTTAAGATATCAGTTATTTGTAAATTCTTGTTATTTTATGCAGTTTTATTCGGTGTAATTTTTTTAAAAAATATTGTAGCCATTGTAAATGAAAATAGTTTTCTGTCAATCCAGCCTCACACTTTAATGTGTAAAACATAAGATGAAGAGACACAACTGCATCGAACCTGCAATACGTCTGAGCAAGTCTTGGAAGTCTCTAGCAAGTTTTCATTTTAAAAGCTTTTCAAAGAATTATTTCATAAGTTTTTCAGCAAAAATAACTTTCAAAATGATTGTATTTTAACCGCTGTATATGATGATTCTTCTCCACCAACCCACACTCGCACTTAAGTGTGTCTCTAATCCCAAATACATTGCAAGCGAAACCATACATAAGAAGAAACGACACAAGCACGCATCGAACTTCCAATACGTCTTAGCAAGTCATGGAAGTCTCCGTAGGTTTTAATTTTAAGAATTGCTTAAAGAACTAACTCTTAAACTAAGCAGGAAAAAATCTTAATAACTTTCAAAATGCTTATATTTTAACTGTTGTGTATGGTAATAGTTCTTCATCAAAACAAGCTCATACTTCATTGCGTGTCCAACACTAAATACACTGCTAGTAAAACCCTAACCAACAAGCGACTTGCAAGCAAAACCTTATATAAGAAGAATCGACACAAACACGCATCGAACTTGCAATACGTCTTAGCAAGTCATGGAAGTCTCGTAATTTTTCATTTTAAGAATTGCTTAAAGAACTAACTCTTAAATCAAACAGGAAAAAATCTTAATAACTTTCAAAATGCTTTTATTTTAACCATTGTGTATGGTAATAGTTCTTCGTCAAAACAAAATCACACTTTAGTGCGTCTCCAACACCAAATACACGGCTAGCAAAATCCTGAACAAGAAGCGACTTTATAGCAAAACGTTACATAAGAAGAAACGACAAAAACAAGCATCGAACTTGCAATACGTCTTAGCAAGTCATGGAAGTCTTTGTAGGTTTTAATTTTAAGAATTGCTTAAAGAACTAAAACTTAAATCAAACAGGAAATTTTTTTAATAACTTTCAAAATGCTTATATTTTAACCATTTTGCATGGTAATAGTTCTTCGTCAAAACAAACTCACACTTTAGTGTGTCCCCAACACCAAATGCTCCCTAACAGCAAAACCTTAAACAAAATGCTTCGAAGTCGCAGTACGCGAGCAAGTCTTGGAAGTCCCCGGTAGTTTTCCCTCCAAGAACTGGTCGAAGCACTACTATTCCCTTAATTAGACAGCAAAGAGTCTGAATTAAATAATCCAATTACCCTTCGTCTTTGCGGCCGCTTTAAACACAGTCCGGGCCCTTTCAAGAGCGCACTTCCCCATAATGTAATAATAGGAAGAGCATGGACATTAGCAGGAGACTGCTTTTAAGGAAGACTTATTCATCGACCCCGAGGAAGACTCGGCTTAATGAATCAGTGACAAAAATAAGAGGAATTCAATGGGATGAGTTAGAGGTATAAAGGATTTTGGTGTTCTTGTTGAACAGCTCTGATCTGTATAGGTTTTCAACATGGCTGACTCAGTTAGTCCGATTATAAATAACCTTGTCCGTGTTTTATTTAAAATTAATTTATTAAATTAAAATGTTATCCGATGAGTTATATTTGCTTCGGACATCGGTATAGATAACCGCAATTAATGATTGAATTCAAAACGAGCATTTACGTAAGTTTTTATATTATATAATATCCATTGTAGAGGAGACTCTATTGTTAACAACCAACAAAGAGTGCGTTTGTAATAAAAACTGTCAACTAAAAAACATTTACACACAAATTGCATAACTCTTAAAACAGTGAAAAATCATCTATCGCATTATAATCAAAATGTCCACATATGGCTATTTTAATCTATATTTTGTGAAAATTCAATTATTATTCCTTGTCATTTGCAAATAATATCCGATTTTCTTAGTTAACACTAACCCGTCTTTGAAACCTTTGACAAATACGATTGAGAAAATAGTAAAATATTAGACCCATTGATTATCAGTACGAAAATGTGTCATTGGGGAACCATTAGTCAACATTTTTCTACTTCTATGTCCCTTTTTTTCTTCTAAAAAGGAGAAAAGTAACTAATAGGCCCATTTAGGTAATTAATAATGCATTGAGCATGAATGCTTACAACTGTTTTGAAATATATCTACCTACTTTTATTTTCCAATAAACTGAGTACTTCGCATGTATTTTTTTAGCACTATAAAAATTCATATATTAGAGAAGCAAGCTAAATTTAAAATTACGTGTTAGTTAAACATTAAAATTAGTTTAAAATAAAAAACAGTTTTTTTTACTTTATGGTTGGATACTGCTCTAAAAACAAAACATAAAACACGTAAAACAAATTAAACTAAAAATATAAAGCTTAAAACAAAAGAGAGAAATCCACTCCAGTTGGAGAAGTGCATTTTCGACACCCTTAAAGGCATGCATATTTTCTCAGACTGAGTTAAAATCACTCGTTTGGAGTGATCCTGTCGGAGGTTTAACACACAAAGGATCCACTCAAAAAGGAGAAGTGCATTTTCCAGTCTGGAGGAGTGAAATCCACTCAGAGTTAAATTCGGAGTGTTTGTTTTAAGAGTGTATAACATGAAAGCATAATTCATAAAATTTACCTTGAAAGGTATGTTTATATTTTGCAATTAATTAAAAAATTACTGATATGAAAGTAGTAGTAATGTTTTAATAAGAAATAAGTAGAGAAGTTTGTACCATTCACAAAAATATTAATACAAAATGTTCGTTTGAATATGTGCAAACTAAGAATGATGGAAACTTTATATTTCAGATATTTAGCTGTCACGTCTTTATTATAGCTACGAATACATGATGAGGAATTATACATTACCAACTAATTTACACTTCGTAAACAGACCACATAATTATTGTGAGAAGGATTTGTAGAAATATTCAGAAGGATGGTCAGTAATATGAAAATAAGGTTGTTAAATAAGGTGGCTTCAAAAATATGGTTCCTAGTCGATCTATTTTTATAAATATTAAGAATATTAACATTTTAAAGCAATATTTTTACAATCATGTACACTGTTGAACATTTTATGCTTGATTTCAATACAGTAATGATTCCCAGTATCTTTAACAGCTGTGTGGTGAAAGGTTTCACTATATTTTCGGTATTCGGTTATATTATTTCTCAGATTTATTTTTACAAAATCTGAAATATGGTTCTAAATCTAATACTGGTAACAGACCTGACACCTGTACCAAAATTCAATCTATTCGAACTGTAGAATTTCTACTATAAACATTTCGATATTTTCAATCGAAATCAAGTTACTGTTTATAAATATATTCTATGTTATTGATTAAAAGGTTCTATAATTATTTTTGAGTGAAAATGTCTGTTTCCCTCGCATAAACATCATCTGCTTGTAAGGAAAGAAACTGAAAGTCAAGATTCCCTTTGTTTCTTTTCTTAGTGAAAGAAATGTATAATCAATCGTTCCATAGTGTGGCATTCCTAAAAATTTGGCGATGATCGAAAATAAAAGAAAAACTCCGAAAACCGATCCCCGATAATGTAAACAGATGATTGGATAGCTTATCCACACGTCCAAGGTGCAAAACAGAAAAAAATATCTCCAAAAGGATCGGAAAAATGATGAAAAGCTTTAACGGCCTCCAATTTCTTCCGCCGATTAGATCCAGCAGAATTTCAATACTTTTCGATCTGTGGTAAGGAAAAAATAAAAGAAACGCCAACAAAGCGAAGAAATAAGAAATCTGGGAATATAAAAAAGGCGGATACGGGGATAGTTCAACGACCAAATAGAATGAGGTACTTGTCTATTAGTAAAAAGGCCTGTGAAGAGGGGGTTCACATAAGTCTTGCCAAATCACTAATATGAAGTGAAAGGTTACCACTTTTGTTTATCGCCATCATTGTAAGCCCTGTAAAAGAAACCAAAATAAATATTTTGTAATATATCAACTATATTTTTATTTGACACTATTTATAAATTTGTATTCGGCTTGAAAAAGAAAAGTTAGAGACGTTTTAGTACATCTGAAATCGAAAAAATTGTGTGTTGAAGTAGAATGTAACAAAATTTCTCATTGTCAAAGACACGTGACTGATGATAGTGACCTTTTAGACTTGTCAATACACAGTGCATTCTATCCTTAAGTCTCTGGGATAGGTGGTCTACTCGTGTTTTATTGCGAGGTAAGAACCAAGACTATTGAAAAAAAAAAGTATTTGACAAGAGATCATTGGAGTGTGGAGGATCTTAGCATCCCCCCCTCCCTTTTCATATGTGGAAACATACCTTTTGAGGGAAAATAGTGGTCAACAAATATTTATAGAAATATGAAGTTGTTAAAGAGTTCGTGGAAGGTACCATGTTTGCCGTATTTATCAAGGCCTGTTTCAAAGTTAGACAATAAAACCACATGGTGAAATAATTATTTTCATTTAGTAAATAAAGACCCTAATAATTTTATTTGTTTGATAACGTTTTTGAAAATTATGTTTACAAAATTCTTATCCTTAAATGCAAATGAGTTATATGTTATAAGTTTTATGAAAATATTAACTTCTTTTTACTGTAACAAGAATAACATATCCATATTTATTTATAAATTTTAACGGAATACAAAGACAAAGTAAGTTTTGATCGATAAGTGCAGTAAGGGTTCAACCACATTTTTCAAGAAAGGCTAAATTGCTTAAATTAGCCACACAAAACAGGCCTGTGGATTAAGTTTTAGAGAGTTTGTACAACTGCTCAAAGTGGAATACTTATTGCTTATGCAATAAATATCTCTAATTTTAAGAAAATAACTTATTTTTTTTTCCAAAAATATACAATTGGATGAGTATTATTATTATATTAATTTGTGTTTTAATGATAGCTTACTTTAAACGTAATAAATTCAATATAAATACGATAGATTTCTTAACCTGCATTGAATATATTATACGATAAAGAAAAGAACAATATCAAATTCGAAAGGAAATTTCATTATCTTCTAAAACTCGGGGCTTACTTCTTCCCCTTACGGAAACAAAAAAAAGAAAAAAAACAGACTGCACACATAGGAGATAAAACAAAAGAACAAATATTGTTTTTTCTTCAACCTCTGGAACTCCTCTAAATTTAGAATAAACAAATGAAAACTTCTCTAGAAAAGAGAAGTCAACAAAACGAAGGAAGGGAAAGAAATATACAGATTTTCGCATCCTCGGTTGGGATTTTTTTTTTTTAGTATTTCAGTATTTTTCGTCTCATTCCCAGGCAGGATCGGGTTGATTGAAGCGGCTTGTGAAGGTGGAAAAGTGCTAAGCCGATTCTCTCCTTCCATTTTAAAAATCTCAAACTGGTCGGTCGAGCCGGGACGGGTTCTTTAAGAAAGTATGAAAAGTAAGTTGGTTCAAGAAACTAAGTATTTGAGTTTCTGTCATTTTGCAATGAAACGCTATTGCTTAGCGTTTTGTAAAATGTCACTCCGTACAAAGAAGTAAATTTACATTAAAGAAGAGTATTTTTAACAGCACAATATGAGTAAAAAAGCAAATATTAAATATAAATAAAAATTAAGTAGCTCATTTAGCAAAAAGGAGGATCAAACATTACTAAAAAATGAATGATCTTCGCAAGTATATTTTTAAGGCTTAGAATGAGCAAATAAATGATTGTATATGTATAATCTTCGAATAAAGGGTAGCCTATGCTGTAAAAT
This sequence comes from Hylyphantes graminicola, assembly GCA_023701765.1. Lineage (NCBI taxonomy): Eukaryota > Metazoa > Arthropoda > Arachnida > Araneae > Linyphiidae > Hylyphantes > Hylyphantes graminicola. Next base: position 31,228,284 of record CM043113.1, read on the forward strand.
TGCTTTTCAGGACTAAACATTTTTAACAATATATATACTTTTATTTCATCACTTTTCTTTTTGTGTTGCATTATTTTTACAGTAATTCCATATAAAATATGCAATTACATCATATTTTAATTTTACGTTCGGAAAACAAATTTCTAAAATAATTTTCATTATAATAAAAAAGCAATTAAAAATAAATATTTTGAAAACAAATTTTCAGGTGCATATAGATCAAACTTATTTTCCTTCTTGCTTATACTATTAACTAGTGAACTGGGGAAAAAAACTAAGTAATCCTTTTACTTTGCATCTCGACTTTTTTTCCGCACACGAACTGGTTTTATCCGCCCTTCCTCCTACGCCAGATGGGGACAAGTTTCGTCGTATCTGCCCTGCCGACAACTCAGGGAGATTACACCCCCTTCATGCAATGCTAATGTCCTCAAACGACATCAGTAAAGATTTTTAAGGTTTTTTTAACAAAAAAAAATCTAAATTGTTATGACTGCTGACTTCAATGGTTGAACAAGGAATGGAATCGTTGTTAGTTTATGAATAGGAGGAGATGTTTGTATTTCGCTGATTACGATATTGGGTTGGATTGAAAATATAAATATTTAAAATCTAAAGTTACTTTCGTATAAAGCAAAAGCATTAATACCTTACGGTGTATGCTTTAAAATAAATTTTTTTACATTAAAATATTTGTTGTAATGAAAGCTTTTCTCATTTGCAAATTTTGTTAAGCTACCTCTTCGTTATATGAATACTAAAAAATGCCAATGATCTTACAATTACTCTTTCTTTCTATTACCTTAAAGCAAAGCGTATCAATGCCCAGCGAAAGCAATTAGACGTAAAGATTACAAATGTCAGGAGCTATTACTCATTTTTGCACAGAAGGCGCCATTTCAGCAGCGATTTTTTCGAATTTCGAACCCAGGCAGATCTAGGAGGGCAAAACGTGAGCCAATTTCTCCAAAGGAATTGCATTGCATTGCGCATCGTTATAAAAATCGTCCGCATGATGTCGACAATGCCCATTAAGTTTAAGGACAAAAACGCGCATGTGTGTTTAATGTATGATTGCTATACGTAATTTTTTTTTATTTATTCAAAACATTTATTTGATTTTGTTTTGTTTACTTAAAATCTTTATTTGAATTTTAATGCTTAATAAGATGTACTCAACACGATTTAATTTTGTTACAAATACAAAAATGGAGGATTATTGCTGGAGTAATGGGAAGTTTGCATTAGTTTATAAAAAAGTCACACTACATGGCTCAAGTTTGTTTCCAACTCCGTATTTGGTCAGATATGGTATATACGATGCCTGAGTAAATCCGGGAATTAATTGTGAGATACGTTGTCGATGATTTGAAAATATATTATACCGAATCTCATGAATGGAATGGAGATACTTATTCTACACTCCTTGCCAACCTAAGTCGTGTAAATAGAAATATGCTATGGAGAAGATCCTTCCGCGGTTGTAAAGAATTCCATAAATTATTTGTGAATCCACCCAGAAACATGTTTATAACATTAATTTCATTTAAGATCTAACAGATTTGAATATTACTTGAGAAAACTTCGTAATTTTTTCTGAATGAAAAGTGTATTTTGAGTAAATTGTATCTAGATCATTTTGTATGTAAATATTACCTTACAAGAGTTTCTAACTAACGGACCATCGCGCTTTTCCCTCTGACGTTTTACTATTTGTTTTTACCCAAGCTAGGTTCGCATAGAGTGTAGATCTCACATTGTAGATTTTTACAGTGGTCTGCGAAGAAGCCTCCAAACTACTAAAAGAGAACGGATCCAGTTGGACAGCCAATTTAAAAATATGTGACATTGGTATGGATGGGTTGTAATATCCTGATGGTTTGCTCAAGAATGGGGAGGGGGATCAAAATTCATAAACTAAAAGTTGTCTTAATATACAAGTCATCGGAAATAAAGGTACTTTCGTGCAACACCGGGTATATAAAGCTAATACGAAATATAAGGCAATGAGAGTATTGTGATGGGGTTGAAAATCGGACGTCATAATTATATATTTTCGATAAGATCTTTTAAGACTTTATTTCATATTTTAAATAAAAAAATTATATGCAATTTATTTTAATTTCTAAAATATAGACCATTTTGAACTCGACTAATCATGCACTTTAATATAAATTTCACATTGTATAAGGGACAAATTGATCACATGAAATCATCAATTTGAAAGGTCATAACTTTCAGTGGTTGACAGGCTATTTTCGTGAAAGGTTACGAGGGAATAAAATATTGACGCAACTTTATAGATTAGAAAGGATTCCCATAGGATTATTGTTGTTACTTTTGACAAATGAACAGGACAGATGTTTGTAAATATCTTTAATATAGATTATTACACTGGATAAAAATCTGCATCAGTTTTTTACTAGATAAATAAACTATTAGATAATATTTTATATCTATATTCAAAATTGTAAAATCTAATTAATAACACAACAGCCTAAATAATTTTCTGATACGGTTATATTTGGTCAATTACAGTGCAGAGCTAAGAAGGTCCAGTGTATGACAGAACGTGCATAAAGGTATTTATAATTGTGTACTTTAATAGACATCTATGAAAAGAAAGTTAAGAATTAAAAGTAAATAATAATTTTGATAATATATATATCCCTCATATATCCCTGAACCCGTAATATTCTAAAATCAATCATTAAGTAATATTGCACGTGAGAGCAATACACGCTTTTTATTATATACTAATATTTACTAAAGTGTTTGATTATTTGATTTTTAGGAATTTTATTAAAATTCATTCTAATTTGAATTTTATAATAAGTTTCTATAAAATTGGGAAATAAATAAATTGATTGATATTAACTTATCTCCAATTTGATAAAACAAATCTCCAGGATATTAACATTAAAATATTTATTCTTTAATTTAGTTATTATTTTAATAACTGCAGTTGTATATCTGCACATTAAGTATAAATATATTTACGAACACAATAAACTTAACATACAGTGGATAAAGTTAAACATTGGTCCACAAAAGCTTTAAACATGCTGCGTCATAAGTTTAGAATATACTGTGATTAATAAAACTGTTTTATAGAGCTTCGAAATGGTAGCTATCAAACGGAAAACGGAGCAATAAAATAAATCCATTGAAAGGTACTTTTATAGTACAGTAAATTATACTGCAAAGTAAGATATGTATGGTTATTATAATGATACATTTCATTATTTATGTCGTCGTTATAGTTTTGGAAATAAAAATGATATTATAAAATATTGGGATTTCGTAAACCAAACGACAGATTTTTCATTCAGTTATGTTTCTTTACAGCTATTCAAGGAAGCTGTTTTGAGAAATTTTTTAAAGAACGCTGGAAAAACAACTTTTGAATGCCTTTTAGGTACTTTTAACGGAATTTATAGAGGCTCATTTCAATGTAATAATTAAAAGAAAACTTTTTTTTTTTCTTAAATAAACAAGTCTATTTTAAGAAGCCTACATAAGCTGAAAAGAAATTGTTGGCAAATACTTTATACGTCAAGAACTGAATGAAAAAGTGAGCAAAAATATTTATTGAATACATATTTATCCCCATGAACTTCTGGACGTGGCACGAGGTGATGAATTGCAGCCAGAAAAAATTGAATTCAAGCGTAGTCATTCATAGAAACTACTAATATAGTAAACAATACATCATTCAGTTTTCCAGGAAAATTTGAAATAGCTGTGTATTTACTCGTTTTTCAAAGAAGTATGCTTGAGAGTGGGTTATACTTTGAAATAAATATTTATCCTTTTGTTTATCGCTTTCTATTTCACGCCTATGTGATGTATGAATTCTCCAGTGAAAGGAAATGTTGAATTATTTTTGGAAAATTCTATACTCAATTTATATAACATAACATTTTAAGCCTTTAACATGTAATTCCTTGTAATTTAGAATGTATATAATTTGAACTTTCATAATTTAGCGCATTTCAATTTCAAGAATTTTTGTATAATTTTTTTGAATTTTTTTCAAATAAAGCAGTAAATTACTTGTAAATTATAAAATACTTTTCTTAATTGAAATGTTTGCATGCTTAAAGTAAGTTAATTACATATTATAAAATCAAAACAAATTGCTTTACATTATATTTACAGGTATTTTTTAGTTCTTTTTAATCCTACATTGTGTATACAAATTACGAAAAAAACCTAAGACACTCTCGGAAGTATCTCATTATAGCTCTAATCTTTAAACAATAAGCTTAAAAAGACAATTGGTAATGCGTTTTCAAAGTAATTATCTTAAAACAATACTCTCTATTATTTCTAAGAATAACTTTCGGTGGGAGACAAACAAAATCAGTCAGCCACCTAACATCCTAGCAGATCAAAAGAACTAATCCTTGCAAAAGTTTGTTCCCTAGCAGACCCAGGCACATGCTCCTGATATACAATCAGTCACGTAGAAATAGTGAAGGGTTATCCTTCAATATCACCTTGTAAATCTATAATCCATGAGGAAAGAATACCATTGTACAAAGTTCGAAATAATAACAATTAAAATTGTTTAGAATATAAAAAAAGTCACAATTCATTTACACAAGGCTTTAGAATATTCAGACTGTTCCTTGTAATGCGGAATTAGTTTTTTATTAATAGTTTGGTTGGTGTGACAAAATTGTTATTACGTTAATTGTATAATGACGTTAATATATGGTTAAATTAGTAAAATGAGGATGTGATGTACCCTACATCAATATGAATTTATAATCAAGGTTACTTGTCTAATAAATGTATACACTGTCTCAAAAATTTATATTTGCAGTGTTGCCGAAGATATTCCTCAACCAGTGTCCACCAAAGAGTACCTCAAAGTGATTACCAGGTTGCTTCGGCTTATGTACTTCGATGTTTGTTATAATCTAGATAGCTGGCAGTAATCCGTAGTAGATCAACACTATATAGCGTGGATATTGTTTGAGGTTGCGTGTGTGTGGCAGATCGCTATAATAACGAATTGAATAAGATGTGAACTTATAATGGCCAGTTAGTTTGCAATGGATAATAGTATATATTCTATAAATTCTTTTTTATTACAGATTTTTTAAGGATAATAATTATAATAAAATTTGAATGTTTTATATTCACAACGATAGGCGAAGCTATCAGCAACTCCTGAATTAGCTGAATGCATCCTCAAGAAAGAACACCTGAAATAAAATAGCCTTAAACACTATGGGGCCATAAATTTTCGTTATAATATGTTGTTTCTAGTAAATAGTAACAAAAATGTAAAACAAATAAGTTTTGTGGTTTTGTATGTTTATGTATTTATGTATAATTTTGCATTTATGTATTTATGAACAAGTTTTGTATGTTTATGTGTTGTTTACATTCATTTTTCGTGTTTAAGCGCCGATAAAACAATGATTGAATGATGTAACTGCATAAATAAAGTCTTCATCTTCGAAGAAAGGAATACGTGGTAATTACTTTGGTAAACATTACAGTTACGTAACCTGATCGTCAAAAGTGGTAGAGAGAGCCGCCGAAATTGTGCCAGAAAACATCCTTAACTTTCGGGCAATTTGCTGAATCTACAAAGAAACACACACCTTTATTTATTATTTTTAAAATAAGCAGTTAATCATAAATGCAACTTGGTAGGTATATAAACCTAACGGTATTTTTTTAAGAATGCCAGAAGTCGCTAAGTTAGTATCAGTCATTCATTACAGCTATACCTCAAACAAAAATTGGGGAATGTGACTTCTGCAGTTTGAGTTCTCACTTCTATATCACTAAGTAAATACTATAATAGTTACATCTTTGTCAAATTCATCAAGACGTATCGATGTGGGATATTCCAGGAGCGGAGGGGAAATGTTTTGATGATGCTAGGCAAGCGGACAGGAAGATGAATGATCAGTGAACAAGCCTCTAGGGTAATTAAAGCGCTAAGATTCTTTTGTCATGCTTCAATGGACCCAAAACAGAATGATGAATCCTTAAATAGATGAATCCTATTTATTATCTTTTCCATTTTTTTTTTGCTAAATAGGTAATTTAAAAATGGGAAAAAATTCATTAGGGCTATAAATAGGTTTTTCCTGGTTTGAGGAATGTTGATGGTCGTTTTTGTAATAATTATTTTTACCCTAATTTCCTGTTTTTTTAATTCGAACAAATTATTAACGATAATTTCTAAAAAATCCAAAATGGCATATTTTCTTTTTTACTTTAATATATTCCTTTTTACTTTGATATTCACTAGAATTCTTGTCAAAAAAAGAAGTAGGTTTGCAAAATTAACTGTCAACTAGAACCATTTTCACATAATATTTAGATTCCATGTAAGTTTTCATATATATTTTTTAGTTTTAAAGTCCCTAGGTAATTTAAAATTTTAAAAGATATTGTGGCGATTTTCATTGAATTTCTTTCACAAGCGTTTTATGTCTAAAGTAAGAGGAAAATATTTGAAATATATGAATGAATAAAAAGTTTTTAGAAGAAAAAAAATCTCTGCAAAAAAATCTTTGCAAACCAGAAAATTTAATTTAAAGTCATGATAACATTGAGTGAAATAGATAATTTATTGTCGGTCAAATGTCAAAACCACAAATTTACAAAAGCACAGAGATGCAAAATTAAACACTGTTAATCCTATCGTTTTCAAAAATCGAAAATCCCTTAATGTCATTTGACCGACGATATAGTAAAGCTTGAGATTGCGAGTTTTACAAACTTTATTTAATTGTTGTGTCTCTCAAATAAAATATACTTATCTCTAGATTTTGAATTTATTTCCTTCTTTTAAATAATGAAGTTTCAATAAAAATCTGAAAGTGTTATAATATTACCTAGTTTAGTACTCCATATATGTTTAACAAAATTTTTTTTACTCATAAAATAGCTCGTATATATATATTTTTTATTGGCATTATGTATAATTTATTTTTCTACAGTTCAATTTAATAATAAATTTATTTTATTTTTCAAACATGGTTATAACAAAAAAGATAGCAGTTTTGCTAAAAAAAATATTAAACAGCAGATTTCTTACTTAACTAGATTTAAAGAAACATCTTCCATTTATATTTTTATTTGATAATGAAATTCACGTTAAATTGAATTTCATTACTAAAATTAAATTAAACAACCCAATAAATTGTGACAATAAACATTAAAACCAATATTCCTTTCCCAAAATCGTTTGAGAATAAATTAGAATTTTCACATTCCACGAATATCCTGGAAAACTCATTCCCAAAGTGTTCCCCCGTGTACTACACCTAAAATTTAATTTAATGTGCATTAACTAGAACTTAGCTGGATACGCGTGTCAGGGAATGATTATGATTATCGACTGGTAATACGTTGATGGAAAAGCAGTATTTTTGATTAAATGTATGATTTGCATCTGGTTTCTACTGCTGTTATGGAATAGGTAATGAATTTTTATGCAAACATAATGTTCTTTTACTTCTTTTTTTGTATTATTTAAAATAAATTATCTTGGGCAAATGTATATGCGAATAATGTGTTTTCGATTTGAATTTTTATCCCTATAAATATTTGTATGAATTTTTTTAAGTGAGTTAAGTTGTTTGTGTATAAAGTAGTTCAATAATTAGTTTTAAGTAAAATAAGTGTTTGAAAATTTTAATTTTTGTGCAAGAATACAACAACATTTAGACAAATAACTTAAAAGACTTAAAATATGAGTGCAAAATCTTTAATGGATCTTGTAAAATTTCAGCAAAAATTGTTTATTTTCTTTTTCAATACATAGTAATATTAAATTATTTAGGGATTAAAAAGGATTTCTTTAAAGGACCAACTTTTTAGTATTTTTTTTTATTTAGATTAAAATTCTATATTATACTATTGTAAAGCTTATTTTCGGAAGAGTTTGAAATTATGTTTTAAATAGTTTAAAACCTTCTAAATAGTTGAAAACCTTCTAAATAGTTGAAAACCTTCAATCTTATACAGTAAAAATTGTTTTCGTATGAGTAAAAGGTGTAAACGTGTTGTTATATGTTTTGTTTCGTGTTGTTATATGTTTTTCGTTGTTATATGCTATGTATTAATTATTGTATTTTAAAGATTATATACTATTATCTACGCAAAGTGCCCTTTATTATGCATACCATGAAACTTACTTGTATCACATTTATTACACATCCAGAAGAATTATCATAAACTCACTTCATAATAAACAAAGATAAATACAAGCAGAATCCAAAAATATCGAATTAATAATTCAATGCAGGGCTTACGAGAGAGACTAATCCGCCATTATCGAAGAATCATTTTCCGAAAATCCACAATAAATATCCAATTTCTGAAATCTTTTTCTCTATCTCAATCACAACTTAAATAACATCGCATTCACCCGTCACAGCACGGTCATGAATTCGTAATTGGAATTTACGGCGCATTTTACATGGCCAAGGGGATCGCAACCTATATTTACCCTCTGGTTAAAAATTCGAGAAGTCAGGGCTCGTCCAAGTAGCGGTCTCCTCTAGCAGAAAATTATGAATAATTAATATCACTGAAGGTTTTCTGGCTGTGGAAGGAACGCCGTTCCATTAATTTCGAAAGCAGCGCTGTTTAGTCAGTAGTAAAAATGTAAAAGAAAAGATGATTTTGGTTTATATTTACTTGTTCAAGAAATATCTTGGCTGGGTTATCAGCAATCTAATCGGCTATAAAGTAAATGAAGTAAGCAATTCTCTTGATTTCAAATCAGTCGTAGTCCAATATGATTGAAAAATTATATATTTCCAAAACGTTGTTTTTACTGGTTTAATTTTCTTGTCAATAATATGTTTAGGAAATAAATCCTGTATTATAACACTTAACGGGTTAAGTTTTGGAAGCATGAAATTTAACTTTTCAGCAAAAACTGTGCCATAACGTGTCAATGTCATTATAAAAAACCGTTGCGTGCAAATTTGTGTGGAAAAAAATGTTGTCACGTATTTTCTTCATGTTAATTAGTCTGGTTAAACCTCAAATTATCTTTGTCGAAAGTAATTATTATTTTCTGTGCAACATTTTGTCATTACAACAAATTTACCAATAAAAATATTCAAATTTTCATAATAAAAACTTTTTCATTTAGTAGCAGAACTGAGTTGATTTAAAAACTGTGTTCATGGACGTGTGTGTCAAAGTGGTCAATGAAGTTGCCAAAGTTACCATAACATGTGCATAAAAAATCTGATTGTTACAATATTGCTTCCTTTTTAGTATCACACAATCTTCAATTTTTTTTACCAAATAAAATAACATTCATAGCCAGTTTGTCCTGAATTATTATTTATATAATTCTTTAACTACAAATTATTTAAAGCATGATTTATGTAGCATGTTATAAATTATGCAATACTTTCTGTTGTGAAAAAACAGCTATAGTTTACAACTATTATTTAAACTATTATATATTACCGATCCGTAAGCTAGGGGGACCCAAAGCTGACCCTGTGAAAATACAATATCAGTTAATGACAGAAAGACGGAGTAGGTTAATTAATTTTAATGGCAGGAAAATTGTGACAGAACTTCTAGAGAAAAAGGTAGGAAGAAAAAAAGTCTTGATTCAATAAATTATGAAAGTAATTATGTTGTAAAGTATTAGTACATTAGGAATTTGCAGTTGAATTCGTCGGATAGACTTAAGATGGGACAAGAGTTATGGATAAAGGGTTTATCTAAAAATACTGCAATGATTTTATAATTTAAGACTTAATAAGTGAAACAATGAATTATTAAAAATAAAAGCTATGAAATTATGTCCTTTTTTTAAATAAAATATAATGTACCATTCTAAAAAGCCGTATCACAGTAAGTGGAGAATGTAGGATGACTAAATTAACCTTCATCAATATATTTCAGATAAATTAATTAATGCCGTACTGGGACCATTTGGTCCCAGCCGAAGAACAAAGGCATAGAATTGCAAGGTAGTGAAAAAGCAAGTCGTAAGGTCTAGTAGCGACAATCATGAAACAGCCGACCCGGCAGCACAACGGTTAGGGAGCTATCCTGCTTCTGGGTTCGGGTTCAAATCCCGGTAAGGCATGGATATTTGGGTTAGTCAATAAATGTTGTTATTTGTCTATGTGTTTGTGTCGTCCTTTCTTTGTGTGTCTCCTGTTGCTGTGTCCCTTCTGGCGAGTAGGGTAACGGGCTATAAAGCCTATGATCCTCACTTCTAGAGGGTGCATTCAATGTAATTTTCATCATCAAAAGAGGTCACGTGACACTAAACCCATGACACCGCAAGATAACGCCACAGTATCAACCATTTTGTTTCATTATAACACTTTTTAAACTTTGTTACACTCTTAAAACAAACGAGCGATTTTAACTCAGTTTGAGTTAATTTTCACTCATTCCAGTGTCAAAAATGCACTTACCCTATCGGAATGGAATTCACTCCTTTGTTTAGTTAAACTTACGACGCGATCAATCTAAACGAGTGATTTTAACTCCGTCTGAGTTAATTTTAATTCCTTTCCTGTGTCGAAAATGCACTTCTCCTATAGGAGTGGATTTCACTCTTTTGTTTTAAGAGTGTTAAGATATACCGTTCTACCCAGGGTTGCCCTAGTAAGGGTTTCGCTCAAAATATTTTAAGGGAAACAAATTTTGTCAAATATGTATATAATTAATAATCATTTTTAATACAAAATCAGGCTATAGTTTATTTGTTTTAAACTAAATCTCTATTAAACAGATATTTGATGCTTTAAGGTAATAATCAGTATATTTTTTATGATCATTAGTTTGCATTGTTAATTTTTTTTTATTTATAGATTTTGAATTATGAAAATGGAAGAAATGCGGTCAAAGCGGATTACACAACTTCAACTGTTTTTATGCTCGAAGATGAGAATCTGCATTTTTTAAAATTTCCATTTTGAAATAAATCTTCGGATCTTTTTTTTTCCTTATGTGTATTACATGAATTCTTAAAAAAATAACCAGAAAAGTCAAGAGTAGCGTACAGTTTTAAGTTAGAAGATATATAAATCTATTTTTTCCATGAAAATTATAAAAAGAATAATAACAATTGTAGCACAATCCTTAAAATATTATGAACATGACTAAACTTTAAAAATAAAATTCTATGAAAGAGATTAATTTTTCAACCGCAAGCACTATCCATTGCATAGAGAAGTGAAACCATATCACAAGTAATTAAAGGTGAGGAAAAAATTAATTACGCTAATGTGAAAAAGTAATATAGGATAAGAAGTGATTTATTATTTTTGAGGTTCACTTAGTGGTATAAAGAAATGAGTGTGAAATGTGTTTGATACAAGGCCATTATAAAACTAGATAATGAAAATTAAAAAAAAAACCGCATAAAATATTACATAAAAACTACATTTTGGTACATTAAACTTTTTATACGCAGTATTTTTTTACGGTAATGAATTTAGGAAAAAAAATATAATAGGGATTAGGATTGATCACCTTGTGTCTCTTACAGTTTTGTGCTTGACATTTTGTTAATTCTGCAACCCTTTTGAGGTTTTTTTTTTATTCAAAGGAAGTAATTAGTTCATATAAAATAAAGTTGATTTTAATAAAATGAAGTAGATTTTTAAACAATTTGTATTATGAAAAGAATTGTTATGTTTTTGTTAAGAAGTGTTTGAGGAATTATAAATTTATCAATTGATGTTTTTTTAAATATATTTTTTCAAAATGTATTTATTTATCAGTTTAAATATTTTTAATATTGCTAAAATTTTTATTAAAAAAATCCCAACAAATATATATTTATTATACAAATATATTTTGAATAAAAATATTTTTGACGGTAATATTCATACATAGTTTATAGTTAACTATAAAAGAATGATATTTTGACTATATAGTTTGCTTTGCCTTTCAAATTTTCGATTTCGTAAAATTTCGGCAAACATGTGATGCCTTGGGCACAAGACACCAATTTCCGTTTTTGACGCCCTTTTTGCGTTAACTTGACACTCAACGGCCACACTCTAAATAAACCGCCTTTAAACCGTATATTGAGCAAAGCGCCTCTGATTCTTATCTAGGAACTACTGAAAACGTCAATAATCGATTTGATATTTGAAATATTCTTAATTTTAGATCGCAGGACTTTTTTTTTATTAAACTATGAACTAATGCAAATTCACCCATCGATTGATTGCAAATCAAAATTTTGCTGCTCAAAAATTTTGAATTTTCAACAAGACTTTTTATAGAACAAATCAATGGATGGCATTACTATTTAGTTCATAGATATGCTATTGACATGAGATAATATCGTAAAAAAGAAATTAATTGTCAAATTTGGGATAGAGAATAATCGATGTTAATGCTGTTATTTCAAAATAAGACCGATACATTATCAAATAAGAAACTTAAATCTCGAAACAAATGTATCAAAGATTAATTTTTTTATGCCGATGTCCTTTCATAAAAACAAAATAATGCTAGAATAAAAAAATACAATGTTTATAAATTACCTTCATGATGATTTTAAGTTAAAAATACAAAAGCTTCGGGTCTGATCTTAAAATAAATATATTTTTTTTAAAGTATTTTTTTAGCTAAATGTTTTATGGTAGGCGAATACCCAAAATTCCCCAAAATTCTAAAATTTTTACTATTGCTTTAATCTTTTCCAAATTTTGCATAGTGATTTCAAATACAATGAATAATACTATTTAGGCAGTTTTTAATATTTAATATAATTTAAATATAATTTATTTATTTTAAACGGTGTTTTTCTACTAAAAAAAGAGGTTTACGCTAACAAGTCTACCACATTGAATTTTCATCCTATAAACATTAATTATGTGTTAAATTCTTCGTTTTGAACTGATGCATGCAATGACCCTCTAGAGTTGCATACAAGTTACAAGAAAAGAAGTTATTAAGAAAAATGTTATAAATTAACCACACACAAAAAAAAAAGGATTTTTTTCGATTATCTTACACTTGGACATTTTTTTAAAAAAATTATATATTTACACCGGATGTTAGAGGTTCATGGCACAGATATATATTGAAATAGCATCTGTAAAAAATTTCAGATAAATTAATGTAAAATTTTTTATACTAGAAGTGTTGGCGCAAACCCCATGTTTAGGTGAAATACACCGTTTAAAATAAATCAATTATATTTAAATAAAAAATTGCCGAAAAAGCATTGCTCATATTTGAAATCACTATGCCAAATTTGGAAAAGATTAAAGTAATAGTAAAAATTTTAGAATTTTGGGTATTCGCCTACCTTAAGGAATTCTGCGTCAATAGCCTTTTCACTAGTTAAATAGCAAATTTATCCACTAGTTTTTTTCCTCGACAGAAAATATTGCTAACATATTAATTAAAGACGCACTGTACAATGTACACTTACAATAACGATAACTAAATGGAACGAAAATCATTAAACCGGATCTCCGGTTGAGTTAGTAATACTATCCTAAATCTATTTAATTTTTCAAAAAATTATTAATATTTATTTTCTAAATCGGCACTTTTAACTTCACAGCTTTAACTATATTTTAATTTTCAAATTCATCATTTGTAATAAGCTTCAAACATTTATTTTACACTAATATAATAATTGATAGTTTTGTGAATTATATATATTCAATCTTGTAACTTCTTATATACCAACAATCGTTAAAATATTCCCATAATATATTAACTTAATTAACTTTATCTTGTGCCCCTCAGTTATTACAACTCATCCAACAAACCCAGTTCACTGTCACAAACAGTTCGATTCAACACCCGCAGTTGCCGTTATCCATAACTTCGCAAAGATACAACCAGAAATAACTCAACAAACATACCTATTACAGCCTCAACTCTTTTCCGGACAAAATTGTTTCGATTACACCCAGGCGCCCTTCTCATATTAGAACGCGTTATTTCGAATGGAACTAACCGCGAATTACTTATTTTGACAAATTGTTCGCCATTGTAGCATGGTTTTTCAAAATGTTCTCTCGATCTAACCTCTTATAGAGTGCATATTGAAATAGATCAGCATTGTTTAATTCTTATCTCGGGACGTGGTCAACACATGAGCCTGAACTAATCTTAAGGAGTGCCAGCCCCCATACACTTCATGTTTTCCAAGTGTTTAAGATGGAGTTAGCATTCAGAATTTCGTTATGTTCTCAGATCGTTTCAAATTATTAAACGTATACTGACCACTTTCAATATCTTTAGATCAGTAATACGCTTTAATAAATATATACTTCTGGGTCTCAGTTACGGGCAGCAAAATTCTAATCGCCAATAAAGCAGTTAGAAAAAAGTATCTATATATATATATATAATTCGTATTCCTCCCACAAATTTAGGTGTGTGTATGCCTGTTATCATCCTATACTATATTTGTAGGGTTTTTTTTAGGATAGCGCTAAGAAAGCGTTATGCTACACGAAGCCAAATTTGATCTGTATATCTATACTAAACATATTTCCTATAGAAATGATCGAATTGCACTCAGTTTATAAGTTCTAATCTTTTTAATATTAAATCTTCATCTTTTAATGTCAAACTTTTGTTTAAAAATTTTAAAAAATACACTTTTTTTTGGAAAGTTGGTTCAAAAACTAGCATTTTCTAAACAAGGCACCTATATTTAACTTCAGCAAAATACTAAAATATATCTCAGTCCCTTTAAGTTTAACTTTTCCTAATTAATTAGAAACTAGCGAAACATAAAGGGGTAAAGTTTCTTGTCTCCGGAGGAAGGTGTCTAATGATTGGATAATGTCTCTAATTAGTTTCGTTGAACATTAAATGATGCAGGTGACTCGTGTATGGCCTGTATCACGTAGCATGCTTCTCAAGTGATATTGGACGTGTTAATATTAATAGTTGCAATAATATGTAGAATAATGTTCGGTAGGAAATGTGGGGGTACATTCACTTAATGTGACAGAAGTAAATAAATTATTGTGTAATTAAATTTTGGATATTGGTTCAGTCTATACTTTTGTATAAAATTTTCGCATTAATTATACATTATCATGATGTATTTATAATTTAGATTAAAAAATTAAAAGATATATTAATTGTGTTGATTCGTTAAAAAAATTATAAAAAGTTGATATATTTGGATTTTTATTAGTCTGAATAAAAGAAATGATTTTGTCAGCTGAAGACAAATTAAGAATCTTTTTTCAAAATACACAAACTTTCAAAAACAATACAATTTTTACTTACCAAATACAGTCCAATAAAAATTGAACGATTCACGTTTTTCATCTTTTTTTTTTCTCTGAGATATACAGACCTACAAACCCGTCACTTGACTGTACAGTTTTCCTGCAACACACATCACATATCTTTTTTAAAACACATATAAATTTTTCAATTAAAGTAAATTTAAAATTGGAAGTGTTGATGAGGTTCTTATAATCATCCACTAAAGTAACGTAAAATAAAAAGATCAAGAAATTATATTTTATTTAAACAATTAAATTTTATTTACATGCAGCGAAAGTTTATTTACACTTCATTTAATTTAATGTCTATCAAAGGTGTCACATTTTGACATACCTATTTCTTGCTTTCTAATGTTTTAGTAAGTTAAATAAATCCTATTAATTCGTATGTTGTTATTTTTCCGAGGTCAGACAATCTACTGTTAATACTTGTTACATCACCGGTATATTTAAGATAAATACCTTGTTTAACTCAACACAACGCAAAGCTTATTAAGATTTACTATTTTATTCAAATTTAGACGAATAAATCAGCTTTACAATTACAACACATTTGAAAATAAATCTCTCTAAAGATAAATTATTTCTCAAAAACTAGTAATACATCACTTCAAAAACCTTTTTATACGTATTTTTAACTTTAATTGAGCAAGATGTATTGTACTTTTAGAGAATTCAATTTAACTTACTCAAGAGTTGCCTCTGCCTGTCTTATTAATAAAACATTCATCCATAAACGCGGCTTTAAAAATGAATAATATATTAAGGTTACAATTAAACGAAAGCAGACAAATTAACAAGGGAAAATGATAAAATATCAGTTAAACCTTCCGCTTTGGAAGCCGTGACAATTAATTGCAAAACAGGTGCTAAAGACATTTCAATTACGAAGAAACCGGAAAAATACCGTTTGAACCGCTTCTTTTTTTCCCGAATTAGTCTTTCAGAAATAACGAGAAAAGGGAAAATGTTATTATATTTCCAAAAAGGAGCACAAAAAGAAACTTCGATGTTAAAATGACAAGGATGTAATCGATATATTTTTCATAAAATGTTTTAATAGGTATTTGACTTTGCTAACATACAATAATAATGATAGTTAGGGTTATATGCTGGCTGGAAAAGTATTTAAAATTAGTTAAGTGGATGTAAAAAAATGACAGTTGGTATGTGAGAAAGTTTTTTTAAAAACTTCTACGACAGCTTTCTATTGTAAAATTACTTTTTAAGACCATTACTTGTGTTCTGGTAATAATGACAATTGCCACATGTATTTGTAATGGATACATAATTATTTAAACGTTAGTTTAACTAAAATGGTATGATAAATGCTTGCATTAATGTACTGAAATAGTTATTTAGATAATGGTAAAAAAAGTATAGCTTCTGTGTGTCATTATGTTCCAACAAGTTCTTCCTATTCAAACACACATTTTCTTTTGCCCATTTAAAAAATATCCCGAGCAGCTTAGGAGTTTTCAGAACGAGAGTAATTTGTTATTAAATCAATGTGTGATATGTTATAATAGCCTAAAGAAAAAAAGTTTTTTCATTCACCAACAGCTTAGAATTTCCTTTTTAATTAAAACACAATTATTCAAATTAAGTCAGATAAAACTTACAGTTTTGTCAATCTAAGCGGTGACAAAAGTGTAAAGCAAAGCATCGATTGAACAAGCAAAGCTGTTTCCGAACTACTACATGTAAATGAAAGAAATCTTACTAGATGAAAAATTACCTCCTAGAACGTTGGATCCTAGTTGGGGTTATGAAATAATTTTTATGTCAACCACAAAGCAATTAATCAACACATAAACGTACTTTGTGAAGAACTGACCTTATTGAAAATATTACATGTAATAATCAACGTTTAAATTATATCCGCAGTACCTTAACAATTTATTGGGATTAACAAGTTATTTAAAAAAATGCATATAGATTACAAAAAATAGCAATGACACTTTTTATTTAGGTAATTAATATCAAGGTAATAAAGAGGCTATGTAAAGTGATTAAAAGTTAATTACTTAAGTTTTATGAAGATTTTATAAAGAGAAAAATAATATTTCTTAAACTTAGGAGAAGGTTGCATTTATTTGAACATTAATAAAAAATATGCTCAAATTTCGTAATTTCACCTTGAATCAGTTGACTCGGAATTATATTGAAAAAAATTCATAGCGAACGATTAAAATGAACAATTAAAAGTAGTGTTCCTTACTTATTGAAGTCTTAATCTGACGTCTTATTCGGAAAGATCATTTTTGATTTTAAACCAATTTATCGCTACCAAATTTTAATATAAACTGAATTAATTATAACTTTTCAAAAACCTAAAGAGCTGTTCTTATGATTTTTTTTCTTTAATTTTATCAGGAAAAATTGAAAAAATAATCTGTCCTGTCCTACATTTTTGTACGCCGTTTCCGAAAATAATAAGAGAAATGAAGGTTATGAAAAACACCATATTAATGCCGAAAACTTTATAATGTTATCATTTGCAGTTCGCTTTGTTCGAATTCCGTTCTCGTATTCTTTCCAAGTTGTCATCAAGTTTCCAAGCTGTCATCTTTCGCTATCAACCCATAGAGTTAAAATTGTAGTAGTTTCGTGTTTTCATAGTCATAAAATAAAAATAAAAATGTCATAAATATGTAATTATTTTTATTTTAGCATAAAAAATATAATTTTCTCATTTAAAACAACTTTGTTTTCCTTTTTAAAAAATTTAATTTAATTCTTCATTAGTTATTGTTCTGCAACATGGTTTTGAAACCCAACCACTTGTTCTTTCACAATGGAATTTTTTACAAATATTTTCTATACATATGCTCACATTTTTTTTATTATTTTAAGACATGTTTGACGATAACTAAAATTACACGAATACGATTCTATTATTTATTTAGTTACATTTATCAAAAAAATGAAACTAAATAAATAATTTTCATGGAAGAAAAATTACAGAATCCGCTTGCCATGAAAGCATCCCATTTGTCCATTCTAACTCCGCTTCATAAACTGGAAATAAAGATAAACGACTAGCAACATCGGTTTTTTGTTTCTTTTGTATAAACAGGAAAAGGTAGTTCGCTTTATTAGTTCGAAACAGAAACACCTGATGTAAGTTATAGTTTTTTTCTTGTTTCTTACTCTGTGCATTAGAGCGCTTTTGAGAAACCCGCATTTTTTTTAAGGTTAGGCTTAGTTAAATAGCCAATGCATATTAAGCAGCCATTAATTCAAAGTGCGTGATGCGGGTATGGAAAATAAAAGGTTGTTCTAATTTGTTTTGGAATGGTTAATCTTTCCTGTTTGCATTGTTTTAGTTTTTGGGAATGCCTGAGTAAATAATTAATTCTTTTGTCAAACAAAGGAGTTCAAAGAAAATGGGGAAGCTTTAATGATAGATGGTTGTTTTACATTATAAAATGTGATAGAAAAAATTATTTTACGTAAGTTTCCTTCAATGAGCTCTTAAGTGAATAAATAATTGATATTGAAATTTTTTATAACTCAGAAAATATGTAACATAATTTATCTTTCTAAAAGACGAAATTTGCATCAGTAATTGTTTTAATAAAAATGTATATCTAAAATAATTTTCGCACTTATAAATGAGAAAATAAATGAATTTTAATATTGTGTATGACTTAAAATATTTTAATAACCGAGACTAAATAAAATCATTTTGATTTTAAAAAACATTTTAAGCATATACAACTAAAAATCTCTTTATATAAAAACAATCTTGATGTTTTGGTTAGTTGTCTATTAAAAATAATTTTTGCACTTTGTTTAGTTCTGACTAGTTTATAATATTTATCTCTTCACAGACATTAAAAAATTAATTTTGTACTCTTAAAGCCAAAAGAATGTTATATTTCTTTTCAAAGCATTTAAAAACTTTCTATTAAGTATTGTGAGCGGTTATTTCTTTAAATAAGAAATAGTAAAATGCTGTTTCATTGTGTAATTTTTTTTTCGTTTTTCATTCCCTTGGTGAGGGCAAAAAGTTTCCATTGAATACAATACTATTTCAAAAGTTCATTATTTTAAGAAAAGCAGAAGCATTTCATATTCATACCAAAATATTTATCGTAACATGAATAATTAATGGGTAAGAAAAAAATAATTAAAGCCCTATTACTTTATTGATTAATCAATAACAAATAACGTTTTTTTTAATTCAAAACAGTGTATGAGCTATAATGTTAATCTTTATTTTATTATATTTGTGTAAAGACTAAATATATAACGATTTTTTTAGCTAAAAATCAATAAATATAAAAGCTTCACAGACATAAATAAGTCACTTAATTCACCTTCAAAGGCTATTCAATTATATTTCTTAATGCGAAAAGAAGGATTAATTCAGTACTAAACAGGTCAATGTTTTCTTAAGATTAATTTTTTTTTATCGTTGAGGATTACTTTTTTATGCACACAATCTTCAAATCAGATAAGAGTTTTTATAAACAAATGAATTTACTTTAAATGTGGGCTTTAGTTCTCAATAAATGCCACAATTTGTAGGAATACTAAAGCATAATAATTGTAATTCTGTGTAATACTAAAATATACTTTTTAATAACTCAATATAATTTAAACTTTTATATTCATTTAAGTAATATTGATACATAAATTTTTGATAAAATTATTAAGGGTTAAAAAATTTTATTGAAAAATTGGGTCTTTCGTTATTCAATTCGAAAATTTCTTAAATTTCATTTTATGTAAATATTCAACATTCATACATTTTAAATGTTAAATAATCTTAAGTTTACTTTACTTATAAATATCTAGAGCATCTGACTTTTTATTTAGGTTTATTTACCTACACAACATTCCCTAATTAATTTATCATTATAAGTTATAATTTCCCGTAATAAATAAAAACTACGCATTAAATTTTTCTTGAAAAGAAATATCTTGAACAAGTAATTATTTGTTGTAAATATCTAATGATAGTTTAAATAGAAATGAAATATGAGCTCCACTTTCCTATTATGGTATCGTAATTATGTTTCTTTCAAAAATAATGACTGTACTTTGTGTTCACGTAAGATACGTAACCGTTTAGTTTAGTTTTATGCTGATACGTTTAATGTACATCGATTTTCATAATTACTTCTTATTTTTAAGATTCAGCTCGAAAATGATGCTTATGTTGCTTAATTAGTTATTTTTGACTGCAGAAATTGCTGCTTTTATAACTTAATTTAGAAGAAGGGTTTTGGAAGATCAAATTTCTATTTCATAATGCTTTTTATTATTAAATAATTGTCTGGACATATTAAAACATGCACGAATAAAAATATTTATTATGATTGTTATCATTGTAAACAAAACATTTAGCTTTGTATTGTTTCAAAAAATATAAACACTTTTATAATTGCATTTTGGAAAAAATTCAATAAGAGCTTAGAAATTTAATGTTATTTCATAAATGAAAATTTTCATTTGAAATTACTGTTTTTACATTTTGGGGAAAACTAAAAAAATCTTGATTAAATTGTGTGCGTTTTTTTATATGAAAATAGTGATAATATCAACTGAACATTATGGTTAGTATTATAATAAAAATGCTTGTATGATCTATCAAAATTAACGTGTTTGTTTACAAATTCGCACATATAAAACATAGCATTTAAAATAATATAACACAACCAATAATAAACATTGATAATGCTTTTTCCCTTCGATGCATTTTGGCTTACAAACTAAGTGCCTAATTAATATCATAAATCAAAAAAGAATTTATTAGTTTATTTTTCATGATCTGTTGTACATTTTAAGAAATATTATATATATCCCTTTTTCATGAGGTTGTTGATGACTTAAAAATTGATGCTTAAGATGAACCAAAATCATATTTTATTCCTTAAACATTTTACCACCACCAATTATTTCGCTACTATACAATATATTTAAGTTTTACTTAAAATATATTCAGAACCAAGTCATATTTATAAAAGAAAACCCTGAGCATTAAAAAGAATGAAGCACATCCAACGATGAGAACGAAAAATGTTCCTCTGCCGCGATCCATTTCGATAACCGAATTAAACTCTCTTGCGGTGGGAGGGACAGCGTCGCTATGATAAAAATGAAGAGTTTTCGTGGGCAATTACAGATGACCATAAATCCATAGAGATGGAAGCCAACAGCTCGGAACAAGCAGAAGAAATAGAAATTGTTTCTACTGTCCTCCCCTGCAGATTGTGTCGGCAAGCCTCTTCTTATACGAGGCGTTATATATATTCTGCAATGGGGGACCATACATAGGCTAAACTCGAGAAGTTCCTAGTATAAGGTTCCCGACTATAATGTGAATTTTCTTACCCTATTAAATTATGGTGATGAACCTAAACATTAATTACACATCTTTTTATTAATTTTTTTTAAATTTTTAAAAGACTATAAAGGTTTAAAAATTTCCGATTTGAACAAAGATATTCAATTTCCGGTGTTAATTGGTTAATGTCTGTTAATATATAGAGACGGAAGCCAACAGTTCGTAATGAGCAGGCACAAATATTTTCCTCTTCGTTTGGTGTCGGCAGTATTTAAACAAGGCTTCGTGTATTTCGGAATTAGACATTGTGCATTATCTGACCCGGGAATATTTGCCGGTGTAAAATTTTATACTTCTTAAGTGTTATACTTTAGAAAACAATGACTTACAATAGTAACTAAGATTTGTATGATGCACGCTATTGTTGTTTTCAGCTTTTCCTTGATTTGTATTTATAAGGATTTTGTATTTGTTAAAAATATGACTCATAGAAATCCATAGAGATGTTTGACATCAGCTCAGAACAAGCAGAAAGAGCAGAATTTTTTTTCGTCTGTCCTCTCTTACAGATTAAGTCAGCAAACTACTTTTTAGACGAAGCGTAATATATTCTGTAATTGGGAATCGCATTTAGGATAATGCTTGGTTTTTCTTTTTACTTCACTCAATAATGGATATAAATGGTGTAATTTATTGCTGTTTATAACTCTAGTTTGAATTGCTATTTTCGGAAGGACTATGGAAGCGTTATGAAAAAATTTACTGAAATAATTGTTGCTTGCGTCATTTCTTGTTATTTGTATAAACTGAATACATTGAGAAAAAAATACTGTAAACATACAGAAAAAAATTTAGTAATGTTACAGAAATAACCAATTTTACAAAAAAAGTTTTTGTGATTCTGAACATAAATTCATTTCTGTAGTTACAAAAAAAAAATCTAGTATTTGCAATTTTTCCAACTAATCATGTTCTTCTACATGAAGTTGTGCGCGCATCGCCACTTAAGTTTGACCTCGATCGTGATTCAACGCGCGAATCGCCATTTTTAATTTTGTAACTTAGTTGATTGTTTCAAATGAATTTCACTTCCCATTTCCGAACTATCTTTGTGCCGGAATAGCACAGTTAGGAGAGCGTTAGACTGAACATCTAAAGGTTCCTGGTTTAATCCCGGGTTTCGACAGTCTGCTATTCCTCGGTAGTAAAGTGGTCAGTACCACCGCCTGACACGCGGGAGACCGGGGTTCGATTTCACTCCAGGAAAGCAGACATTTTGTTTTTCTTTGCAATTGCACGGAAAATTTGGTATCCATAAAATTTTCTTGTTTAGTTACAGAAACATTACTTGTGTGGGATACATAAAATAGTCCTGTAAATTTACATGATATACACAATATACATGTAATGCTAACAAAAATATGTTATGTGTTTTTACAATTCTATTTTTAGTAATTATTTACTAGAAATTTTCTAGGAAAAGTTTTTTACAAAATATTTTTATGTAATGGTTACATATTTTTTTTCTCAGTGTAAATGCGATTACATTTTTAGTTTCTTCTATAC
Source organism: Hylyphantes graminicola (assembly GCA_023701765.1). NCBI lineage: Eukaryota > Metazoa > Arthropoda > Arachnida > Araneae > Linyphiidae > Hylyphantes > Hylyphantes graminicola. Next base: position 31,251,402 of record CM043113.1, read on the forward strand.
TGACACTTGGTCCTGTCTTTAGTTAATACCTTTTCTTATGTATTCACATTTGAACGGTAAAACATTGAACTCACATGAACTCGTCTTCTGCAAAGTAAAATCTACTGAAAAGTTGAATTAAGCTTTGTTTTATATATTGTGAATTCTTTCACAATATTTTGTAAAGATGCCCCTTACGCGTTTGCAATTTTGGTTTATCTTCGTTTCGTGGATTTTTTTAGGTTTTGCTTTGTGGGATATTGTTTCGAATCTGGCCTTAGGTATTCACTCGTTTAATTTACGTTTTACTTAGAAATTCTACTGCAAGCTTGAATGGAAATTTACTTTGTTCTATTCACACTTAACTACAAATTCAATCACAAACTCCGAACATACGATCAAACCCAAACAATCGTGCGTTGAGCAGTTGGAAACGCCCGAAATCAACACAAATGAAGCATCCGCCTCGAATATACTTACTTCCAAGTTTGGTTGATTAAATTTACGGGAAAACTTAACCCACTCTCCTCTCGAGCAGATGTTCTCCTCAACACAGCCCAAACTCGAAGCAGGCAATTGGCACGAAAACTCTTTTATTTCTATGCTCCAGAAAAATCGTATCCCACAGCTGTTGCAGGCTGCGTTATCTTATGCGTTACGTGGCAAGAATTTCCGTTGCAAATGATTTCCGCTGAGAGCGAAGAAAACCTCTGTGACTTCCGGGGAAGTTTGCCGTAAGTCACAGGAAAATTGACTCTTTCCAAATTTTCTGATTTGGTTTCATATTTTTTAGGGAACAATTGTGGGGGATCTTTCATTCGACATACGTTTTGTATATATTGTGAATAGAGGCTATCGAATAAAGATGTTTTTATGGAATTTTTCTTTACATTTAGCTTGATACTAGGTACATTTTTTGCCCTTCAGTATTTTTCTTTTTTTTTTTAATTTCTTTCTCAAATAGCCTAACATTTTGCACTGTATTTTTGCTGGAAATATACGAAAAATCTGAGGTTTGCTGCAATAAAAAACCTTTCATTCACAAACCAGTAAAAGTTTAAATAAATATGACTTTTTTGACTTTTTTTCTCACTGATGTGACAAAGGAAAAATCTGCATAAAGTGTCAAAATCTCAACAATAAAAATCTGTTAGGTATTTATGTCATATTTAAAGGCGTGCACTTCTATTTTTTACAAAAAAGTAAATCCTGAAAAAAGGATATTTTTAGATAATAATTATAATTTTTTTTTAGTCAAAAGTTTTCACTAAAACTCAGGGAAAGGCATTGAAAGCTGGATATAAATATATACTTTTGTATATTAACTGACAAAAATTGCTGTACTCACATTTACCGAGTTGCTCTAAGAAAGCTTTCTTGCTAATTTTTGAGCCAAAAAAAGCACAGTTCCACCTTAAAAAAAACTCCACTTCAACAACACTTAACAAAGCTTATCAATATAAAAAAATACCAACTCTCGGAATACAAAGTGTCAAAGTTTTTAGACATGAGACCAAAAACCAGCACTGGAGCGTTCCGGTTCTTAAGTGGACGTGACAGTTTTTAGAGAAAGTATGTGGTCGCTCGAATCGTGCTGGGAAAACATTCGGGAAGAAAATTTTTAGGCCTTCTCTCTCCCTTTAATCTTTAATAAAGTTTTTCTTCGTCTCTATGCTACGTGCGGGAAATGGTTAATGCGGCTTGTGTGGGAAGATCTTGAACATTTAATGAGACCACTGCACCAGAGGATTACTTTGAGGAATATGGATGGTTGAGTTCGGTTGCGACTTGTGGCTTCTGTGGCGAACCTGCCCATCATTAATCTTATAAACTTCAAAAACTCTTTCGCTAATGAATTGGGATTACCTTTTCTTAGTTACCTCCTATCTCTACTTATAAAATTAATTCAATATAAAATGAGTGTTGTATTTTCGGCTGCGTTTACAAATATGCTCAAGATTAATGTTGTTGGTTATTATCGATTCTTAATTAATCTTATTTTCCGTACTTTTTTTTACAAATTCAAAGAAGTTGTTCAGCTGAATGCATTATCCAAATGAAAAAGAAGAATTCAGTTTTAAATTGTAGTTAGAATTTATATTTTTTGTGTAACTCGATTTGCATTTTTTTTATTAAAGTTTATTTCCACAAGTTTCTTAAAACGTTATTGTTTAATATCACATGAATAAGTATTTAATGAATTTATCAGTAACGCAACTAACTATTAAGAACTACCATGAAGATAATATATAAATCTCTTCTAAAATTATCCTTCAATTATCAGTAGAAATACCTTATATTCGATTTTACCGAATTTGCCGAATTCTGCAATTACATATTCAATCACTTTGTTTAACGACTCATTTCAATAAAAGCCAATCATCACTTAAACCCGAACAAACAAGACACCAGCGGCACAAATCCCAGAGGAAATTTCTAGATATCAGACTGTCACAGTTGTAAACAAGTTTGAGCGATAAGTGATTGAGAAGGGAAGCGACACTTTTGCAAATGAATGCCAATGAAAGTAGTCAGAAGAATGAGTCGAAAGAAAAAAATGGCCGGCGATTCAGTGAATCGTCATCCATCACGTTCAAATTTCAGCCGTTGTCAGCCCGAGTCTGGGTGGATCAATGGCTGGACTTACGTTTACAAATATGTTCAATATTAATGTTGTTGGTTACTATCGATTCGTAATGAATCTTAGGTCATTTATAAGTATAACTCGATTTGCAAATTTTTTTTAATTTAAGTTTAATTCCACAAGTTTTTTAAAACATTATTGTTTAATGTTATATGTGTAAGTATTTAATGAATTCTATCAGTCTCGCAACTAAATATTAAGAACTACCATTAAGATAATACGTAAATCTCCTTCTAAAATAATCCTTTTACTTTCAGTAGAAATACTTTATATTTTATTTTATCAAATTTACCGATTTCTGCAATTACATATTCAGCCACTTTGTTTGAAGACTCATTTCAATAAAGGCCAATCATCACTTAAACCCAAACAAACAAAACATCAGCGGCACAAATCCCAAAGGAAATTTCTACATCTCAGACTGTCACAGTTGTAAACAAGTTTGAGAGATAAGTGATTGAGAAGGGAAGCGACACTTTTGCAAATGAATGCCAATGAAAGTAGTCAGAAGAATGAGTCGAAAGAAAAAAAAATGGCCGGCGATTCAGTGAATCGTCATCCATCACGTTCAAATTTCAGCCGTTGTCAGCCCGAGTTTGGGTGGATCAATGGCTGGATGGATGTTCTCCAGCGACTTGGGAATGGGGAGTCGGTTTCTTCGATTGCAGATGAGTAATGCCGTGATTTACTTTTTTATGTGCCGGCTCTTTTTTTTGTCGATCTGGGATGCGCGAATGGGGAATAGACATTATTCATCAGATTCGCATTATTTAATAAAAAGTTTGTAGATACGATTGATACTAAGTAGATTAGTAAGATGGATTTGATGTAACTTGATTTATAGTATGATAATATAAAAAATGAAACTTTAAATGTTACTTTGAAACGAATTTTCATCATATATATAGGAAAGAAGCCATTTTTTATTTGAATGATAATGTACGAAATCTATTTTTCAAGTATTTGTATTAGTAATTATGCTCCCTCATTATAGTTTAAGCTCAATTAACAAGTTTGAAAAAGAAAATACCAAATATGGTATTATTCAATCATTTTTTTTTCACAGAATATTGCCAAACATTAAGCAATGTTAGCTTTTAATAATTTCGTAAATATATATATAAAAAATTAACTTTCAGTAAAGGTAATTTTAGCTTCTGTACATTGAATAAATATATAAAGAGAAGTGAGTGAATCTTTTTTAGAGATTGAAGCAATGTGGTTACAAAACATGTAAGGCTTCCTGTCTGGACAGGTAGTTACAAAATGTCTTAGACAATGGAAGTAATTAAACTTGAAACAAATTTTCATGCTGAAAATGGGTTACGTTCAGAAAATAAGTGTCATAACTTAACAGAAATTAAAACTTTAATTGAAGTAGCTAATCTGACATTTTTATACAGGTACTGGCTGCTTATTATTTCTAAGGTCGTCAAAAACTTATCATTTGTATATTATAGATGGATTGCATTTATTTATTGCTCAATAATCAAATATAAAAATAAATATTCTGAAATTTTTTACTTGAATTATTACCTTTATCATAGCCATGTTCTAATTTTAAAATTTATACACGAGTAAGTAATACATATTTTTAACATACTTCACGAATCATATTGCTACGCATTTCCTTAATTATATAACTAAAAAGTTTCTTTTTGTAGAGAAATTTTTAACAAGATAGTTAATTAGTTACTGTAATTAAAAATATTTCTTAAGCATACAACGCTTCATTTTAACTTATCGATAATTCATTTTAATTGAGATTTTTTTTAATATGATGGTATCCTTCACAGCAATGAAACTTAAGACTAATGAGATATCTAGAAAAATCTATTTCCGGTAAAATAATTAGTGAATGTACCCTTCATCTTAGAGTGTGAAATTGATTTTTACACAGTTCAATGTGCTATAGTGTGTTAATGATCTTAGTAAGTGGTACGGTTCATCGAACAATTCGAGTGGTTTCAATCCTGCACCAAAGATCAATTCAATTGTATTATCTTTATGTTTAAAAAATAGTACATTTTTATTGTAACAAATTATTATTTGATCTGAACTATGTTTGATCATGCGAATTGAAGTTAATGAAAAATAGGTAGGAGAATCAAATGTAAAGTTCAGAGTTGAAGGAGAAGATTTCAAAATTTTATTAATGTTGAAAATAAACATGTACATATATATTTGTTTTGATTAAGAATATATTTCTTTGCTTTTTATAGAGAAGCAAAAGATGATAGTCTCCAATAATTTACTACAAGAGTGAAAAGTATTGAGTGAAAAACTATAGCTTATGTTAATGCCATCACAAACACTATCAATGTTAGAAAAACTGCTTATATATTATTATACATTACTGCTTCCGTATTTGATATCGTGTATAGTGCAAGTAAAAAACATAACGTTCTAAGCCAGAAATGATGTCGACGTTATAATAAAACAAATATTTTTTTCGGAATTTTGCATTCGGTTCATATTTTAGAAAAAAAAAGTATTATTGTTAAAACAAACAAAATAACGAAAAAAGTATTATTTCGAAGTTATAAAGTAAGTAAAATGTTAAAAAAGGACGAAATCATTAATGCTTCCGCAGGCTTCACTTCACTGCTTTGGTCACATGTGCCTATCACTCCACTGGCATACGCTGAAGAATGTTGGATTTATGTACGTGTTTGAATTCCTGTGTACGTATTACTAGAAAATTAAAGAATGAAAAACCTTTTGAACCAAATGCGTATCTTTAAAATAAAATATATCGCAGGCTATATCATCAGCAAATCATCTTAACTTTGGAGTTTTTTAACATTTTGATTCGATTTAAAAAAATGCTGAACTATCTGGATTCAAACAATTTCTCAATAAAATAAAACCCCTCGTATTGGTAGGTAGGTACATGTATATTTCATCTTGTGTGCTTGTTAAGAGAACCCCTTATAAGCTTTCGCCAAATGGGACACACACAGAAAGAGTTTTTACAGTCACAAGATACACCCAAAGAAAGGACAACACAAACACATCGACAAATAACAACATTTATTGACGGTCACAAACATCCATGCCTTACCGGGATTTCAACCCGACCCCAGCAGCTCCAAAGGCTTGCATCTTAACGATTGCGCCATCGGGGTGGCCCTTCATATGGACTAAGCGTATTTAAGGCACACACTAAAATTTCTCAACACAACTCATCATTTCGAGTCACAAACTAAAACTGGCTTCTTATGTCGAACTAATAACCAATAGCCCATTGTTGTCTAATAACCAATATAGCCGGTGAATGGTGACTTCTGATCGAGAAGGCCTATCCCTTTTCCAAGCAACCATTTGTCGACATTCACTTATCCATCATATCGCCTCAAATGCAGCTGATGCCAGTACCGATTGCCGATTAGGGTACTCAGGTCATATATTTCGATGTGATGAATGGGACCAGTTACCAGTACAGCCTTCATTTAGCATGAGATGGATAGTCGTTGTGTTAAGGGATATTTATGCAACCGTGTGTATATTGAAATTTAGTATTATATCAGTTTCCATACGCACACAGGGCAAAAACCAATAAGCTGACTGCTATGAAAGATTATGGATTTTATAATGCTCTGTAGGTATAAAGAGAGGACTTATGTATAATATTAAACAGTGTGGTTTGAATTGTAGTTAATTACGTGCGAGTTAAAAACTATTTATGCCGCAGTTTAAAGATGCTTATATTTTAACTAATATAGAATTTTTCGGCATTGAACGTTTAAAGATATTTTCCTTTAAATATTTTGTGTTCGCTTCAATTTATTATTTTCAGAACATATAGACAAATCTGAATTTTGTTAAAAACTCTTTCATAAGTATTTTATCAAACAGATATACCATCTTCAACTATTTCGGATATAAATATGCACATTATATTGAGGCAGTGCTTAAAGATTTGACACGAAATTTGAAATTTTATTGAAAAATACTAAATAGCATACTTAAGGCAGAATATTAGTATTATATGAACAATTCCCAAAGTTTGTCATTTTAAATCAATATTTCAATATAAATTTTTAATTTAATAAAAAGAGACGACTGGTTTTACAAAAAGCATTTTGCATAAATGGTTCGTTTTAAATTTCCACAAAGCATTTTGGAACTACTGTATTTATCTATAATATCATAATCTCCAACAAAAGTGCTCATTAAAAAAAATTATAACATTATGTCGATCAATTTACCCAATGCCAGTCTAGAAATTCTAATAATCCTTTATTCTCCCTTTAAATAATTTTATATGTGTTAATTTCTTCTGCCAAGCCATTTGAATTTTAAGTAGTTTATCAAATAACTTTAGATGTTAGGCAAACAATAAAATTTAAGCTGAAAATCCAGAGCTATTAATCATCCTTTTGTTTATATGGAACCAATTTAAACAAAAGAAAAATTAATTTTTATGCAGTTCTCATTAATTAAGTTTCCATCACTATCTTTTAGTGCTTCAATTTATTTGTTTATACCAAAAAAAGAATGTATTTATTTTTTTAGCGGGTTGGCCATAATTAAGAAAATTTAAGTGGTGGTTATGTGGCTTATAATAAAAAATAAAATATGTATTATTCACAAAATAAAATTAAGATCTAAGCACTTTTCTTAATATTATTATTTAATTATATTGTCTTAATAAAGTTTGTGGGAATTATTTAATGAAAATATTATTAAACTTTGGCTGATAATTGTAATTGATGTAATGATAAATTTATTTAAAGTGCTTTCCCTACAAATGTATTTGTTTTGAATATAATAGAGATTCAAAAAGTATAATTGGAAACGAGAGAAATAAAAATGTTGGTAAATGGGTATGACCTATTGAAAAATTTCAAAATTTCTAAGAAAATTACTTTATTCTTTCAATAGGTATATATTAATTATGTAAAAATTATTTCATCTTTCGAAGTAACTTTTAGTTTAATTTTCTTGTCAAAACGCTATTGATATTTTCTTTACGGGAATGAAATTAGTTGAAATTTGGAATAGCGTGCAGCAATTTTTTTTAGTTTATCAATTGCTATTATATAGTTCTATACTTAGAACAGTTACTGACCGACAAAAAATATTTTCTATTAAGCAACAAGTTTTCTCTAGTATTAAATTGTCCAGAAAAAAAATTTGCTGGATGGCCAATTATATCTTAGCGCACCAAATCACTAGATTTTGAATATAACTAGGGGTATGGAGCACCTCATACCCCTATATTTGCCCTATATATGCCCCTGTTACTATTACCCCCAGTTTAAGTTGCCACTAAATAATTGATATTGTAAGAGATAATTTTTGCTGTCCGTTCGTATGAATTAAAACTTAGGCGGGATGTCTGATGCGTAAGATTAGCTTGTGTTTCAAGTTGAAGTCCATAATTCTTTTCGTTTTTTTCAGAAATGCCCTTAGAACCTAAAAATTCTAGTATATTATTGCATTGAGCTTGTGTGATTTTATCGAAAACCTTATTATGACGTCCAACAAATACTAGGAACTTATTTCGTACAAAATTTAAAGTCAACAGCTCTTTTAGTTCAAAAAGTAGAGTGGTTTCAGGCGGACAAATGTTCGCAAAATTTTTTCTGAATCAGAACCTTCAAAAACGTAAAGAAAACACAAAATCTCCATTTTACAGTTCCGATCCTGTCGCAATATTTCCATTTAGTTACTGATTTTAAAACAGATTATAACTCTTTTAGTTGGCAATAAAAACATTCATGAAACCGATTAAAAATTTAAAAAGATAATAAATTATCACAGCTTTTGTCCTAAAATATATGTTAAGAGCCCGCCATTTCTTAAATAAACATCTTAAAGTTGTGTTTATAATCTAGAAAACACGAGTACATTTCTAACCAATTCTAAAATTTCTTCAAGGCAAGTTTTTTCATCGATATCAGACCAAAAAGACAATTTCTCATCTAATGTCCTTTTATCCGAAAGATTCCCTTCAGGGAGAGGACTGCAAAAGTTTAAAATTCAACTGCCCTTCTTGGCTTTAGAGATGGTCTTTGATATATCTAAAATTCTTCAGAATTCTTACTCAAGATTATTAGAAACGTAATTTGAGACTCCATTACGTGATTACCGATCCTTCAACTGAAAATATTTTATTTGTGGGCAAAAGATTTTGATGGATGTAACTTCAAACTATATCTGTGTTGAGGACCGTTATGAATTCTTGGAGTATTTTTATTGAAGTTACTTGGAACACATTATTTATTTATTTATTTATTTATTTATTTATTTATTTATTTATTTATTTATTTATTTATTTATTTATTTATTTATTTATTTATTTATTTATTTATTTATTTATTTATTTATTTATTTATTTATTTATTTATTTATTTATTTATTTATTTATTTATTTATTTATTTATTTATTTATTTATTTATTTATTTATTTATTTATTTATTTATTTATTTATTTATTTATTTATTTATTTATTTATTTATTTATTTATTTATTTATTTATTTATTTATTTATTTATTTATTTATTTATTTATTTATTTATTTATTTATTTATTTATTTGCGTCTGTGTGTATGTATGTACGTTTTACCAATGCAAGGGAATTTATTTGAAAATAATATTTGAACAAAGTAAAGGCAATATCGTAACGCTATATATCAAATTGTGCACTGCAACCAAGTGTTAACTTACGTTCTGTACGTTGGCTTTTCCTTTCACTTACTATGCTCAAGGAGTAGAGGGTTTGACAGTTGCACTTCATTCACCTCTCTCCTAAGAAGAGTAAGTACGATCATTGGAATAAAGTGAACATATTATGAGTATTTGGAATTGTATGCTCATGACAGATAGTAATAACAAATTAGTTAAGGGATTTATAATTAGTTTTCAAATAAAAATATAAGAAATAAGAAACAAAATATGTAAGTTTTAAAATAAGTTTTCACAAATTCTTGTATTTTTTATGTTTAAGGTAAATACAATTTGTAATGAAACTGTATAGTATTTTAAAAGTTTGGAAAAATCGCCTCATAGAAAAGATAGTCAAACAAAGAGCTTCGAATAGTTTTTCGTTAAAAAATGAATAGAAAGTCGTGTGGATATGCATACTTCTAGTGTTTATTAGTATCGATTTCAACATTTACATTTTAATAATTACTTTTACTGTATCATTATTTGTTACCTAGAAATTTAAGTCGTATATACATAATGACGTATCTTAAAGTAATAAATAATGTAAAAACATTAATCAATCTTTATTACCTGTAAAAGTAAAAAGTTTTTCAGGTTTAATTTTCTAATCATATACCCGAATATAAGACAAAATAAGTCAGCTAGCTTCAATTAAGCAAAACTCTGTGTTTTTTCCATTCTTATATAATATTACTTTTATTAAATTGCGTAATGTGACCATAAGTATTTATATGTATTACGTTTTTATATAAACTGTACAAAATATTATGGTACACAATGCCAATTGAATTATCAATTACCTCTAAAGTAATTAGGAACACAAAAAAGCTAATTACCAAGTAAATCAGATGGAAAAACACTATAATTAAATTATTCCTTATATGTGATCATTTCCCAACACCAACTTAGACTTTTGCAGGGTAGCAAGAACATAACAAAAAGACAAAATTGACGCTGTAAGCATTACCTACTCCCACATACCGTCTAAATTTCATTCTCCGAACTTTGCGTAACGGCGTTCACAAGGGATATAGAGAAAAAAATCCTCAACTTTATCAATTATTCATGTAAGTCGGAGAACTCCGATATTCCGGTGTGCAGTTGACTCATGATAAATAAAGTTATGCTGCAAGGGAATTGCCAAACTAAAGTTGGTTGCTGGCTTAGGTAAGGCTTCAAAAAGGCCATGTTTATTCAGATGTTTTACATAAATTAAATAGGGCTAGATCAGGTCTCCTGTGGGTCGAGAGACAGATCGTTTGGGCACAGAAGAACCAAAAGTTTAGGGAAAAAACTTTGAATTTAAAGATTTGTAAGAACTAGGTGCTAAAACAAAGTTTCTTTAAAATAATATGAGCATTTACTAGTAGAATTCTTATATATTTGATTAGTGTAAGATAAAAACTTAATGTTATGTTTAGTTTGGTGTCTTTAAGAAAATATGGATTAAATTGGTCGAATCTTTTTAAAGTAAATCTAACAACTTTTTTATTCATTGTCGAAAAAATTATATTATTTAGATTTCGTTACGCAATGCAAGGATTTGTATAAAACATCTGGAAAATAATCATTGAAAACTTAATAATTAATTCAGGTAAATCGAATCAGCAAAATATATAACTTAAATTACAATCTTTATTTCTTATATCAATTTGAATTGTCTTGAAATTGAAAATCCTTTTGTTTTTAATTTTCAACTCTATAAAGCATTTGAAGTTGTGTATAAAAATAAAATTGGTATAATATATTAAAATGTGCAATAAAAGTTGTGCTTAACAAAAATAGTTTATTTTCGCAATCAAAATTTAAATTTTGGAAGCAGCCGAGCACAAAAAAGATTTTTTTAATTAAAATACGTAACATTACGAATCTAATAAAACACATTTATTAATAGTTCTCCATTCAGAGACTTCCAGTAGAATTAACAATTTGAACAGCAGACCATACCAGATGATAAATTCTCCTCAACATTGTTAACTCCCCGACCAGGTGTTAACTGCTCATTCCGACACGCAACCTATTATTCACGCCAAAAAACACAATAAAAAAAAAGAAAACTAGTGCACTAACGTGCAATCTTTTGGAAGAAACAACACGCGGAAGAAAAATAATTTATTTTGATGTACCCTTTTGACATGCGGGACAAATAACTCCACAAAAAATAAGAACAAAAATGAACACCTCCTTGCTAAGGAAACAATGCAAGGGGCTAAGAATCGAATGATTAGACAATTATTAATGTGTACCAGCAAAAGTGAGGAGAGAATAGGAAATCTCTAAGTAATCTCGGCCTAGCGGAGCGGAACTGTGAACAAATTACCGAGTTGGTTTGACAAAAAAGTAACCAGGTCCTCATAGTAAGTCCTCAGAGACCAGAAGCACGCTATCGGCTGTAAGTGGTAACTTCCAGCATGTTGCTTGAAACATAGTAAATAACTGTGAAAGTTAACTGTCTGGTCACATTCCAAAAATGCATTACAATTAGTGTACCTCTCGTTTCTTTGTTAAAAATATAAGTTTTATTTTAGAAATAGAAATTTAATCATTTCAATATAATAACATTTGGAATTTGGTTTTCCTTCTGGAGGCGATTCTAGTTCCTTTAAGAACATATTTAAAAATCTAATTGTTAAGCTCCAATAATTTATTAGTCTGAACCAGAACCCATAACACAATTGTAAGGGTAATTGTTGCACTGTGGAAAACCTACAGTTTCAACTGGAAGCAGTGCTTTCGTATACGGTGAACTAAAATCTCTGTGTTAACATAATTTCGTCTAACTGTTGGCTAAACTATGAACCTGTTATTTGAATTCGACACTCGAGAGAAAAGGTGACTTAAACAATCATAAAAATAAAAGACAAACATAATACAATCTGAAAATACTATACACTCACAATAAAAGTGTTATTAAGCTTTACTTCTGTTTAAAGCATTCGATTTTTATTGGAATAAAAGCGCAATTCTTTACATGAATATCACTTGCAATTGTGCCAAAGTAACAGCCAGAGATGAATGGTCGCAATACCCGAATGTGTCCGCTGGCCTCCTTGTTCTGTGTGTCCCATTACATTATTGGCCTCAGTCAGTTAACGCAGGAATATTAATGGCGGCTGCAGCTGGCTTCTTTTCTTTCCAGACGCTGAATTGACAAGAAAGATTACATGCCCCTCCCCCCTTCTCCTTCACGCTCTTCTTATTAGCCCCCCTCCTAACGTGGAAGAATTTTTCTGTTTTCATTTTTCTACTTTTATTTTTCATATTTTTTTGGGGGATATGACGTCGAACGAAAAATGGGTCCGAAAGAGGAGTTAACCCCGGGAGGATACTATAATTTTTTTCCTATCTATCTGTTCGCTTCTTATCTGAGGTTTCAGGATTGAATGGGTGGATGTTTTTTATATGTGTGAAAAAATGAAAGAATTAACGGGGTGTGATTTGTGGCGTTATGTATATCGTTTTTTTCTTGAGTGATAATTATTCACACTTTGATAAATTAGGTGGTTTGGGAATACAATTTCACTGTCGATTGCTTTGATAATACAAGTCGCACAAATTATTATTTAAGCTTAAAGAAAATGGCTAAAATATGCTAGTTAAAGTTAACATGTTATCATTTATAGTTAAATTAAAATAAAAAAATAGTATTAATTGAGAAAAAAGAGCTTATATTAAAATACAAATTGAAAAATGTAGTTTCATAACTTTTTTTAAAAATTGCTAAATTTATTTTGTGATAATTTTTTTACATTATATTCTAGGTATTCTCTTATTCTAAGAGCTTGGCTCAAATATATTGTGAAGTTTTTTTTTTTATAGGATATTTAAATATTAGTTTTGAGAAAGGTAATGTACTACTTTAGTTAGTATAAAAACTGCAAAATAACATTAGATTTTTATCTTGAAATATTTTATATAGTTAGTCAATCAATTAATATGTTAAAAATCACATGCTATTAATTATATATAAAATATTATATAACAAAACTATATACTGTAAATAATTTTATATAAAATATTTTGTTCATACTTTATTTGTTTTATAATAATGTTGTTGATGGATGAAATAATAGTTTTACTGATGACTAAAACGAGAGTACATTTAATTAGAATTATTTTTGTTATTAATTTCATTTGTTATTATTTATTATTATTATTTATTTTTTATTTTTATTATTAATTTAATTATTAGTATTTTGTATAATAAGAGGGGTTTCTGTTTATCTTTGTAATAAGACTAAGACTTACTTTGTTTAGTCCAATGTGAATGTAAAATGAATTTGTTTACGATATATTACATCTTGGAAGAATACAATCATGTTGTATAAATTTTTAATGAGTGTTATTTCATTATTTGCGATTGAGGCATATTTAAGAAAAATTAAAATAGTTCCATTCTAGTTCTTGGAAAAGTCATCGTGGCACTAAGTCATCGTGTTCATATGGCTGTGCTTTTATTTTCATCATGGGTATTGCTGGAGATTGCTTGAGATATATTGATTATGGCTGGAGATCTTTCTGGTGTTTGAGGTTTGGTTTGTTTTAGACCTCTTTATTGATGCTGTACTACAAGTCGATTCCTCATAAATAGCCTCAAACTATTGTTATTAGTTGCATTAGAAGTTATAGTACATGAAACATTTTATCAACCATGACCATGAATAAGACATTTAAGGCTGCTGTATAACGTAGTGTAGACCATAGAGTTAGGAAAAAGAATAGAGCGGTGCAAGTTTGTGCGCAGTAACGCAGAAAAGGATCAGGCTAGAGAGGTGCATCTTGGGATAACTCGGTGCCAGTTTCAGTTCTATGTCATGTGCAGTACATCAAAAAACCTCTAAAGTGGTACAACTTGGGATACCTCAGTGCCAGTATGTTATGCGCAGTAGCTCGAAAACCCTGACAGCCCTGCTTCAAACTTTTTGAATTGATAGATCCCTCTACTAAACCTTCCTAACTAAAGCTCTAGATTAGCGGTCGCCAGTCGCCAGCTGGAGACTATTACATCAAAAGTGGCTACCTAAAAATCGAACCCCAGTCGCCAAAAGTGGTGATCATAATTTTTAATTCTTGTTCAACAAATAATTAATACTGCAGCTGCATTTCTAAAATAAAATAATAAAACGATCAGATTCGATTCTGTCGGGAAGAAAGACTTGATGACAGTTGTTGCTTATTGGTGAAATTTTTGCCTCATCATTGGCCGGTGAGTCGTCCTCCGTGTGACGTAAATGGAGTTGGGCGACGAAAATCTTAAATGCAAATTTGATTTTTAAATCTTGCTTTACGCTCGCGGCAATTTACAAGCGATTGATTTACAGCTGATTAAGATCTCGACTATTCCTTTAAACAATTCTGATATGAGAAAATTTCATGAACAATCGTGGCGAATCGAATTCTCCAAAACTAATAGTATACAAGTATACATAAATTAATTTTCTACTTTAAATAATGACCAATCACATAATACTTACATATTTGGTATGATCCTTTTTTTACTGTTAATCTTTTCATATCAAAAATGTATTTAATAAAATTGTGTTTCGTGGAAAATCGCAGTTTATTTTTGTCGTATATACCTAAATTTGAAACTGGCTACTAAAAATCCAAATGTGGCTACCATTTTCTTTCATTCTAGTAGCCACTGGCTACTATTAAAAATTCCCAGTCTAGAGCATTATTCCTAACTCTATGGTGCACACAGTAATTTTTAACATTTTGAACAATAGAAAAAAACGATATAAAAATAATTTTTATAAAAAAGAAGTTATATATAATTTTTTCTGGTTGCGTGACAAAAAATAAAACTAAAATTTTATTTACTGTTTAATGACGGCACGCATGTGATGGATGATTAATGATTCTTTAGCATCCGCCAATACGTGCACAATCATATGAGAATTTGCTAAGTTTCTTTTAATTCATATTACTATCTATATGTCGGATGAATATTTTATTTTTTAAACAAATAAAAACTTATGATTTATTTCCGATTTACTAAAAAATAAATAAATATTTATGTTGTAATAATAGCCATTTCTAATTTTTTGCTGACTTGCATGTATGAAATTACGTTTTACTTTGTGTATCAATATTTACTTCAGTTGTAATAGTTAAACGGTCCCTGTTCGGGAGAAGACTCAATTATCCTTTCGCTACTATCTGAACAAATAGAGGGAGGAACGAGCATCTCTGTTAGCTTATGCAATATACGGGGATGAGGTTCCGTCTTTAACTTCGACATTTTTTACCCAATCTTTGTTTTCCTATCGTTAGTTCCAGGAAAAAATTACATCGCAGATTAAAAATGGGGAAAATGTGGAAAAAGAGAAAGAGATATACGGAAAAAAACCGAATCCAAAAAGGGGAAGATCGTAAAAATTTCTATCCTTTTTTTTTGCTCGGACGGGAAAAACTCTTTGGAAAACACAAAAAATCCATTACATTGACAATTAGTCGGGTATAAAGGCGGCGGTTGCTGCTTTTCATTGCTTTAGTAACAGAGCACTGCGCTTCTACCTATTCCTAAAAAGCTCCAAAAAGGAATAAAAAAAAGTTCCCTTTTTTCATCAAACACGCCGTGTTTTTATTCCTTTTTACTCAATCAAGATTAATTCGTAGAAGGTCCTCAGATAATTAATAGTTATGGCGAGAGAAGAGAAGAGTTCTTTGGTTTTGTTTGCAAACTGAAAATGTTATCTTAGTTATTAGATTTCGGATACTGCAGCGCTCTTTTTATGCATAATAAAGTGAACTCTGAAAGTGCCTAGTGAAAGGTTCTGAATAAAAGATTATAGGAATTTGGTAATCAAGAAATTTGTTTAAGTAGATCTACATTAAGTTCAGACAATGGCTTATACTTTTTCGATTAAGCACTCTTGAAATTAAATTCAGTCTCAAGATTCACAAATATTGAAAAGATCTCTCCTGAAATGCTTATCGTTTGTTAAGTGTTATTTTAATAAGAACAGGAGCACTAAGTTAATACCACCAATTAAAAAATAAACTTTTAACACTTTAAATTTGATATCTATCTTTTCATTGTATTTAGCTATTTATGCATTAGAAAAGTACAAAAGAAGTTTTGAAAGAAGTGCAAGAGAATAGTAAGGAGATTGTGCAATACTTAACTATTTACATAACTATCTTAACTCTAATAGAAATGAATTTCTGAAAAAATAATGAAAATAGCTTTATTTTGAGGCATATTTTTTTTATCTGAACCTACCCCTTTTTTAATGTTATGACACATTTATCGCATTCTTAATAAAGCTGCGTGTTTTAAAATATGATTTTTAATGTAAAAATGTCTAAATATTCTAGGTTTAAATATCTAGCGCCTAAACAAATATCAAATGTAATGTTAAAACGACTTGGTTACCATTAGCAGATCTTTATGTATCATATAATAAAAGTAAATGGAAAATCAAAATATAAACTTCAAACACTTTTCCAAAAAAAAATCCTATTTTTATTTGTGTACGTCATTTTGCATTGCAGACTGTACTCTATCACTGTGAACATACCATCATTTGTAGTTACTGAAGTTGCACTTTTAATTAATATGACTTCTGTTGGGTACACTTAAAATTAATAATGTCATTCACTGTAGTCATTTATCAACCCAGTATTGTGTTACCGTAGAGTTGCAAAAAAGGCGCAACTAACATTCTAAAATTGTTAAATCAAACACTACTTAATGACTTTATGTAATTGTTTGTTAACATTTTCTAATCTCGCAAGGAATATGGACTGTCCACAATAGTTCTAGAGTAGCTCTTGTGTGACGATATTGAAAGTAATCGTAATCTCGCACGGTTTTTGGTAAGGTCTTCATGCACACACAAACAATGCACACAATGCACAAAATGCAAGAATATCGCTTCCAGAAAATTGTAAAGTCCTCTCAGAATATCCACGAATATCACGTAATCATGGAAACAGCCCTGCAACTTTTTCGCTGTACCTAGTTAAAACTTTTCTCGCTGGTGGACACATAGCTTAATTTCGATGAAAAAGCTTAAAGTGAGTACATGGTTTGTTTCAAAGGCTTTTTTTTGAAAAAAATGTTTCCAAATAACCATTAGTTGTTAGGTATTAAGCTGCAGAGATATTAAAAAAACCGAGTAAAAATATTTACAAATCAATGTACTTTGGAGATTATTACTGAATGTGTTTCCATTAAATAACGAAGAAATCTGCAGTAAGCATGAATCATTACACCATTGTACTTAACTTTCAAATTAATATTTTACTATCTAATCTTACATCAGTCTCAGCTTTCAAAAATAAAATAATCGAAGCAAATTAATACTCTTCACCAAGCCGACACAAATATGTTAATAACAAGAAATTGTTTTGTAAGTATAATCAATAATTTATATATGTAAGATATATTTTTGTGACAGATAAACATATAAACTGCTCAATAACATTAAAAAAAATAAAATAATTAAAGAAGTTAATTGAATAAATAACATAAAACTTGGATAAGATATAAAACCATTAAAATATATATAAAATATTAAACTATTTTCAGTATTTTTTCCAATATATAACATACTTTATTCTTTATTTCACAGTTCTATAGCAGATGCTAAACTTTATCGCTTAAGCTCTGTATCCCCATCTCTTTAAAATCCCCTTTTTGAAATACCCACATGCTTGATACCTGGGGCATTTATAAAAAAAAGTATTTCGAAAGGTATCTTCTTAGCGATAGATTTAAAACGTCACCCTAAGAAATATTCCAGCGGCCAGTTTGGGGCAGGGCAACTTTTAAATTTAATATGAATTCCTTAAGGAAAAGAATGTTTCCAAACTTTTTTTCGTTTTTATGCCTTCTACTGGACGTTCTTCTTAAATGCTCTCCGCTAAAAAAAAAAGAAAAATACGAATAAGGTGGAAATATATTGGAATTTAAAGTTGGGGTGTTGAAAAACGTTTCAATCCTAGGTATGTGAAATGCACATATATACTTTTCAACAGATTTTTAAAGTTTTGCCGTGTATTAAAATGAAGTTTACTATGAAATAAACGCCATATATATATATATGTATTTTCAATAATATTCTTAAGCTATAGTTTTATTTGAATAAATGTTTCTACCGATTTTTGGAGTATAAATAACTGAATTATTTTAACAGTACATCATTTTTTTTGCATATAGCTGGGATTTAATATCTTAAGGTAGGCGAGTACCCAAAATTCTAAAATTTTTACCATTTCTTTAATCTTTTCCAAATTTGGCAGAGTGATTTCAAATATAATGAACAATGCTTTTTGGGCATTTTTTTTTTATTTACATATAATTGATTTATTTTAAACAGTGTTTTTTAACTAAAAAAAGGGTGTTGCGCCAACACTTCTAGCATAAAAAGTTTTAGATTAATTTAAGTGAAATTTTTTACAGATGCTATTTCAATATATATCTGTGCCACGAACCTCTAACATCTGGTGTAAATATACAAGTTTTTTTTAAAATGTCAAAAGTAAGTTAATCGGAAAAAAAATCCTTTTTTTGTGGTTAATTTATAACATTTTTCTTAATAACTTTTTTCCTTGTGATTTGTATGCAACTCTAGAGGGTCATTGCATGCATCAGTTCAAAACGAAGAATTTAACACATAATTAATGTTTATAGGATGAAAATTCAATGTGGTAGACTTGTTAGCGTAAACCTATTTTTTTAGTAGAAAAACACCGTTTAAAATAAATAAATTATATTTATATTAAAAAAATTGCATAAATAGTATTATTCATTATATTTGAAACCACTCTGCTAAATTTGGAAAAGAATAAAGTAATAGTACACTGTAAAAACAAGGGAGTATTATTACACTTGTTTTGGGTTTATGAAATGCTATATAAGGTGTAAATATACACGACTTGTGGTGTTCGCACCAACATAAGTGTTATCATTCACTCAAAATGGTTTTTATTTATACTTAAAGAAAAATTGGTGTTAACATACACCAAGAATGTCGCCTTTCGACGACATTTTGAAAACGAAGCACCAAATTTAGTGTTACAGATCGAGCCAATCTAGCAATTCTTTGGTTGTAACGGGAAAGTTAGAGCTGTATTTTGATAATTTATTCGTGATGTGCATGGTTTGAGTCTTACTTTAAAAATTTCTACATAGAAAACTTATTTCAGCGTGCAGTTATTACTTTTAAATGATTGTCTGTGTGTTTGCATTCAGTTAGCCCTAAACAACAGCATGAGTTTGATTTTTATGATGGTAAATCGTGTTTGTATTTGCCGAAAATGCAAAGTAAGCGGAACAATTATATTTATTCATTATATAGATAACTGAATTACTACTGAATAATTTAACTAAAACTTCAATATTAGCAATTCTGGTTTAAACGAGAAAATTAGTTTTGTGTTTATATCTTTGTGCGCTAGTATATATGATTAAAATACATTGAAATGATAAGTATAATAGTAACAGTATTTTCCCATAAGTCATTTAGCTCATTGAAATCTGAATTATTTCAGTGATTAACTTTTCGATTATGAAATCATCATTACACTTTCATAAATGATGTGTTATTTACGTTTTGTTTGAAAAAACTATAAAATAGTTAAACTGAGTTTAATTGCACAATATTTTAGCTATATAGATAGTTGAATAACAAATTAAACAATGTCTGACCCACCCTATTGATATCTTTAATTTACGTTAAATATTAACAAACATTAATTTTGTTTGAGTTATGCTTTTGTATAATATGCGTGCATTTTCATTTTATCTTTTGTAGCATGTATAAAGGTATCCTCGTTGAGTTCAACTCAAGTCGCAAATCAACTCAAGTTACAAAATTAGCTATTTTTAACATTACAAGTACCAGAACACCCTGTTAGGTCATTAGGTGTTTAAGAACACCAAATCAATGGTGGCGTTTTATCACACCAAAAATGGTGGCAACAGAGTAGCCACCAAATGTGGTGTTTCTACACACCAGTCAATTATCGGTGTTTCATTACACCACTTTTGGTGGCTACTTTGTTGCCACCATTTTTGGTGTGAAGATACACCAAAATTATTTACAGTGTAAAAATTTTACAATTTTGGGGCATTTCGGGTATTCGCCTACCTTAAGTTGACAATATTTCTTGAGAAATTATTAAAACCTTCCTTTATGCTTCTTTCCAAAATCACGCATTTATCTGAATATAATTAAATTTAATCTACCCAAAATATGATAAAATCTAAATATTGACATACTAAATAAAAAATAATAATCACGTAATAAAGGCAAAATAGGCTAATAAAAATTAACAAACTCTGTCATTAAAAAAAAATAAAGACTTAAAGCTTAATTGGTTAATTATATTTAAATACTTATATTTAAAAGTTAATATGAAAAGTTTTCTCTCCAGATGATAATTGCTTCACAAAAATCTTTTTGACGAAGCCCATGGCACTAGGCCCCGCTGAAGACCCTCGCTGAGGTAGATCGACTTCCTTGAAAAAGACCTCCTTCCCTAAAAGCTAAAACCAACTGGCGAGCAGTCGCCATTTGTCTGGGAGAGACTTTTAGGGAAAGCCAGGGCCACCCTGGATTGTCATGCAATTGAATGGATGAGCCAATTATTTTGGTAGATGTCGTTAACATAATATGTTCAAATATTTTGTCAAATGACCTTTCTAAAAAGCACGAATATTGCAAGGAAAGTAAACTTAATGTTTATTATGTCTAAATAATTCTATGTACTATACATGACACACGTTGCTATGAAGGGTTTACTTTAAATGCAAACTAAGTTCATAAGTTTTGTAATATCGGAACACCTACCTATAAAGCTGGCAATAATATAACACGTTACTAAGCAATTTTTATTTTGTTTAGTGACTTATCAAATGTTTATTTTTATAAATTATTAAAACTAGAACATAAATGTGATATAATTTTTTATTTTTCCTACTAATAAAATATTTTTTTGATATATTTTACACAAGATTAAATATTTTGTGCGACTTGCGTTGAAAAATAAATTTGATAAAACCATTCTTAAGTTACAATATTATAACCTTATCATTAAAGTGCGTTAATGAAATCAATACATAAAAAAATAAGAAGACAGTTTCTTTATCTTAATCAATAAATACACATTTCGATTTAGATGAATGTGCAGAAAGCATTTAATTCCAAAAAAATTTAATATCTCTGAAGTCGACAATTCTTTGAAATATTATGATGCTATCCCTTATCAAAAAAATTATTTTATTACATCAATGATATGAAAGAAAAACATTTTCCGACTTTTAAAATCAAAGCCAAATAAATATAAGGCTTCAAATTCATTCTCGAACTAAAACAAATCCGAATGCTGACATATGTTGAATTACTAGCCATTAACTTTCTAGCCTTTTTAAAACAAAAAAAAGTAATCTCACTTTCAAAATAGAAATGAGTGAACCATTTTTTTCCTTTTACAAGCCGCAAAACATTTATCTGCACGAAAAATTGAAACAACTTTTATGTATTTAGTTTTAAATTAAGTTCCAAGTGCTTCATTGAAGCGAAAGGGCGGACGATATTCCTCCCACCCCCATTAAAAACAAAGATGCTTTTTATTTCACGTTAATCGCGTTCCAAAAATAAAAGTGTGTGTTCCATACATCCATCGAACAAATAAAAAAATATAACGATTCTCCATTTGAAAAATAGCATGTGTGTGTGTTTCGAAAACAGCATGCATTTTAATGATAGTAGGAAAATTGGAGGGCAGGGAGGTAATCGAAATTTGTCATTTTGATGGATATCAGGCAAAATTCCGACCACTAATAGCTTAAATGCCGGGAACACACTTTTACTGAAAAAGGAGAGGTTTAGTAAAGTTTTTTTAAAACTAACATTTACTGCACTGGCTAGAAAGGGTATAAATATATAAATTATAACGTTTTAGTGATTATGTTATCTACTTAGGCAATTGTTGATTTATTTATATTCTTTCAATAATGTACAAGATATGTATGTAGAATAAGCCGATAGGGAAACTTAGTTAAAGTGTTAGTTAAGCATTTTAAGAGGGAATTTTGGTCGTCTGATGAAGACGATGGCTGGAGATGTAATGTCACCAAGATGGTGAAACATCTACGAGACTCACCCATACTGACCAATCAGAGACAAGAATCTGTTCTGAGAAAGTTGTTAAAAAGGTTAAAGCGTGGGTAGGTGAATCATTAAAGTTCGTGGGAAAACGACTGTTTGTCGGGACAGGGTGTGTATGGAATGTTATAGTGTTAAGTGACATTAAGAGTATTTGACAGGTAATTAAGCTATGAAATTTAATTGAGAGAAACAAAAATAAGTTTTTGAGGGGTTTAAATCAGGATATGTCATGTATTAAACTTTAATGACAGTCAAACTCTTACCAGAAGCCCGTTACTATCATTTATTGCAAGACAAAGTAATTTTCTGCTTTCAATTTAACTAAACTTTAGCTACTTTATAAATCGTATGATTCTTTGAAGATTTATGATTATAAGTAGCAACAAAAAAATTACATAATACATACGACTAACTATTACTCAGTACTTACAGAAATAAGTAAATATAACTTAAAGATTAATTTACAAAGTATTTGAAATATATATGCGTGCAATGGACCTTTATTATTATAAACTTGTTTTTAATGTTACAAGTAATCAAGTAAAAAAGCGACTAGCTTTTCATGTAACGAAGCACATTATTAAAAATGACTGATTTTAACAGCAAATGTATTGCAATTCATTTCAAATTTCTTCCATCCTTCTCAATAAATAAAACGAAACAGCACAATATTTTCCGATTTTGAAATGTCAGTGTTCAACTCATGTAGCTTGCAAGTTAATGCACAACTCTTTTCAGTGATAATAAATTATTTCCTACTTTTTTTGCACCATCTCACAATACTCTGAAGAAAAATAACCCAAAAAATACTCTTCATCTGGCAAAGTGTTTAGTTTAACTTGCCAAAAATTCTTTTTTGGCTCGTAAGTTATCTTACAAAGATTCAGATGGAGTGTTTATTATTTTGAATAATATTCTGTTTTCGTGTTGTTCTCTATGCGATGGAAAAAATGAAATCCTTAGCAATGTTTGAAGCAATTTTTTGCAAATGCTGCATTTTATAACATGTGTTTTCTTTTTATCCAATTTTCGACGAACCATCTTCTAAGCACGCTTTGGAAAATATTAAAACGCAGATGTTTTTTTTTACTTACTTGTCGGATTCATTTAAAGTTTTTCCTGCCTTACAGAGTCAGGTTTTTTTTAGCATTTCAATAAAAATGGCTTAGTAACTTGAAGAGTTTGAAGAATATTTCGAGTGGTTCCTGGAACCAATTTCTTTTGTTTTTTGTTCGTCATGAATAAAAAGAAATACATTTTGGAAGAAAAATCAAATTCTACTATATTTTCTAAGAAAAGAAATACGAGCTTAAAAATTATAAACACTTTTTGGAATTTTCAAAGCATTACAATTAGAATATTGTTTGGACGTTAACAAACTTTTTCAATAAATATACAATGAGTTATTTTACTCTGAGTTACTCTTGAGTAATTTTTAAACATTTTTAACTAAGTAAAATATAAAACATTTCCTTCGATTTTTTTTTCAGATGATGTAAATATTTATCATATATTTGAAATGTATTTTTAGTTATAGAAAAATAAACAGTAATATTATATCTTTATTGCATACAAAATGTCCATATAACTACAAATCTTACTTTACAAATATAAATTTGACCAAAGTTTTAAATCAATTATGTTTAATCATTTATAAGTTACTAACACCAGTTTCAAAATTTATGTAATGGAATTTTTTGCCATGCCCTTGTCAGTGTTAATACATTTCCAAAGTATTACAATTTGCAAACAACCATCTCCATGTACAACAATGAAGATGATTTTGTGTAAAAATTAATAATAATACTTTTATTTTTAATAAATATTGTATGCTTAACTTAAACGTTTTAAAGTAAAATGCAACTTAACTTTAAGTAAAATCAGCATAACTTGAGCGAATATAAGATCAAAATAAAGTTATTAAAGTAAATAACTTGAGTTTGAACTGAATCAATAATTAATTATATCCCAGAAGTATTTCATAATTCCAGTCGTTATGTAAACCAAACTATTTCCTCTTTAATTATACAAGAACTTAAATTACATTTAATTAGGCGCATCGCAATAAAATGATCGTCTGTGCGTTTCGACTCATAATTATTAACGGTAATGGTTCCAGCATCCCTTCTTAAGTTCATTAATTCCTTACCGTTAAATAAAACTTCGGTTTAACACCTTCTAGGAAGAGGACACTGGAAACCACGACCGTCCTGAATTATTAAGAAGGACAATTTATTGTTGTGGTCGGACAATGTTGTAACTGCACTCACAATAATTGGTCCATTTAATTAGCTGCCCCGGTGGCGCAATCATTAGGACGCTAGCCTTAAGCTGCTCGGGTCCGAATCCCGGTCAGGCATGGATGTTTGTGACCGTCAATAACTGTTGTTATTTGTCTATGTGTTATTCCTTTCTGTATGACTGTTAATATTCTTTCTATGTCAGTCCCACTTGACGAAAGCTTATAAGCGGTTCTCTGAACAAGCCCACAAGCTGGAATATATATATGTACCATAACATAGGGGCTGTAGGGAGCCTAGTGGTCAAAGGATCTCGAGCTTGGGATCGGAAGGTTGAGAGTTCGAGACCCGGTCGCCACTGAAGACCTACCGAGTATATGCGGAGTACGTGCTCGTAAAATCTGTTGGGTCCGAAAGTCCTGTGGTCGGTCATTGCGCAGTTCACCATGGGTACAGGTTCCTGGAGAAAATTTCCCTCCCCTTCAGGGACATGTCTAAATTGTGGAGGTGGCGCGTGATAGATGGCAGCATCTGTCACGTATATGTGTGCATGTGTGTGTGTGAGTGTGTGAGTGTGTTGTGACTGTCTTACTTGACGAAGGTTTATAAGCGGCTCTCTGAGCAAGCACACAAACCTGAAAATATATGTATATCAATCAACCAACCATAACATACCATACCGTCCAATTCACCTAAACTAAGTTTTATGCCGACTTTTTTGACGCATTTTAAGTTCATTTTTTTCTCTGTGTAGGAGAAAAAATATACCCCTCTGGACAAATAAATGTTTTAGGTTAAGTTAAATTACATTCGAACTAGAACAGTACGAGGGGTAATGGTAAAGGGTGCCGTAATTTAGAAATACAGTCGAGTGACAAGCCTTAATATCTATGTTTGAGCAATTTGATGAGTACAGGGGAAAAACCGCTTGATTTCGTAGAGAACTTTCCTCAGCAAGCCACTTTGGCGATGATAGCGAGCAATCGCCTAAACTGGTGTAAGGAAACCTGTTTCTACCTACAGAGATTCACGCGATGCACCATTCCAACGCTTGGACCAAGCGAAGAAGAAAGAGGGAAAACGGTTTCCTGGCGCCAATGACCACCAAGCAGACACAATTACAGAACGACTCCTATTAAATCAAGTGGTTCTTCCCCAGTACTCTTCATTTGCATTTACTTTTAACAAGACGAACGAGGTACATAATGGAAATAGTCAAGCCAAGGATTTAATGACTTTGGCGAGCGTCATATTAGCTGGGACCAAGTGGTTGGATACACGGAAGAATACAGAGTAAATAAAGAGTTATCTTGAAAATGGCAAATAAGCATGCTCAATGAAAATATTACCCCAAAACAAATAAAATTTCTGAAATAAAAGAAAAATTATGCTTAATTGATCAAATGACAAATGGCAGTGATTGCTCCCTCTAGAAGGGAGAGTGTAGGCTTTACAGCCCATTACCTTATCGCCAGAAGGGACAGTCACAAGAGACACACAAAGAAGGACGACAAAGACACATAGACAAATAACAACATTTATTGACAAGCACAAACATCCATGCCTTTACCGGGATTCGAACACGAGCCCAGCTGCTATAAAGGCTAGTACACTAACCGCAGCGCCTTTGGGCCGGCGCTTACTTGATCAAAGTAAAAATTATTTGTGAAGATTGAGCAATAAGTTGATTGACATAAAGACAAGCCTTTTTGACTCAGGGGATTTTAGTCGAAACATATTGTTTGAATCAACGTCACACGAAAGCGATATGAGGCATCTTAGAGGGCCTACGTAATTTTTAAATGGATTCAAACGAATAAACCGACACCTGAGGCACCCTAAAAAATCTGTTTAACAAATATATGGACATGGTAGATTTGACAAGCATCAGAAAATCTACTTGGCATTTTTCTTGCATATTTTGTCTGCACCACAATTTTTAAACAAAAGAAATGGCCAAGGTCTTATCAACCCTTAGACCTGAAAGTCTGAAAGATTATTAATATCATATTAAATGTGATCCCTCCCTTCTTAACAAGTTGGGACCTTTAAAGAAAGAAAAAAAGGCATTTTCTTTTTATCTAAATGTTGGTTATAATATAAAATCAGCTTTTGGGTAGTAATCCATATTCTTTAAAGTTTTTGCAATTAAAAAGTAGTCGTCGCAATACATCTTTTCATTACAAAATCTTCCAATTGGATTATTTGAAATAAATTTAAAATATACATTGTGGTTATACAATAACATATTAGATGCGTTGCAGAACAAAATGTTTCTTGATGAGATTTTATTTTTCCTTTTATAGAATTTATTATTTGTATAAATTTGTAATTAGTTAATATGAAGACAAAATAAATATGTTACTTTACAAAGGTGTGTTTATTTAAAACAGCACTTCACTTTGAGTTAAATCGAAAGCACATGTAAACGTAAAAAAAAACTTATTTCAAGTATAATTTTATTAGTTGTTTAATTTTGACGTGTGTACATTCATACTAAGGACCAATGAAACACACATTTTGTCGTAACTTTTTTTGTCATAAACATCATTTGTGATTGTAACTAAAACAATTTTATTACTTTTTAAAATTTATACATTTGTACTGCTGACCTACAAAACATACATTTTTATATTAACTTGTTTATTTTAAAAAGCACTTTTGACTGCGTCAACCATACATGCAACTCTTAAAAAATACTAGTTACAAGTTTGCCATGCCATTTCTGTGCTTTTGCGGTGGGCATAATGTCTGGCGACACGCACATTTAGGCGTTAAGAGAAAAAGCACATTAAACAGGACCAGCCACTAATCATTAGCGCCGCGAATGGGGCTTATAGAATTAAAAGCCACAACATGGAGGTCATTAAAATACAGTTTTAATGCACCCACTTTTAGTTGAATCTGTTGTTATTTATGGTCACATCAGGAGTTGAAAGTCTGCTTACTTACACTGAAATTAAAGAGAAAAACTGTAAGATATTTTTACCAATTTTTTAATGCAAAAAACAAGAGAAATGTATTTGTTGTCAGATAGTTTTCTTTTTTTTATTTTGCTAGTATCATTTTTGGATAAACGAGGAGTATCAAAAACAGATTGGGATTTTTTTTCTTTCTGTGGTTTTAAAGTAATCTTAAATTGTATGAATAAATAAAGTCTTGCGTGCATTCGCATAGTGTTGTAACACAATTTATTCTAATGGCGTGTTGGTATTGAGCTAAATCGTTCCATTATTTTGTCCCTAAAATAAATGTATCCGAATTATTACTTTTCCTTAAACAAAAATGAAATCGACAATAATTATTTCGAATATGACTTTCAAAGTTAATTTGTGATTAGATATTGGCACATTTGATTTATTTTAAACGGCTTTTTTGGGTTTCAAAACGGTGCTTTATCGTTTAAAAAGGCAAAATAATTAATTTACGTACCTCATCTATAATATTTTCAATTTAAAGTAGAAGTAGTACGCTCACTTTCTCATTTTAATCTTATGAAGATTAATTTTTATTTTATTTACTATACCCTTAATAAGCTAAAACAATGAATCTCTTATAAAATAAGACATAATAGGAACAAAACAGCTCTTTGAAATGCTCCACAACTCTATTTCTTTATTAGAATAACTAGGATATAGAGTTACCTATTCCCCTGAGGCCAAGTGGTGCATTCAAGAAGAACTTTCGAATTTTAACAGGAAAAAAGTACAATTTTCTTTTTATTCGAGTGTGGTAATGGGGTGATTTTGTTGGGTAATGCACAGGTTTTGTTTAAAATAGTTTTTGGAAGGACGACATAATTTACTTAAAGTAGGTTTTGTGGGGCAGATTATATTAATAGATTTCCGTGGGGAATTTTTATTCATATTTTTATTCAATTTTTGATGCCGAGTTATTTTCTTAGTCATTAATATTTAAAATAAGTTTTTACGATAAAATGACTCAGAAAATTGTGCTGATGCCAATCTGTTTTAAAAATACATGCTTAATAAACATTATGAATTTTTAAAACTTTTAACTAACTAAACTTTTAACTTTTTGTAACTAAGTTGCTTAAGATTAGCGTTTTCAAAACTTAACTTTAAATTACCATTTAAATATGAGTAGCATTTTGTTTTTGAGTGAAGATATGTCGAAATTTATAAATGCGTATAATATTTACAAATAACCTGCACTAACTTGTGTTAATTAAGAACAATTGCATTCGAATACAGTTTTTATAAAAGACGTAAGATACATATTTCCTATTCTAAAATATCCAAATTACATCTATTTTGAAAGGAACTTTATGCACAATGTATATGATTTGTAAAACAATCAAAATAAATCGTACGATAGTGACACATTGTGAAAGTAACGACATGAAATATTTGCACTTGTCTAAATGAACTTATTTTCTATAGAATCAGAAGTAACCTTACGCTAAATTGTTGTCAAACGTTCGAATAACGTATCTGAGAATAGAAAAAACTATTATTGTTTTCTGCATTGCCTAGAAATCAATGAAATGTGTATGTGTCTGTAAACAACATGGATATGATAGACTGAATATATCAAAATAAAATAATCAGTTGGAGTGAAGATAAAAGAATAACCAAATTATTATTCTATTTGCAAATTATAGTTAATGTTGGCGTAAAAATTTAAAGCAATTTTTTCGAAATTATATCATCCTAATTATAAGAATTTTATTAACAATGTTTTATTACCTATAAAATGATTCGAACATTTCAATAATCATTTCATTACATTTTCATCACATTTCAAGAAATCAGAATTTAAGTAAAAACCCATAAAGCAGATAATTTTTCTAGTTTACGTTTGCCTAAGTTTAGTACATTTTTATCTAAGAACTAATTCAGCAACTAGCTGCTGAATATTCATATATAGGATTTTTACACAGCCATGCAGCAGCACAATGCATTACGAATCGATTGAAAAATAACAACAAACTTTAGAAATAAAAACCTATGCATATTTTAAAAAGGATCACTGAAAAACATGCTGTTGTAGTTTTGCATATATTTTCATTAAAAAAAAACGCAATCGGTTTGTTGTTGAGGATATACCAATTGAGTGTATCGTTTTTGAAAGAGGCTTATTCAAAAATATGACAGTAAGGCAATTTTACGTATGAACAATTCTGTTCGAAATATTTATATCAGTCGAGCGTATTTACGAAAAATATTTAAATAGCAAAGCGTCTTATCCTTATGAACTATGTTGAAGTATACGAGATCGACAATGGCTTTGAGATTTCTATTCTTGAAAAAATTCCACTCTGACAGGAAATAATCTTTATCTCCATTCGATAAAAAAAATATTCAAATGGGATGTAATAGAAAATTTTCGAGGATTGCATTTTCTTCTTCTGATTCTTGATTTCTGAGAATTTACAATTCTTATTAGATTATTTTTTTTTGCCTAGCTTCCTGACGGAAAAGAACAAACGAGACAAACGGATATAAAAAGAAATACTATTTTTTAGCAGTTTGATATGCCACTTCCAAATGCAGCGGTACTATGTGCAAAAAATATAGATGTGTGTATCTCAAATATTATTCAGAATGCATGTATTGCAGTTGAATAAAAATATAAAAAGGTAGCTTTGTGACAGTAACTGAAAACTGCTGACTTCTAACTTTCTGAAAGATGATTTAAACAAATTTAAGAGTAAGTTCTCGAAAGAAAAACGTATGTTTCCAATTAAGGTTTTGACAAATGCCAAATTGTTATTGGAATTCATTTACAGTTGAATATTTTTTAACTTTTAAAATTACTTTATAAATGAATGCATGAATCGAAATAAAAGGTGCCACAGATGACATCGTATTGCCAGAGATACGTCTGGATGTCTGTATATAAGAACCTA
The DNA here is from genome assembly GCA_023701765.1 of Hylyphantes graminicola. NCBI lineage: Eukaryota > Metazoa > Arthropoda > Arachnida > Araneae > Linyphiidae > Hylyphantes > Hylyphantes graminicola. The sequence continues at coordinate 31,281,937 of CM043113.1, forward strand.
CTAACCACTAGACGACGATCTGGCAAAAGGTACTAAATATTTTCTCACCTACGTTTTACTTCTTCATTCGTTGAAATAAATAAATAAAAAAAAAGAACCAAAAAAGTATAAAAACATATTCTTAATTTTTTTATACTTTGATTATGAGTTTTGGATAAAAATAAGAATTAACGCTATATACACTCTTAAAACAAAAGAGTGAAATCCGCTCCAATTGGAGAAGTGCATTTTCGACACTGGAAATGAGTGAATATTAACTAAGACTGAATTTAAATCACTCGTTTGGAGTGATCTTGTCGGAGGTTTAACACACAAAGTATCCACTCCTTTCGGAGAAGTGCATTTTCCAGACTGGAGGCGTGAAATTAACTCAGACGGAGTTAAAATCCCTCGTTCGTTTTAAGAGTGTAGGTATCGTTATCTCTCATGCGATGCTTCAATATGCTTTTCTGTGTAGTAATTACTTTTGCATTTCTAGGTTTGAACGGTGTGAGTAAAGGTCAGAAAGAAGAAGACAGAAGGACGGCCAAACCATTACAATATTTTCGATTGTATATATTTAAAACATAGTGCCGGAACCAAATGTTTCAAATAATTAACTGAGCTATTTATTAGTAAAGTGGATAATATATATTGAAAAACGTAACAGTTATAAATAATTTTCATCTGTAACATTTTCTGCTTTTTTGTGAAAAAGAAAATTTTTACTTTTTTATGTAGCGGAAAACAGCGAAAGTTTTTTTAACACCACCAATTTACACAATAATTTTGATTTCAAAATAATAAAACTATGATTAGGTGTTTTGTATGAAAACTAATTTTGAATTTAAATCTTCAAGTCAATTCTTTTTCAAACAAACTTAATCTTTTAAGTTATTCTGTTAGCATTAATCAAGTTATATAAAAAAAAATTGAGTACTTTTATTTATTAAAGTTTTTTTTTATATCAATTTATATTTGTTAACATTTAAGTTAATTTATCTCAGTTAACTTTGACGTTTATTTATCTCAGTTAACGTTTCGTCATTTTAACAACCCATGAGTAAAACACAGAAAAAATATATATTACTCAGAAAAAGAAAATGTTACATCTGTGACATAAACACATCCCTGATACCATTACAAGCTCGCTAAAAAGATTCCCATACCAGAGACCAATAGCTCGAACGGGACAAAAAATATGACATCATAAAAAAGCTACTAATAGACTCTGGTACAGAGGATTAGGCAGCTTAGACGTAAATTTCCTAGGACTCCGATCAATACCGTCTTAACACACCCAATAGCGTACAGTCAACTGACCGTTGCTGAGGATCAAACAAGTAGTTAGAAGAACTGGGAATTAGACGCGTACTGCCTCGTTACTTTTATTTAAGACAGGCTTGAGACACTTGGGTAGTGTTTCTCATGTGTAACGAAGATTGTGTTGTAATCAACTTGATAGTTCGATTCGAAGTACATACGATTTGTTGAAGGTCCGTTTCTTTGTAATCAGTATTTCCTTTACACAAAACATAGGTTTTAAATGAATGATTTTTTTTAAAAATTTACATTAATAGTTTAAATATTAATTTAAATGTATTTAGAGATTTTATACAACTTTCATTTTTAAATATGTTTGAAAACCGTAGTATAAAGAGTTGTGCATTTTAATTCCAAAGCTCGTAATTCTATTTATAACAGATTTCAAATTGTGAATCAATTGGCAAAAGAAGAGTTCGTAGTTTTGCCTTAAATATAAAGCCAGTCTGTGGTATAATTCTTTTATAGAATAAAAAATAAAATCTATATGAACTAAACATTTTCAAAAAACTTAATTGCATTGTAACTTTATACAATGGTTAAACTGCCATATTCGAAACATGTATTACATAACTTAAATGGGGCTGGGGATCCCAGTCGGTTACGCACTCACCTAGCATGCGAAAGGTCCCAGGTTCGGGTCTGGGCATCACTAAAATAACTGCCGACCTTTAAACGGTCCGTGCAGCCAAAAAATGTCCAACGAATAATACCCCGTGTAAAGGATTGCGCATTAAACATCTTTCAAAGTCCTACGTTAAAGCTGCGTACGATGTCGCCCTTAACGGTTGCGTTGGGTGCCTACACAGGTGCCGGCTCGTCTCTTAACAGTGGTTCGAAAATACGCTAATAGTGCTTGTGTAGCTCTAGTGTGACGATAATTCAAACCTAACCTAATATAACTTAAATGAATAGTTAAGGCATCATAATCAAATATGTATAGTTTATTGTTAAATATAATGGCAGTTGTGCGCATGTATTTTTAAATTGAATACGAAATTTTACTTTCACATTCACATCAAGTACTACAAAACCTCCTATATCCACCTAGTTTTATTATCTTCTGAAATATTCAGTTCTACACTATTTCCCCTTGCTACAAACTGGATGGATAACGGTGGACATTATTCTGCTTTGATATATAAAATTTATCGTTGCTATAAAAACGTCCATATTTAGTAAGTAATAAATTTCTGTGCTATTATACTTAGAATATTTTGTACTAGTCTTTTTATTTTACTAAACCACTTTTTATAAAACGAGTAAAGTAAAACTAGCATCGTATTTTTTGCGAAATGGGCAATAATATTTCTAACAAAAAAAATTGAAAATTTATGCAAAGTATTAAATAATTTTATTTTGCAACATTAAGCAAAATATATCTCACTAAATTAATAGTAATACTTTTAAAGCAATACTTTTGTCATTTAGATAAACAAAAAAGAGAATAGAACGTATAATGTTCATAAATTGCTTATCATTTATGCAAACAACATTCTCGCTCACTCATGATTTTCATAGTCCCCAAGGATGATCACGGAAATAAAAAAGTTAGTGACTGAAATTGTAAACAATTTGAGAAAGAATAAAAAGTCGAGAAACTGGAAAAAATTAGAAATATAACAAATAAAGTAAAGCAATGAAACATTTATAGAATTAATTTACTTTACTTCTGTCTCATATAATATTTAAATTAAATTTTTTAAAGTTTGTTTTAATTGTTATTATGAACTCTTGAGCAAATAAATTTTTACTGCATGAGAAAGTTTAATGTAATTAAAAAATAAAAAACATTTAAAGCACTCAAATATTTGATTAACAATCCATTGCATGTATACTTCATTCATTGTATTGTAATCCATTTATAAAACATTTATAAAACATGGCATGCTATGAAAATTATTTATATTTTGTTGAAAAAGTTCTCTACATTTGAGTTTGTATTCTGTCCCAATTTGTATAAATTAAGAGATTATTTACGTTATTTATTATTTACGTGTTTTTGTCTAGTTAAATGATTGTGGGTTAATTTATTACAAAAAATTCATTCATATTGATATTGCTTATGAGTTTATTCTATAACATTGTCATTTAAGTAACACAGCCTTATTTCTGAATACCTTATTTTTTTGTTAACAAAAATTCGAATGAAATCTAAATCAATATTTTTATATTCATTTGCCCTTTTTCGACCTACTTAAATATGTGCATGCATATTACTCTTTTTTCCTGGCACCAAACACTTTATTTTGTAATAAGCTTTTTGTTAACGCCAAAAAGGGTGTGAACTTTCTTCTAATTCTATGTATTAGCAAAATCTGCAACTAACGACTTTATTTTAAATAAATCCGATAATTAACCACTTATTAATGAACAAAAACTTCGGAAAGCTGATACGCCTACACCATAATTATCCTACTTCTAAGCACCAGGGAAAAGGATTTTGGCCTCACCGAAAACTGACGCCAAAAGTTGATTGTCTTGGTAGTACAAAGCTGTAAAAGACACTGGAATCATTCTGTGTAAATTGAGTTTATTATAAAAGCTTTAATATAAGTCTATGGAAAACGACCACTTGCCATTGTAGTGTTTTGAAACTCACCTGCTATAATCCAACATCTGATGTAAAAAACAGTTCTTTTTTATTTAAAAACGTGGAATTCCTTTTAGGCAATCGACATCTATGGTGTAGGTAAGGGTATTTTCACTAAATTGAATGTTTTTTCTAGCGGACATTGGGTATTGCTTACATTTTAATCTCTCGCCTTTTAAAAATGAGAGTAAGTGGTCAAAATTAATTGTTGAAACTATATGCTGGAGGATTGAATTGGTGGAATAAAATATTGAAATTATATGTGTGTTTTTTATCATAATTACTTTACAGTTGACGTGAAAGATATCGATTTTTTTATTTTTATTTTAATGTCGTATTATAGCAAGATGGTGAAGTGAGCAGAAGATATTTCATTTATTACTGTCAAAGAATCTTGAAACTTGTTTATTTACTGCTTTTTATGCAGCATGTTATAAACTATTTTAATCTTGATCTTTCTGTTTCTCCACCCTTTTAGAATCCTGCTTGAGGGGAAAAAAATTCTGCCCGTGCAAGTTTTGAAAAAAAAAATATCATCTAATACATTCGCAAACTAAACCAGCGTGTTGGAGAAGTATCAATTTCCGCCATTTCTTCTGACCCTACGCGTCTCGAGTATGATGAATGGCTGGCAGTCCTGGTGACAGTAATGACTCTTTGAACACGTTGCAAGAAAAGACAAATTAATATTCTCTTAATCGACCGGCGGAACAAAAACAGGAGTTTTAGCCTTGTCGCATTTTTCCGGGGGAGAATAGATTTGGAACATCGATAGCGAGCGAAAGCACATCAAAGTTATGTTTAGGTTGATGGATATCGAAGATTTTTTTCTTGGATTATTGACTTTTGGCTTAATACTAATAACTGTGTATTTGTACATTATTATTTTTCGGTAAAGAAGTATTTGTTGTATACACCAAGGATTAATGTGGGGAGTTGGTGGATAAACTTTGTTTTCTTCAATATGGCTTTTAGGCATTGATTTTTTTGGATGTACAATGAAAGTGTTTCAGACGTGTATATTCTGTGAGAAAGAAATAATGAGTTTGTTGGTTGAGTGCATTAAATAGTATTAAACTTACTTTTGTATATATAAGAAAAGAGGATTAAAATACTAACTTTTCCCTACAAGAACTCTTAATTTCACTTATAACTTACCCGGTTGTGTTGGGTGCCTACCCAGGTGTCGGTTCGTCATTTGACTGTGGTTCTAAAATACGACGCCCGTCGCCAATAGCCTTCGTGTAGTTCTAGTGCGACGATAATTTAAACCTAACCTAACCTGTTTTGCCTTTGAAGGATATGTTGGATATACTATGTTTTTCATAGCTTTAAAGTTATTTTAACATAGGGACTACGTATGGCAAAAGTTCGATATTTATAGTAAAATTATACGTCTGCAAAAAGATATATTCTACAAATGAATGTTCGAGTACATGAATACAGTGGTATTTTGTTTTGATTTTTAGCTAGCGCACTACGTTTATAGCATAGAAAAAGAAGCTTTTAAGGATATGACAGTCCATATCTATGTTTAACCCCCACTTCCCTTCCGAACTACACATTGTACAGACAAGTACGATACTTGAATACGAATTAGCGCATCGAAACTTGAAGATATTATATGTCTCAGAAAAATTTAATTACAAGAACTTTAATTATGTATAAACTGTAAAATTTAATACTAACTAATATTAATAAAAATAATACTAATAGATACTCTTTCAATACTAATTAATAAAAATAAAAAGTAATACAAATAAATACTATTTTATACTAATTAAAAAACTATAAGGTAAAGTAGAAACCAAATTAAATCACAATTTCCACTCATAGCAACTGCACAGGAATTTTTTTTAAACAATGAATTTATATATATAAAAAAATAATTATATCAATCAGTTCGGAATGACGTCAGAATGCATGACACAATGCTTTTTTTTTATTTCTATAAAGATCCTGCATTAGTTAAAAAAAGTTCAAATTGCAAAACTCGATCTTGTTAAGGTTACATTCATTCAATATTGATTAAATATTGTTTAATCCCTTGAGGATATTGTAGTACTGAGGAAGTGTATTCTTTGTTATTTAAAAAGATAGAAAATATATTGTGACTATCTCTAAAAGGTTTGTAGAGTTATATAAAATTCAAATAGTTTTTTTTTATTTTTCAATATATTTTGAACTTTACATACATTAAATTAGAAAAATGTTTTTAAAGAAATATAAAAATTATGTTTCTTAAACTTATACCTATAATTCTTGTACACTTTTTTAATTAGTATTCCTTTCAACAAGTTTAATTTTATCTTCGAAACAAATCTACAAAAAATCTATGTTTTGCTTATGAAAGAATCAATTATTTTCCTTGATAAAATGAGCACATTAATATTACCGATATATTTTTTCTTGATAAGGATAAATGTAAAACTAAAACAAATATTAAACCTCTTTTTTAATAATAAAATCAAATTAATATTGATAAATGAATTTAATAAGTTCTTTAATTAACAAGATACGAAATTCAAAAAAGTTAATTATTGTTTTATTTTTGAAATCGAAGGAGATACTTTAACAATTAATTTTATTACTTATTTTTTTTAACTTTCCGTTTCGTTTTACATTCATGTATAAGACATAAAAACAAAAATATTTTTATATTATCTTTAATTGCTTAAAATTTTTTTAATAAAACACAAAACGTTGCAAAAAATTAGGTATCTAAACTTTTTCTGCAAATGAACGTATTTTAATTATGACCAATATATTTACAAAAAAAAAATAAATGATAAAGATATATAAGAAATAATGAGAGTAATATTAAACATTTAATTTGATATACAATTCGTTTTAATAAGCATTCTTTTGCTTATTTCAGTGAAACATTGAGGCTGGGGAGCTCGGTAGATAAAAAAAGAACCCATGGCCGGGCTCTGATAAAATAACATACTGGCTATTAACGGTCCTTGTTACATCTGACAATTGAGTCCGGCCTTATAGAGGGACTGCATGTTAAATATGTTCCAAAATCTTGACACCCCATGCTATCATACCCTTTTGGTTCCGCTGGGCGGTTAACCTTGTGTCCACCTCATTATTTTAAGAGGGTTCTAAATCACGAAGCCTTCGAGACTGTGCTGAAGCTGCATTTGGACGCTAGAAATCATCTGTTTGAAACAATCAACAACAAGAAATTAACTTGTTAAATTAGTTAATAAAATAAATCTGTGTTCGATTTGAATGGTTATTCAATGTTGGCAAGTTACTTAAAAATAATTTATTCTATATGCACATACAAAATTTAATTAATCTATTAACAATGACGAAATATATCAGGTTCATAATTCCACATTGAAAGAAGCGTGTATAAAAAATATGGCATTTAAGTTAATAGTTTTCAAATATAAAACTTTGACAATCAGGGTAGACCATCTTTGACATCAATCAGTGTAACGGTTAGGTTTAAGTTATAATATTCTTTATTTATTTTTATTTTATAAAGGTTTTTAATTTAATTTCAGATTGTTTTCGTATAAAATCTTTTTTTTTCTCTTCGTCATTCTCTCTCATACAGAACGATAAGCAATGTTTCAATATAGTACAAACATTGCATTTTTCAATTTGGATATTTAGCACATACCATAAAAAAGTGTGCCTTACTCCATTATATTATATTTTTCTCAAAACTATAAGTATAAAATTAAATAAAAATATTAACTTAAAAATGATTAATAAATTTAATTAAAATTTAAGCCGAATAAAAAAAGTTCAGAACGCAGTTAAACCTGTTTTCTTCTAACCGCTTGCATGCGTACTAAACCAATCTAAATGTAAGTGGATGAATCTGAACGTATTGGAAAATTATCCTCCTTTCGTCGATGCTCCTTTCATGTTTAAGATGTTTATGTAAATTCAAATATCCTTCCTCTCTTCCTTTTTAGTTCCGAAATTAATGATAAGCGTCCAACAAATTTAAATTGCTTCTAGTAACAATGTTAAAAGTGGGGAGTGAATTCCGAAAAAGTATGTTTCTGTCAGAGAGAAAAATACATAAATAGGAGATAAGGTAAAATTTAAATAAATATTAAATGAGTCTAAGTGAAAATAAATAAAAGTTTTGTAAGTTATGCTGAAGTTTTATTGTTCCATTCTAATATAAATTTAAAATGTTTTCATTAATTGTATTTATTTGTGAATTCGTTCAATTGAGATATATTAATGGAAAAAGTCAGCATAGTTTACATTATTTTTTAAGTCTAAATTGTTTTGGCCTCGTTATTTTCTTTTTTATATGCATTAGAATATTATGCATTTACATTATTTTGTAATTAGATTTTGTAAAAAAAAATTAACGTGATAGCATTTAAAAATTAAAAAAAAAGTAGTAATAAATAAACATTCCTTAGATATAATATTTCATTTATGAAAACAATTACGTTTGCATGGAATTGCACATTTGACACAGTACTTTTTATTTAAAAGGTTAAGGAATGCAATGTTTCATATTAAAAGAAGCCTCATTTTAATAGAAAATAGAAAAAATCGATACTTCTATAAAAACGTGTTTGTGTCAAAGATATATATTTATATTTTAGATAGGCAATTTAGATCGTATCTTTATTTAAATATCAAAACTTATTTGAAAAATAAATGTTACCATATTAAGATGCAGGTGAAACAACTTTGTCCATCATTTGTTTAGTAGATAAACGGAAGCTCTTTGTTTAATGTAGGCATTAATGTAAGGAAAATGTTATATTTATAATAAAAATACTAATAAATATAAACTAAACTGTTTTTTTTTTTAATTTATGATTTGAAACCCAATACTTTCAAAATTAAAAGACTATTTCCTCTGTAAATACGGGGGAAGCTGGCAAGATGTACAATAACGTTGAGTACCGTTACACGACAAAATAGGAAGACATACTTTAGACAATTTTCAGTTTTACCTCGTAAACATGATGATGGCATTTTTTTAAAACTTCCACTGCGTTTACGTAGCCACCAATTTCTTACGATTCTGAATTGAAGAGCTTAGTGGAAGAACGTGCTAAGTGGCATCATTTTTTTTTTAATTTTAGTGTCAGCGAACAGGGTACTCCATCCTTAAAATAAAACAAGTGTCCTCTTTTTTATAAAATATAAAATAAGTACACTTTTTACCTTTTGAAAGAACCGTTTTTAGCAGATTTAATTGCAAACTAAAACCTTTAGTCCTCATTTTCTGGTTTTCATCTTTATGTCACTTAGCACGTTCTTCCACTACTCTCTTTAATTATGAGAAAACTGAATTAATGCCTACAAATGTATAACCCTTATTCTGAACTCCAAAGTCGCAAATGATTTTGAAGGATCGTTCATTCTCCCAAATGTTCTGTTTGCGTGCACAGGTCATCAGGTGGTCATTCCAGTTGACATCTTGACTTAGTTTCCTTGATTCGCGGAGAAGAAGAGGCGTCAAGAAAAACAAGGGCGTCGTTCTTCTTCAGGTGAAGATATTTATTCTTCTTCTTAGGTTGCTTCATTCATTTTCTTTGTTTTCCCCTCCTTGTTCTTTGGCTTTCTGCCGCTCTTTGATAGATTACGTTGAAGGAAGTGCGGCTAAGTGCTTTTTCTTTTCCCGATTCAGTTCGGGGACGGTGGGGTGAAGGAAAATAACGTAAATCGAATGTTTAGTCTGGGTTTGTGAGAAGCACTTATGCTTAAGAGTTAAACAAGATTATTATATTCCATAAAATCAATAAACATAAATATTCTGTTAAAGTATGCTTACATTAAAAAAAAAACATTTTTTAAAATTGTATTTAGCTAGATTTTAAGTAGTTTGGTCCTTTTCGTTGATTTGTATATAGATATAGTTCCGTCTTTTATTGAGTTTATTTAATCAGGTTTTTTACCATCAGGTATCAGGTATTCAGGATTTACCATCAGGTATATCAGGTATTACCATCAGGTATTGTGCATGATAAATCGTGTTCAACGGAACATTTCTAACAAAAATACAAACTATTTTTACTTATCATGTTATTATGCTACTTTTATTACATTCTGTAACAAATTAATTTGAAATCCTGTATTTCCTCTAAATAAAAGTATAATTAATTTTTAAAAAAATGTTGGTTATATGAATGAATTTTAAAACAAGACTTCTGAAAAATTTAGAAGTAACAGAGAAAACCTAAAAAAAGTAATTTTCGATAGATGTATCACATCCTTTTGAAAACGAAACAGAGGATCTTTTTTAAAACCACCTGGTGCCTCATTAAATCCGCAGCAAGAATCAAAAGACAACCAGGCTTAAAACTCCCACCCAACAAAAAATGGTTTATAACAAACGCATCTTTAGTGCATTATAAAAGGGGGGGATCCTATTTCGCAACTAACTATGCATTGGTGATTAAAAAGTATCCAACATAAAGGAGGACTTTTAAAAGTCTGATGAATGGGGGGCTGGCTTTTAAACTGCAGTCATTCAGTTGGAGTTTTAGATCATTAATCAAGGGGAGGACGGCTCATTAGCTGTAAGGAGAAGACAGTAATGGGGGATCACAGACCCCTAAATTCAATCCCATGAAAGGAAGAAAGTTTCTGCTGTGGAAAGGCCTTTCAGGGATCCATTTAAAAATATCCGTGGTTTTTGTTTAAGGTTTTAGGTTTTAAAATATATAAATCCGATCAGAGATGTGAGCTTTTAAACATATAAGTTTTAAGTTGGTAAGATTCGTTAATTTGGTATGATTCAAATTGTTGTATTCATTTATGGATGGATTTATATAAAGAGCATGATATGTTTTGAAGCTATCTTTCTGCTGGTAGAATCAAAACTACTTTTAGGATTTAGGTAATGCACATTTTTTTAAATGTAAAAAATAAAAAAATGGGTTTACATATTTTTGCTGTGTTTCAATGCTTCAGAATCCAAGATACAATAATAGAGTTTAAAATAATATACTAAAGCGTGACTTTTTTTTACCATTTTGCTTCATTTAAATGAGAATGTGTTTATAATATTAACAGTAAAAAGAATAAATGATGAATTAAGATTTTTTTCAACTTATATTATAAATTCTAAATTAAAGTGAGGTTAGACTATTTTAAAAAATAAAGAGATAATAGCAAAAAATAATTAAAATTGAGAAACATAACTATCTAAGTATCTATAAATTCATTGGTGAATTTTAAACTCGAAATGTTTGTAACTGATTATTTTTGTATTATTTTATGTGGCACTACATCTGTTCGTATGTCCAATTAAAATAAACCCAATACTTAATTAATTTGTTTCAAAACATCATAACAATTCCAGAAAAACAAATTTCAAAAGAATCGAAATTATTATTTTTATTTAAATGATAACATGTTTTATAAGCCATTTATTATATAGATTGAGTTTTTTAGCATAATTAACCACTGTGGCTCTTAAAAAATCAAAATAATCCTTCCTGAAATCATTATGTTTATCTAAAAATCAATGATACCTTTTTTAGTTGAATTTAAAACTAAAAAATATTTTTAATTTTAATGATTATCTTTGATTTATCAAATCGCATAACATATAACATTTTTTCATATGTATATGATGCATACTTTTAAAAAACTATTTAAATTCCAATAATACTATATCACTGTAAGAATTTCGATGAAAACAGCACCGTTTTTCTTATTAAATCATTTCGCTACTATTTTATTAAGGAAACATTGGATTCGATTCATTTCTTTGTAAAAAAAAAGAAATCGTAAGCTGAAAGTAAGAAAAAGTAAATTTATTCTACATTGATTATGTTTTCACTGAAAATAATAAGCAAAGAAACTTCATTAGCAAAAAAATGCTAAAAATATTAAAAGCCCGAAAACCATGTTTAAGACACAAAGAAATGTCAAATGTAATGAGATAATAATTCATGTTTTTAACTAGTAGGCGTGAAATTGTTTTTTCTTGTCTTTCACGATGTAAATAAATTTATAAATATTTTACAGGAAAGGAGAAGAAAATGCATTTTTTTTTAAGTTATGAATAACATTGTTAGTAAAACCTAAAGATTTTTGAAAAATTAAATACTTTTCAGTTTGAAATAAATATGCTGTTTATTTATTTTCTTTCACCGGGCTTTTTTACTCGAATTCAAATTATTTTTTACTCAAATTTAATTATTTTTCGCGAAGCTATGTTTTTACATTTTCAATTTGAAAAGCTACATTTTTGTTATGTTAGTAAAAATGCTATAAAACCTTTAAAGCTTTGCATGAGCAAGTTTTGTCAATTTCGACTAAAAAAATTTTGCTAAATAAACAATTGAAATATATTTTGTTGAAAAGTGTTAACCATTTGACTCAAATCCATAGTTATCATAGTAAAAGTATTGGATTGGCAAATCACGTGACCTCCAATGCTAAAGACACGGGACGCGCATGGAGGACCAAAATTATAAGGCAATGGGCCAGTGTTGCCGCCACTGGCATTTAGAATTATTCCTAAATTGCAAAGAAAAATATCGTAAGAATACTTCTAATCTTTTCAGTGACATGAAATGATTTTCTAGCATATTTTTGTAATTTAGTATAAATTTTATTTTTTCGGTGATGACATAACATTTCTCTCCTTACACTCTTAAAAACAAACGAGTGAATTTAACTTAGTCTGAGTTATTTTCACTCTTTTCAGTGTCGAAAATGAACCTATCCTATTGGAGTGGATTTCAGTCTTTGGTTTAGTTAAAACCCCGACAAGATCACTCCAAACGAGTGATTTTAACTCTGTCTGAGTTAATTTTCACTCCTTTCCAGTGTCGAAAATACACTTCTCCTATATGAGTGGATTTTACTCTCTTGTTTTAAGAGTGTAAAGTAGTGGCAACACCCTACCAATTGCCCTCACATTCTGATCGTCCTTGCGCGTCCCATCCTTAGCACTGGAGGTCACGTGATCTGCCAATATAATATACTTTTACTAGGATATCTATGCGCAAATCGGTTTCAGTTATGAAATATGTTCATTGATTTTTTAAAAATACTTTTGCTATTGTTAAAGAGACTCGACTCAAAGAACATTCATATTAAAAACGTAGTAACGGAACAACATACCATGGGATTAAAGAAAAGTCAGTAGAAAAGCGAAAAGTAATCAGTTGCTCTCTCTACCACCTGAACGTCCCTGTAGGGTTAAAAAGAGAAAACGAAAATCGACGAAAATTCATTTCCTTTTTGATTTTCGTTTTATTTGGTAGTTTCCTTCAACTATAATGCGTGTTCTTCTTACTGACAGCGAAAGTTTTCGATTGATTATTAATTTAGATTAATGTTGTTTGTTATGATGGGCGAGATTAATTTTTTTGTTGTGTAATCAAGTTATGTTTCATGGTTTATATTAGCAGAAAAGTCATTATTAGTTTGGTAATAAAGTTTAGTAATTTGTTCATTTCATGTGGGAGTCAATATGTTTTGATTGTTTTTATGATTAAATGTTTTTTATTGTTTAGGTAAATCGACGTTCCTTAGATTTGTTTATTTTATTACCAAAAGTATGATTAAAATAGTTTGCAGTCATTGCTATTTAGTTAACCAAGTACATGCTTGTAACAATTAAACATTTAAAATTAATTAAAAAAAGTAATACTTTGAAAAAATTAATCTACAAAGTAATATAAAGTTCATTTGTTCAAGGCACAATTATGCCTTGAAAAACAAAATATACCTACGTGATAACATTTTTAACATTATTATTGAGAAATTATCTGAAAAAACCACAAATATATATACAGTAAAATACTGCTATTATTATATTGTTTTATTAAATACGAAATACAAATATATCTTCCTTGAAAGTTATATAATATGTTGCAGAAATATGATGAAAAATGGTATGCCTCACTCTTAATTTGTCTGGTTCTAAAACTATTCAACTAAGTTTGGCCTTTGGAAAACTTCTCAATTTAGCTAAAACACTGAAGTCGCTTTATCGATGTATTGAGTTTCGAAAGAACCTTTTAGTTTAATTGACTTAAGTGAATGGACGCATCTATTTGTATGCATAAACTATTTTTTTCTTAACAAACTTCTAAAAGGGTTTTATGTTTCGGATAAAGTGTTGGAAAACATGTATTTGGTGAATATCTTTAAAACTTATCAAGATTGCGCTAAATTTGAATTGAATTTAAGTTATTACTGTTCGTAGTTAAGGAAAGTAAGTAGATACTTGACAATGTTTTCTTTTTTTTTATAAAAGTCACATACTTCGTAAATTAAATGCCTTAAGGGTATAATAACTAATTTTTTATTAAAAAGTTTCTGGTAATAAAAAGAAGCCCATTTAAAACTTTTTTTTTTAATTTCAAAATTGGCTGATTTTTTTACAAGGCACTAGGCATCACAATTACCAAATGTTCGTAATTACCCCAACTGAGTTAATTTTTTATATTTTTTTTAAAATAATGTTTTTGAAGCTGTATATACATAAATGATATTTTAATAAGCATTTAATTGATAGTTAGCAGCATCATTCAGCGTGTTTTCATTTATGTTACTTTTTAATATTGTATAAGCGTTTTAAATGTGTTCAATATGCTGAAAGTTAATGGACTGCCTTTGTAGTTTACTAGAAGGTTAGGGGAAGATACTTATATATATTCCAGCTTGTGTACTTGATCAGAGACCCACTTTTATAAGCCTTCCGTCAAGTAAGACAGACACATAAATAATTTGTGCTGTCGCAGAGAAAGGAAGTACAGCTGGGGAAAAAAAAAAACGCTCCACCCCACGTTTCTCAGCTGCTATTGGGCAAGGAACTTTGTGAAAGGTGTTATTTTTCAGGAAATAGCGTAAGGAACTGATAACTGGCAACAAAAATTGTACAAGGGGTCGTCTACATATTAAAATGTGTACCAACTTTGAAAATTCCAATGGCAACACCCAATTTTTTTTACATAAAAATGTTCAGCACCTTCAAAATACCCCATCTGTAAAAAAGAATAATTTACTTTGCATTATTTGCTGAGCTATAAGCATTCAAAGTTGAACGCCCATAATGTTAAAAAAGTTTCATAAACTTTTATTCATATCTCCACAAATAAAAGGAATTAAAGAAAGTTTTTTTTTTTTCATTATATAATTCTTAATCTTCCAAAAACAAATCATACAAGTTTTTTCATCAATTTTTCAGTTTTAATAATTTTTTATTTAAATTTAAATAATAAAAAATAAAACATGAATAGCAACCCCAAATTTTTTTTACATAAATCGATAAAGTAGATCAAGTAGAACCAAAATCCCAAATTTTTTAATTCAAAAACAATTATTTGCCGAGTTATTGTAAAAAAACTGAAAAAGACGAATTTTAGGGATCGTGTAAAAAATTACTTGGCGAATTCGATTCTAACTTGCATTATCGTTTGGTGATTGAAAAGCATTTGTTGATAAATGTTTATTCAAATTATTGATGTCTGAAAAAAATCTAAAAATATTTTCTTATTTCAAGTGCATGCAATGTATTTTGTTTGTCGGATTAACTTTAAATTATATCGATTACTATGTTTTTAAATATGTGTTATTTTTAATACAATTTCAAGAAGTGAGTATCAAAAATAAATATGCTAAAATATAATTGGAATTCGGTTTTCTGTACATTTTATTGTTACCACATTGCTTATTTAAAATTATTAGTGCCCACTTTCCTTGATTATAAATCATTGCCCAATCATTCTGAATAATTTTATTTTGCTTTCCTTAAATATCGTGTTAAGGTTGTAACCCTCGTTTTGAAATACGTGGTTTATATTACCGATAAAGGGCGACAAATTTTTAACTAACTTTTTGCAGCAATATTAATGAAACAAAAATTTGCATAAAAATGTGAAACATTAATGCAATAATCATGTTAGTCAATGTGATTATAACTAATCGCATTTGAAAATCTGTTCGTTATAAACGTATGTGCGACTTAAATTAAAATTAAAAATTTTTATCTTCTAGTCTTTGTTTTATTTCTGAATTTATAATTTCAAAATAAAAAACATTTAAAAAATAACAATATTAGTGAAGAAAGTTAAATTCTAGCATCCGTTGGCGAGATTATGTTAACCCAGTTAGTTTGTTGTTTTGAAAAGACGCAACCCAAATATTACTGTTTTCACTTTAGACATGTCCCCCTAAACGAGTTCAAAATTAATGCTTTAATATCTCAGCAAATAATGCGAACTAGATCATAATTTTTTATACATGGGGTATTTTGAAGGTGCTGAACATTTTTATGTAAAAAAAATTGGGTGTTGCCATTGGAATTTTCAAAGTTGGTACTCATTTTAATATGTAGACGACCCCTTATGCAATTTTTGTTGCCAGTTCTAAATTACTTACGCTATTTCCTGAAAAATGACACCTTTCATGAAGTTCCTTGACCAATAGCAGCCGAGAAACGAAGGGTGGAGCGTTTTTTTTCCCCCAGCTGTACACCCATGGCAAGGGATCGAACCCGCACCCGTTACAGCGCACAGACTGCTAGCGTAACGGTCCAAATCACTCGGCCATCCTGGCCCAAAGAGTTCTATAGTGGGGTAGAGGACCGACTCTACTGAACAGCCATCGGCAGCCATGGCTTACTTCGTAGCCCGAATAGAATGGCGAAAGTTCTAGTTAAGGTAGGCGAGTACCCAAAATTCTAAATTTTTTACTATTACTTTAATCTTTTCAAAATTTGGCATAGTGATTTCAAATATAATGAACAATGCTTTTTGGGCATTTTTTTTTATTTAAATATAGTTGATTTATTTTAAACGATGTTTTTCAACTAAAAAAAGGGGGTTACGCCAACACTTCTAGCATAAAAAGTTTTACATTAATTTACCTGAAAGTATCTACCCTATCTAACCTACCTGGAAGTATCTTCTGGTTCAGTATCTACTCTACTATAGAACTCCTTGCCCGGGCCCCTGGTTCACCATTTGTCTTTTGATTTTAATACATATGATTTTTATCTTATTTGTGTTGCACGAAATCTAGCTTGGCTTATTTGGAAAAAAAGCAAAAAAAAAAAAAAAAAAAAGCTATACGAAAGTTACCTATAATTTTGGCGAACCTTTTAGTTTAGAACATAGTCAAGTAACGTGCCCAAAAAGAGAGATAAGACCAAAAGTTCGTCAAGATTTTTTTACTCTTTCAGATTTCACGTGACATATCTCATATTCACGATGTTATATATTGGAGGATCGTCACCTGACTTGGGTACTAAATTACGAGGCATTAGTGGTTGTGTTAAAGCTCCTGGAGGAAGCTAGAATTAGGCAGTCGGAAACGATTACATTACATTACTTAATGGGTTTTTTTTAAAAGCAATAATTATCCACTCATAAAACGAAAAGGGATTATGTGTCGGTACCTTTTATAAATAAACTTCTTCACTCATCTGCCCATTTTGCATATAATATTTCTATATTGTCTAATATTTTCATTAAAAGAACGATTTTAAAATATCAAAAATTCCAGAAAAGTTCCACATAAAATTTCTAAAATGATAGTCATAAACCATTGTTCCACTGCATATTTCTATTCTTTCCTTACCTTTGATTTCTTTTCTGATTCTTTCAACTCTGTCATTTTCGACGGACGTGAAACGACCATTTCGGTAAAAGCAGTGATTTTCTGCAGGGAAATTTCTTTCGAGGTTATAAAAGATGGAGAAACACACAACACAAAAAACGGTTTTCTATGTGAAGCAACGGAACTTTATTTATGTTCCCCAAAAATAACTTGACGACCGATTTGGCTCTATGAAGGAATAACTGTTGTCAAAGCATCGGTCCTATGAAATCCTTATTTATTGAAAAATATTAAATTAGTATTTAAGAGTGCTTCAATAAATATGAAAACTGAAGATGAAATAATAAACAATTGAATGTCAAAATTAAAATAATGATTTTTCCTGTAAAATATTAAAAATTGTTACATTTAAATATCGATGCAATATGTCATGAAACACATTTTAAGATCAGCGCGGCTTTGTTGTATGTTCTGTGTCAACTTGGCGACTTGAAAGAGGCGTCACTTTTCCTTTCTCGCCAAGCATTGTCATTTTATTTTACCTCCTTTAGGAATTTCCCTCCCGGTTGAGACAAAATGGCTCTGACATGGGGGTTTGAGGCATGGGGCATGACAAGGATTTCGGAGAAGAACTAAAAATACAAATTTCAAAAAGACAAACTGCCCATATAGAAACAGGTTTCGTTATTTTCCACTTGGCAGCGAAACCTTTACTGACTGTTAGTGGAAAACGGACATCTTATTTTCTTTTACATTTTTTTAAGCAGCATTTCTGTCCGTTTGCAACGAATTTCTATCTAAAAAAAATAAGTAGTGTTTTATTTACCAGTTTTGATTTTTTTAAAAAAATATTTGGTAATTAAAGAGTATGTTTTCTTAACAAATGTGTGTTAATAAAAGTTATATATTAATACATAATTAATATTTCACTAACGCGTTGACCACGAATCACGGGTCTTGTCAGTTGTAGGCATTGTCATTTGACTGTGTTTTAGAATAACTATTAGAACATTTAACAACAGCGCATTCGTACCTCTACCTGGGCACGGTTGTAATTAAAACAAACCTGCCAATTACAGTCAATCATGGTAAGGAACAGTATAAAATGATTGCAAGAAAGCCATGCAGTGCTTTATGTTCTTTTTTCTATATTTTTAATGACGTACATGATACAATTAGATCAGCATATTCAAGAATCCTAAAAATAGCAAAAAAGATGCTCGTTAAACGTTGTCAATGACGTCACATTAATTCTAGTTAACACTGACCATCGTCACGCCGAAATGTAAAGGTCATCTACAAGATAAGGACTCTGTATCAGCGCGAGAACAAAAAAAAACTAACTTCATCTTTTTTTATCTCACCTTAACAGCCATACATAAATCTATACAATATTAACACTTATTGCAAAACTTTAAATGTTAACTCATTGATACATTATGTGCTCTATCGTCATCAATGCAACATTGGAAAAACATCAAAATATATAATAGTAAAAGTAATGTTGAGTTGCAAATAACACCACACCAACTCAACAAAAAAACAATTAATTAAACTAGTGGGGCATTAAAATATAATATTTTTTTTAGACATAATTAATAATGATTTATAATTCAGTACGTCTCATCAAGCATTTATTAAACCATCTTATTAGTTAAATCATTGATACATCAAATTCTATCTCTTCAAGTAAGCAACACCGACAGAAGGGAGAAGGGGGTGAGTGCAATGATAACTGCTAATATATATTCCGGCTTAACACACTGATAGAAATAAGGCAGTTACTGTTAAAAGTGTTGATAAAAGCATAGGATCTTTAGTAAATAGGATTCCCATCATCGCGAGCGTAAACTGCACATAAAGAACAGCAAATAATATAAAAGAATAACTGCGGAACATAAATTTTTAATAGTTATCTATCTGTACCACATTAGGGGAGACCGGGGTTAGTTGGCATAAGGGGTTAGTTGGCATTGTGCCTTTAAAAAAATTCAGTGTTTATTAAGAGCGCTACTGAGCCTGTCACATGATCCTCATTTAAACGTCCAACTTGCATGAGAACGCCAGTTGGATCCAGGCATTGCCTTTAGAGGAAGGATGGAAAACGTGATTTTCATATAAGAAAGTAAAATTTTGGTTATTCAGTATTTGTCGTTTTGTACAGTAGTATAGTCATTCAGGAATAACATTCACAAGTTTTTAGTATCTTTGGGCATTTAGCTAAAAGGTTATAAGTCCATTTCTGCTGAAGTTCATAAACATTTTTTTTGGTCGCCATGTTTATTTTACTTGCTCGATTGGGGTTAGTTGGCATAGGGACTCGGGGGCTAGTTGACATAAGCTGGCTGGGTATGCCAACTAACCCCGCAACAACGGGTAAGTTGACATAAGTATGCCAACATTCATAGCGACCTAATTTTAGTTAGGTATAGGCTACCTCATAACAATAAGTTATTATTATTTTTTTCTATACATATATAAATGCGGAAGGCGTTTTCTTTTCGCAGTCATAACTCAATAACGGCTTAACAGATATTAACTTTTACTTTAAATACTTTTACGTAGATTTGCCATACTCAGAGTTTTAAAAATGGCATAATTTAAGACTATACAAATTTCAGCTCGATTTCAAGCAAACGGTTATCGAGTTATTATTATGTAATAAACGGAAACTGCAAGTTCACTTTTTCTGCCTTACCTATCTATG
The DNA here is from genome assembly GCA_023701765.1 of Hylyphantes graminicola. Classification (NCBI taxonomy): domain Eukaryota; kingdom Metazoa; phylum Arthropoda; class Arachnida; order Araneae; family Linyphiidae; genus Hylyphantes; species Hylyphantes graminicola. Next base: position 31,302,069 of record CM043113.1, read on the forward strand.
ATAATGTAAATATTTTTTGTTCAGATTATGAGTACCTATAAACGAAAAACTGAGAGGGCTACAACGACAGCAGATCATCGAAAGAGAGTTGTTGAGGCACACTTACTTGAAAAAAAAAAAGTTTGAGAAAAGTGGCGGATGAATTTAAGATCTCTGCTCGAAGCCTCGCATGGTATTGTAATATCGCAAAATTAAAAATGAATTCTCTCTGCCTAAAGGGTACCAGAGGGTATTGGAGGATATGGGATAGTGCGGAAGGTGTTCACTCCTGAACAAGAATTTGCTTTGAGTGAATAGAAGCCCAAAAGATTCAAGAAAGTTGGCATATCAATATGCAGTTGCTAATGGCACTGCACATCCTAGTAGTTGGGACTCAAAAGAATCAGCAAGTGTTGACTATCTTTCTTTTTTCCTAAAACGTCACCCACAACTTCAATTCGTACCCCCGCGGCAACGAGTTTGGCTCGAACGTCCAGTTTCAACCCACATAATGTTCAAAGATATTTCAACCTCCTATAATCAGTAATGAACCAACATTCATTTACCGCCCAGGACATATGGAATGTTTAATTTTAAGCTGATTAACATTCATTATAATTACACCTTACATAAAGACGAGTAAAAACGCTTGCCTCACTTATGCCAACTTACCCCACTACCTATGCCAACTAACCCCGATACCGGGGTAGGTTGGCATAGTTTGACTGGACAAGGAAAAACATTTTTCACACAAAGTGGCAACAATATATTTATTCAATTGTATGTGTGATTTGTAGCCAAAATCTTACCTACATTACCAACTTTTTACATTTGTGTGATTTGTAGCCAAAATGCTTACCTACATCAACTTTTTCATTTCAAATATTAAACCAAAATTAGAAAAATTTTGAAGTGAAAAGTGTGCCAACTAACCCCGGTCTCCCCTATATTTTAAGATAATGTCTCATTCGGTTTCCTTTTCTTCAAGCACATTACATTAGAAATATGGAATATTAATAATTTTTATTAGAAAAAATGCTATTGTAAGAACTTATTATTAAATAAATATTTTAAATCTGATTCCCATCATCGTAATGCGTAAACTGCACTAAAAAAAACAATAGTTAAGAAGAACACTACTAGAGGAAAATAATTAATAAGTTTATCTCTTTACACTTTATATATCAACAATGGTATTTCAACCGATTCCCTTGTCCAAGAACTTAAATCACTTTAATAGTTAGCTCAATGACACAGTAAGTTTCACTATCTTCAAAAACGCAACATCGGTAAAACAGATGCTCGTAAAAAGTGCCGATAAAGCCACATAATCGTCAGTAACATGGATCCAAATCATCGTGGGGTGTAAACGGCTCCTCAAAAAAAAAAAATAGACTATGATTTAGAAGAACAACTGCGAGATGGAAATAACAGCCCCTTGTCCGCGGCCATTTTCTGGTCCACTTACTTCGGCAGCTGGCTTTATCTTTCAGGAAATCATCCCTCCTTTCCAACTTGGAAATTTATGACTTCTTATCTGGTCGTTAACTTTTGGAAGCGGCCACATATACTATTGCTCGATCTTATACTAACAGTGGTGCAACTCAAGTAAAAAAATAGTTATAATTATTATATATTTTTTGTATGGCCAAAGTATATGATATACCAATAACAAGTCTTAGACTTACATACTTCTTTTAGTGTAATCGAGCTGTGTGTAATCCAGCTCTACGCACAAGCACATCTTTAAAGAAGTTAATATTACTCAAAAACTTTCAGACATTGGATTTTAAAACAACCTACTGAAGAAATGTACCACTATTAAACTAAGGCTTTCTTATGAGTGTATCATATCAAAAACGGTCTAGGTTCATTTCTAACTTACACCATCTTTGCAATCCAACTCTCAATATTTTTACACTTTCTTAGCTGATTTAACTCTAAATACTTGATAACAAGAACGTGTCAAGCTAGAATCTGACTAAGGTCATTCTTCCTGAGACTTCGTACATCCAGCAGTTAGGTGGTCACAATGTGGAACCATTGTTTATTTTGACTTCTTATATAAGAGTGGTTACTCAGTTTGACTGCAGTCTATTTCCGGGAACCCCTATGTAAGCACAAACAGTGTACCATAAGCAATAAATTCCTTGACGCCCAATTGAGTTCTCCCGAAGAATTGGCAAAGAAAAGGTGATTTTAAAAAGTTTGTAAGTGTATTGGCTTGATTCATTGAAGTTTTTCTCTATCATGTTTTGATTTTTAGCAGATAAATTCCTTTAAAAATAACAAACCATTTTAGTTTATTCATTCAAAATTACTAGTTTGCCCTAAGAGCTTTTTAATGAAATTTATGCAAAAATAAATTACAAGTGACTTTTTAATCAATTGGGTAGGTTTAAAAGATAAAGTATCGTATTTTTAAGAATAATGAAAATTAGCGATATGCATAGCGATAGCTTACACTGATTTACATGTAAATGTGTTCATTGAGCTATTTTTTGTTGTTGAAATATTCGAAGTAAATAAAATACAGAGGCTGAATTTGTAATACTTTTAATATAAATTGAACAGTATCCAGGGAAATGTATACTAAAGTAGTACTCAAAAAACACATTACCACACATAGCCAAACCATATCCCATTTTGACTTATTACTCTTCAAATTACAGAAAATTTCCCTCCACACTATGATAAACAAATGCTGAAATCTCCTCATTTGCCATCCAATAACACAACGAATTCAGGTACTCCAAAAGTCTATCGAAATTGAATCAAAGATTCAATTTAATATTCACTCACTACATTATCACAAATGCCTTTAAACGAATCTCTAATGGATCACGTTTTCCGCTTTAGTTTTAGTATCGCGCACAGAGCCACGCACGCATATTCATTATCGTTCCATACACACCGTTCTAAATTATATTCCAATTGAATTCCTCGAACACGCTTTACTTCATTTTAGAATAAAGTATGGGTGTTATTTTTAAAGACTGTTTGCCGATGTCGCTGTTAGTTTACGAGGATACATTTTTTTGCATAGAAAATATTACAGATGTAAGCTAGGGTTAGAAAAATTAAAAATGTTGGAAATGGTAGCAATGGTGAAAAGTACATAGAACAAGTGCGATTCATGACTTATAAAAATACGAATTGAGAACATTTATATGCTTTTTTCCATCGCACTTTACCAAACAAATTCCGAAATGTATTTAGGAATACAGTACACTAGGCAAATATTGCAATTATTTTTATGAAGTAAAATTTTTAATTAAAAAATTTAAGAGAATATACTATTATATTTGAATTTTTAAAAAACTATGTCTTTATTCCTTGAATTACAATTTTAAAAATAAGATTTTAGTATGATAATTACATTTCCAAAGTATTGTATTTATCCTAAAAATTTAAGTGTTTTTGATAAATTTAATGCTAAAGATTAATTACATAAATGACGATTAAGATTGTTTAAAACTTGTATCAGCCCATATGAGGCATTGCCAAATTCAAATAAAAGAAATCAAAGTATCATATCAAGAAACATATAAAAGCTTACTTTTAACCATATTACTCTTTTAAAATATATAAGTCAGTTTTTAAAAATAAAATTTTCAGAATTTTCCAAAAAAATATTTCCTCCGAAATCATTCTTTTTATTTTTCTAAAACAGGTAACCCAACACCACACGTTTTTCTTTCCAATACTCTTATCTTACGTCTACCCCCTGTGTACCCTGAAAACCTTCTATAAATTATTTCCCCTTCCTATTCTCGATCATTCAAACCCCCCTCCCACCAAAGGTTGCAAAGGGAGCGATCCATGATGGAAATAAAGAAACGATATTCGCGTTCGTTTCATTTGAATAACATCTTTTTCGAATATCGTTTATAAGAGGATTTCCAGCATTTCTCGTCCGATAAATCGTCAAAACGGATGGTGACGTTCGGTGGTAATTGAAAAAAGATTATACCTGTCCCGGACGCTGATCGTTTTCGACTAATTTTTGGCGTGGGATTTATGTGATGTTTCCTGTTCTGCTGGAATCGGGGGTGTCAAGTTATCAATTATGTTTCAGCGAGGAGATGCGTCGGAAATGTTATCGAGATATAGGTTTAAAATGTTGTAAAATGTGAAAGGAATAAATTTTGATACGGGTTGAATTGTTTGCATTATTTTTTTATGATGTGCTTTAATGTGATACAGATATTTTATTAATTTAATGCTCTTTATTTTCTTAATTTATATGCATGTGTAGCTCTTGTGCACTGAATAATATAATGGGTTATGAGAGTTAAAATATAGTTCTGAAAGGAATAACAACATGTTTTAATTAAATTGTTCCTGATGGTTTTAATAAAGTATAGGTATTATAGAGTATTATTTACTTCTTGGTTATTTAATTTATCACCATTATTTTTTTAAACTAAATATATATGTGTTGCTTTGGTTTGCCAGGTTTATCAAAAATTCACAGTTAAAAGTACTTAATTATTTAAGTAATAGATTTTTTATGACTACATTTTGTAAAAAATAGTGAACATAAACTAAAATACGATATCTTATAATCAACATGTACCTAAAATTGAAACTAATCTTTTTAGCATTATTGTATATTGTTAGTAAAGTATATTAAATCATCAATGCGTTTTTCTGTTTTTTTGCAAATGTCTTAATATACGGTATTTTTTTTAACTATATTCCATATATTCCATTTCATTTCAATGAAAATATATTGGTTGTTGATAAATATTTGAAATCATTTCACGGCAATTCATTGCGATTTTTCATATATACTTCAAATTAAAAATAAATTGTTGTTTTCAATTGTAAAAGGAATTCCTTTTAGTTAATTAAAATTGTACGAATAAAAAAATTCAAATTCAAATAAATTTTGATAATATCTTGCAAACAAAACAAAATCAGTTTCAAATACAAAATGATAACTGCCAACTTTAAATCATCATGCATTTTCTAAAAAAAATGAAAAGACCGACGTTCGGGAAAATATATTGCACATTAAATTGTTTCATTTAGCGGATAACAACATTTCAGTCCTCGTGTAAAGCGCCATCAAGTAAAAAACGCTCGCTTCTAACATTTACAGTTTGATTTAAGTCTACCCATTTTCTGCCAAACTAAGTAAGAAATTTCTTTTTAGATGTACCAATAAATATTTACATAAGTGGAAAGAGAAGGAGCAACGATTTTTCATTCGCTTAAGCATGCAATTCAAAGTTATCAAAGTAAAATACATAAAACACCCTACATTTTTCAAGTACTGATAATAGCCTACATGGTTGATAATATTTATTTCTTTAATAAAACACTCATGATTTTTCCCCTTTAGCGCTGTTGTTTATATTTTATCTAGTTTATTGTTAGTAGTTGTAAATCGCATCCTTTCAGCGATAACGTAAAGTGCACGATAAATATTATACATTAAATTTTAAGAGTAACAAAGTTTAAAAAAGAAACAAGCATTTGAAGAATAATCTGGTACATGTGCTTAAAACATTATTTTAAAAACTGCATTTCAGGAGATATTCAAACTGAATTATAATATATTTTAGAATAATTGAGTTTCAATTTTGAGCAACATGTTGTTTTTTTTAAAATCCATTTTAATGTTTAAATTCCATTTTCGTGAACTGATTCATAGCTAACAGTTTATGTTGCATAATTTCGTATATTAACAATTATTTTATTGCATTTACAATCTGAATTATGATATATTTTTATTGTAGCATTAATAGTGTTTGAACTTTGAAATTTGTCCAAAATTTAAAATATTGCACTTAAATTGATCAAATCTTCGGCACAGAAACCATTAATACCCCTACAACTAAATTGAACTGTAAAAATTAAATTTTCATTTCACCATTCAATATACAAAATAAAATGTATGAAACACATAATTTGAAAAGGAAAAAGAAAATAATTACTGGAAATCTACTACATTAATAAACATTTTGCTAGGAAATTATGAGTGTGATAAATTTCTTAATAAGAAGTTTAACTTTGTATAGTTGGACGTTTTTTTTCAATTAAGTGATATTTTTAATAAAACACACATAAAGGAGCTAAAATTCCTCAAAACATAAATTTTAATTCAACATTTCCCGTTTCCTGAAAACGTTAGCGTTTTCCCAAAATAACTTTAAGTAAAGGATCATTAAATCGATTTGTTTCGAAACCCCACCATTATACATACAATCGTTCAAGACAGATCTAATCCAAAATAGCATTAGCATTATTATACCAATAGCATTTAAAAATTAAAAAAAAAGTAGTAATAAATAAACATTCCTTAGATATAATATTTCATTTATGAAAACAATTACGTTTGCATGGAATTGCACATTTGACACAGTACTTTTTATTTAAAAGGTTAAGGAATGCAATGTTTCATATTAAAAGAAGCCTCATTTTAATAGAAAATAGAAAAAATCGATACTTCTATAAAAACGTGTTTGTGTCAAAGATATATATTTATATTTTAGATAGGCAATTTAGATCGTATCTTTATTTAAATATCAAAACTTATTTGAAAAATAAATGTTACCATATTAAGATGCAGGTGAAACAACTTTGTCCATCATTTGTTTAGTAGATAAACGGAAGCTCTTTGTTTAATGTAGGCATTAATGTAAGGAAAATGTTATATTTATAATAAAAATACTAATAAATATAAACTAAACTGTTTTTTTTTTAATTTATGATTTGAAACCCAATACTTTCAAAATTAAAAGACTATTTCCTCTGTAAATACGGGGGAAGCTGGCAAGATGTACAATAACGTTGAGTACCGTTACACGACAAAATAGGAAGACATACTTTAGACAATTTTCAGTTTTACCTCGTAAACATGATGATGGCATTTTTTTAAAACTTCCACTGCGTTTACGTAGCCACCAATTTCTTACGATTCTGAATTGAAGAGCTTAGTGGAAGAACGTGCTAAGTGGCATCATTTTTTTTTTAATTTTAGTGTCAGCGAACAGGGTACTCCATCCTTAAAATAAAACAAGTGTCCTCTTTTTTATAAAATATAAAATAAGTACACTTTTTACCTTTTGAAAGAACCGTTTTTAGCAGATTTAATTGCAAACTAAAACCTTTAGTCCTCATTTTCTGGTTTTCATCTTTATGTCACTTAGCACGTTCTTCCACTACTCTCTTTAATTATGAGAAAACTGAATTAATGCCTACAAATGTATAACCCTTATTCTGAACTCCAAAGTCGCAAATGATTTTGAAGGATCGTTCATTCTCCCAAATGTTCTGTTTGCGTGCACAGGTCATCAGGTGGTCATTCCAGTTGACATCTTGACTTAGTTTCCTTGATTCGCGGAGAAGAAGAGGCGTCAAGAAAAACAAGGGCGTCGTTCTTCTTCAGGTGAAGATATTTATTCTTCTTCTTAGGTTGCTTCATTCATTTTCTTTGTTTTCCCCTCCTTGTTCTTTGGCTTTCTGCCGCTCTTTGATAGATTACGTTGAAGGAAGTGCGGCTAAGTGCTTTTTCTTTTCCCGATTCAGTTCGGGGACGGTGGGGTGAAGGAAAATAACGTAAATCGAATGTTTAGTCTGGGTTTGTGAGAAGCACTTATGCTTAAGAGTTAAACAAGATTATTATATTCCATAAAATCAATAAACATAAATATTCTGTTAAAGTATGCTTACATTAAAAAAAAAACATTTTTTAAAATTGTATTTAGCTAGATTTTAAGTAGTTTGGTCCTTTTCGTTGATTTGTATATAGATATAGTTCCGTCTTTTATTGAGTTTATTTAATCAGGTTTTTTACCATCAGGTATCAGGTATTCAGGATTTACCATCAGGTATATCAGGTATTACCATCAGGTATTGTGCATGATAAATCGTGTTCAACGGAACATTTCTAACAAAAATACAAACTATTTTTACTTATCATGTTATTATGCTACTTTTATTACATTCTGTAACAAATTAATTTGAAATCCTGTATTTCCTCTAAATAAAAGTATAATTAATTTTTAAAAAAATGTTGGTTATATGAATGAATTTTAAAACAAGACTTCTGAAAAATTTAGAAGTAACAGAGAAAACCTAAAAAAAGTAATTTTCGATAGATGTATCACATCCTTTTGAAAACGAAACAGAGGATCTTTTTTAAAACCACCTGGTGCCTCATTAAATCCGCAGCAAGAATCAAAAGACAACCAGGCTTAAAACTCCCACCCAACAAAAAATGGTTTATAACAAACGCATCTTTAGTGCATTATAAAAGGGGGGGATCCTATTTCGCAACTAACTATGCATTGGTGATTAAAAAGTATCCAACATAAAGGAGGACTTTTAAAAGTCTGATGAATGGGGGGCTGGCTTTTAAACTGCAGTCATTCAGTTGGAGTTTTAGATCATTAATCAAGGGGAGGACGGCTCATTAGCTGTAAGGAGAAGACAGTAATGGGGGATCACAGACCCCTAAATTCAATCCCATGAAAGGAAGAAAGTTTCTGCTGTGGAAAGGCCTTTCAGGGATCCATTTAAAAATATCCGTGGTTTTTGTTTAAGGTTTTAGGTTTTAAAATATATAAATCCGATCAGAGATGTGAGCTTTTAAACATATAAGTTTTAAGTTGGTAAGATTCGTTAATTTGGTATGATTCAAATTGTTGTATTCATTTATGGATGGATTTATATAAAGAGCATGATATGTTTTGAAGCTATCTTTCTGCTGGTAGAATCAAAACTACTTTTAGGATTTAGGTAATGCACATTTTTTTAAATGTAAAAAATAAAAAAATGGGTTTACATATTTTTGCTGTGTTTCAATGCTTCAGAATCCAAGATACAATAATAGAGTTTAAAATAATATACTAAAGCGTGACTTTTTTTTACCATTTTGCTTCATTTAAATGAGAATGTGTTTATAATATTAACAGTAAAAAGAATAAATGATGAATTAAGATTTTTTTCAACTTATATTATAAATTCTAAATTAAAGTGAGGTTAGACTATTTTAAAAAATAAAGAGATAATAGCAAAAAATAATTAAAATTGAGAAACATAACTATCTAAGTATCTATAAATTCATTGGTGAATTTTAAACTCGAAATGTTTGTAACTGATTATTTTTGTATTATTTTATGTGGCACTACATCTGTTCGTATGTCCAATTAAAATAAACCCAATACTTAATTAATTTGTTTCAAAACATCATAACAATTCCAGAAAAACAAATTTCAAAAGAATCGAAATTATTATTTTTATTTAAATGATAACATGTTTTATAAGCCATTTATTATATAGATTGAGTTTTTTAGCATAATTAACCACTGTGGCTCTTAAAAAATCAAAATAATCCTTCCTGAAATCATTATGTTTATCTAAAAATCAATGATACCTTTTTTAGTTGAATTTAAAACTAAAAAATATTTTTAATTTTAATGATTATCTTTGATTTATCAAATCGCATAACATATAACATTTTTTCATATGTATATGATGCATACTTTTAAAAAACTATTTAAATTCCAATAATACTATATCACTGTAAGAATTTCGATGAAAACAGCACCGTTTTTCTTATTAAATCATTTCGCTACTATTTTATTAAGGAAACATTGGATTCGATTCATTTCTTTGTAAAAAAAAAGAAATCGTAAGCTGAAAGTAAGAAAAAGTAAATTTATTCTACATTGATTATGTTTTCACTGAAAATAATAAGCAAAGAAACTTCATTAGCAAAAAAATGCTAAAAATATTAAAAGCCCGAAAACCATGTTTAAGACACAAAGAAATGTCAAATGTAATGAGATAATAATTCATGTTTTTAACTAGTAGGCGTGAAATTGTTTTTTCTTGTCTTTCACGATGTAAATAAATTTATAAATATTTTACAGGAAAGGAGAAGAAAATGCATTTTTTTTTAAGTTATGAATAACATTGTTAGTAAAACCTAAAGATTTTTGAAAAATTAAATACTTTTCAGTTTGAAATAAATATGCTGTTTATTTATTTTCTTTCACCGGGCTTTTTTACTCGAATTCAAATTATTTTTTACTCAAATTTAATTATTTTTCGCGAAGCTATGTTTTTACATTTTCAATTTGAAAAGCTACATTTTTGTTATGTTAGTAAAAATGCTATAAAACCTTTAAAGCTTTGCATGAGCAAGTTTTGTCAATTTCGACTAAAAAAATTTTGCTAAATAAACAATTGAAATATATTTTGTTGAAAAGTGTTAACCATTTGACTCAAATCCATAGTTATCATAGTAAAAGTATTGGATTGGCAAATCACGTGACCTCCAATGCTAAAGACACGGGACGCGCATGGAGGACCAAAATTATAAGGCAATGGGCCAGTGTTGCCGCCACTGGCATTTAGAATTATTCCTAAATTGCAAAGAAAAATATCGTAAGAATACTTCTAATCTTTTCAGTGACATGAAATGATTTTCTAGCATATTTTTGTAATTTAGTATAAATTTTATTTTTTCGGTGATGACATAACATTTCTCTCCTTACACTCTTAAAAACAAACGAGTGAATTTAACTTAGTCTGAGTTATTTTCACTCTTTTCAGTGTCGAAAATGAACCTATCCTATTGGAGTGGATTTCAGTCTTTGGTTTAGTTAAAACCCCGACAAGATCACTCCAAACGAGTGATTTTAACTCTGTCTGAGTTAATTTTCACTCCTTTCCAGTGTCGAAAATACACTTCTCCTATATGAGTGGATTTTACTCTCTTGTTTTAAGAGTGTAAAGTAGTGGCAACACCCTACCAATTGCCCTCACATTCTGATCGTCCTTGCGCGTCCCATCCTTAGCACTGGAGGTCACGTGATCTGCCAATATAATATACTTTTACTAGGATATCTATGCGCAAATCGGTTTCAGTTATGAAATATGTTCATTGATTTTTTAAAAATACTTTTGCTATTGTTAAAGAGACTCGACTCAAAGAACATTCATATTAAAAACGTAGTAACGGAACAACATACCATGGGATTAAAGAAAAGTCAGTAGAAAAGCGAAAAGTAATCAGTTGCTCTCTCTACCACCTGAACGTCCCTGTAGGGTTAAAAAGAGAAAACGAAAATCGACGAAAATTCATTTCCTTTTTGATTTTCGTTTTATTTGGTAGTTTCCTTCAACTATAATGCGTGTTCTTCTTACTGACAGCGAAAGTTTTCGATTGATTATTAATTTAGATTAATGTTGTTTGTTATGATGGGCGAGATTAATTTTTTTGTTGTGTAATCAAGTTATGTTTCATGGTTTATATTAGCAGAAAAGTCATTATTAGTTTGGTAATAAAGTTTAGTAATTTGTTCATTTCATGTGGGAGTCAATATGTTTTGATTGTTTTTATGATTAAATGTTTTTTATTGTTTAGGTAAATCGACGTTCCTTAGATTTGTTTATTTTATTACCAAAAGTATGATTAAAATAGTTTGCAGTCATTGCTATTTAGTTAACCAAGTACATGCTTGTAACAATTAAACATTTAAAATTAATTAAAAAAAGTAATACTTTGAAAAAATTAATCTACAAAGTAATATAAAGTTCATTTGTTCAAGGCACAATTATGCCTTGAAAAACAAAATATACCTACGTGATAACATTTTTAACATTATTATTGAGAAATTATCTGAAAAAACCACAAATATATATACAGTAAAATACTGCTATTATTATATTGTTTTATTAAATACGAAATACAAATATATCTTCCTTGAAAGTTATATAATATGTTGCAGAAATATGATGAAAAATGGTATGCCTCACTCTTAATTTGTCTGGTTCTAAAACTATTCAACTAAGTTTGGCCTTTGGAAAACTTCTCAATTTAGCTAAAACACTGAAGTCGCTTTATCGATGTATTGAGTTTCGAAAGAACCTTTTAGTTTAATTGACTTAAGTGAATGGACGCATCTATTTGTATGCATAAACTATTTTTTTCTTAACAAACTTCTAAAAGGGTTTTATGTTTCGGATAAAGTGTTGGAAAACATGTATTTGGTGAATATCTTTAAAACTTATCAAGATTGCGCTAAATTTGAATTGAATTTAAGTTATTACTGTTCGTAGTTAAGGAAAGTAAGTAGATACTTGACAATGTTTTCTTTTTTTTTATAAAAGTCACATACTTCGTAAATTAAATGCCTTAAGGGTATAATAACTAATTTTTTATTAAAAAGTTTCTGGTAATAAAAAGAAGCCCATTTAAAACTTTTTTTTTTAATTTCAAAATTGGCTGATTTTTTTACAAGGCACTAGGCATCACAATTACCAAATGTTCGTAATTACCCCAACTGAGTTAATTTTTTATATTTTTTTTAAAATAATGTTTTTGAAGCTGTATATACATAAATGATATTTTAATAAGCATTTAATTGATAGTTAGCAGCATCATTCAGCGTGTTTTCATTTATGTTACTTTTTAATATTGTATAAGCGTTTTAAATGTGTTCAATATGCTGAAAGTTAATGGACTGCCTTTGTAGTTTACTAGAAGGTTAGGGGAAGATACTTATATATATTCCAGCTTGTGTACTTGATCAGAGACCCACTTTTATAAGCCTTCCGTCAAGTAAGACAGACACATAAATAATTTGTGCTGTCGCAGAGAAAGGAAGTACAGCTGGGGAAAAAAAAAACGCTCCACCCCACGTTTCTCAGCTGCTATTGGGCAAGGAACTTTGTGAAAGGTGTTATTTTTCAGGAAATAGCGTAAGGAACTGATAACTGGCAACAAAAATTGTACAAGGGGTCGTCTACATATTAAAATGTGTACCAACTTTGAAAATTCCAATGGCAACACCCAATTTTTTTTACATAAAAATGTTCAGCACCTTCAAAATACCCCATCTGTAAAAAAGAATAATTTACTTTGCATTATTTGCTGAGCTATAAGCATTCAAAGTTGAACGCCCATAATGTTAAAAAAGTTTCATAAACTTTTATTCATATCTCCACAAATAAAAGGAATTAAAGAAAGTTTTTTTTTTTTCATTATATAATTCTTAATCTTCCAAAAACAAATCATACAAGTTTTTTCATCAATTTTTCAGTTTTAATAATTTTTTATTTAAATTTAAATAATAAAAAATAAAACATGAATAGCAACCCCAAATTTTTTTTACATAAATCGATAAAGTAGATCAAGTAGAACCAAAATCCCAAATTTTTTAATTCAAAAACAATTATTTGCCGAGTTATTGTAAAAAAACTGAAAAAGACGAATTTTAGGGATCGTGTAAAAAATTACTTGGCGAATTCGATTCTAACTTGCATTATCGTTTGGTGATTGAAAAGCATTTGTTGATAAATGTTTATTCAAATTATTGATGTCTGAAAAAAATCTAAAAATATTTTCTTATTTCAAGTGCATGCAATGTATTTTGTTTGTCGGATTAACTTTAAATTATATCGATTACTATGTTTTTAAATATGTGTTATTTTTAATACAATTTCAAGAAGTGAGTATCAAAAATAAATATGCTAAAATATAATTGGAATTCGGTTTTCTGTACATTTTATTGTTACCACATTGCTTATTTAAAATTATTAGTGCCCACTTTCCTTGATTATAAATCATTGCCCAATCATTCTGAATAATTTTATTTTGCTTTCCTTAAATATCGTGTTAAGGTTGTAACCCTCGTTTTGAAATACGTGGTTTATATTACCGATAAAGGGCGACAAATTTTTAACTAACTTTTTGCAGCAATATTAATGAAACAAAAATTTGCATAAAAATGTGAAACATTAATGCAATAATCATGTTAGTCAATGTGATTATAACTAATCGCATTTGAAAATCTGTTCGTTATAAACGTATGTGCGACTTAAATTAAAATTAAAAATTTTTATCTTCTAGTCTTTGTTTTATTTCTGAATTTATAATTTCAAAATAAAAAACATTTAAAAAATAACAATATTAGTGAAGAAAGTTAAATTCTAGCATCCGTTGGCGAGATTATGTTAACCCAGTTAGTTTGTTGTTTTGAAAAGACGCAACCCAAATATTACTGTTTTCACTTTAGACATGTCCCCCTAAACGAGTTCAAAATTAATGCTTTAATATCTCAGCAAATAATGCGAACTAGATCATAATTTTTTATACATGGGGTATTTTGAAGGTGCTGAACATTTTTATGTAAAAAAAATTGGGTGTTGCCATTGGAATTTTCAAAGTTGGTACTCATTTTAATATGTAGACGACCCCTTATGCAATTTTTGTTGCCAGTTCTAAATTACTTACGCTATTTCCTGAAAAATGACACCTTTCATGAAGTTCCTTGACCAATAGCAGCCGAGAAACGAAGGGTGGAGCGTTTTTTTTCCCCCAGCTGTACACCCATGGCAAGGGATCGAACCCGCACCCGTTACAGCGCACAGACTGCTAGCGTAACGGTCCAAATCACTCGGCCATCCTGGCCCAAAGAGTTCTATAGTGGGGTAGAGGACCGACTCTACTGAACAGCCATCGGCAGCCATGGCTTACTTCGTAGCCCGAATAGAATGGCGAAAGTTCTAGTTAAGGTAGGCGAGTACCCAAAATTCTAAATTTTTTACTATTACTTTAATCTTTTCAAAATTTGGCATAGTGATTTCAAATATAATGAACAATGCTTTTTGGGCATTTTTTTTTATTTAAATATAGTTGATTTATTTTAAACGATGTTTTTCAACTAAAAAAAGGGGGTTACGCCAACACTTCTAGCATAAAAAGTTTTACATTAATTTACCTGAAAGTATCTACCCTATCTAACCTACCTGGAAGTATCTTCTGGTTCAGTATCTACTCTACTATAGAACTCCTTGCCCGGGCCCCTGGTTCACCATTTGTCTTTTGATTTTAATACATATGATTTTTATCTTATTTGTGTTGCACGAAATCTAGCTTGGCTTATTTGGAAAAAAACAAAAAAAAAAAAAAAAAAAAAGCTATACGAAAGTTACCTATAATTTTGGCGAACCTTTTAGTTTAGAACATAGTCAAGTAACGTGCCCAAAAAGAGAGATAAGACCAAAAGTTCGTCAAGATTTTTTTACTCTTTCAGATTTCACGTGACATATCTCATATTCACGATGTTATATATTGGAGGATCGTCACCTGACTTGGGTACTAAATTACGAGGCATTAGTGGTTGTGTTAAAGCTCCTGGAGGAAGCTAGAATTAGGCAGTCGGAAACGATTACATTACATTACTTAATGGGTTTTTTTTAAAAGCAATAATTATCCACTCATAAAACGAAAAGGGATTATGTGTCGGTACCTTTTATAAATAAACTTCTTCACTCATCTGCCCATTTTGCATATAATATTTCTATATTGTCTAATATTTTCATTAAAAGAACGATTTTAAAATATCAAAAATTCCAGAAAAGTTCCACATAAAATTTCTAAAATGATAGTCATAAACCATTGTTCCACTGCATATTTCTATTCTTTCCTTACCTTTGATTTCTTTTCTGATTCTTTCAACTCTGTCATTTTCGACGGACGTGAAACGACCATTTCGGTAAAAGCAGTGATTTTCTGCAGGGAAATTTCTTTCGAGGTTATAAAAGATGGAGAAACACACAACACAAAAAACGGTTTTCTATGTGAAGCAACGGAACTTTATTTATGTTCCCCAAAAATAACTTGACGACCGATTTGGCTCTATGAAGGAATAACTGTTGTCAAAGCATCGGTCCTATGAAATCCTTATTTATTGAAAAATATTAAATTAGTATTTAAGAGTGCTTCAATAAATATGAAAACTGAAGATGAAATAATAAACAATTGAATGTCAAAATTAAAATAATGATTTTTCCTGTAAAATATTAAAAATTGTTACATTTAAATATCGATGCAATATGTCATGAAACACATTTTAAGATCAGCGCGGCTTTGTTGTATGTTCTGTGTCAACTTGGCGACTTGAAAGAGGCGTCACTTTTCCTTTCTCGCCAAGCATTGTCATTTTATTTTACCTCCTTTAGGAATTTCCCTCCCGGTTGAGACAAAATGGCTCTGACATGGGGGTTTGAGGCATGGGGCATGACAAGGATTTCGGAGAAGAACTAAAAATACAAATTTCAAAAAGACAAACTGCCCATATAGAAACAGGTTTCGTTATTTTCCACTTGGCAGCGAAACCTTTACTGACTGTTAGTGGAAAACGGACATCTTATTTTCTTTTACATTTTTTTAAGCAGCATTTCTGTCCGTTTGCAACGAATTTCTATCTAAAAAAAATAAGTAGTGTTTTATTTACCAGTTTTGATTTTTTTAAAAAAAATATTTGGTAATTAAAGAGTATGTTTTCTTAACAAATGTGTGTTAATAAAAGTTATATATTAATACATAATTAATATTTCACTAACGCGTTGACCACGAATCACGGGTCTTGTCAGTTGTAGGCATTGTCATTTGACTGTGTTTTAGAATAACTATTAGAACATTTAACAACAGCGCATTCGTACCTCTACCTGGGCACGGTTGTAATTAAAACAAACCTGCCAATTACAGTCAATCATGGTAAGGAACAGTATAAAATGATTGCAAGAAAGCCATGCAGTGCTTTATGTTCTTTTTTCTATATTTTTAATGACGTACATGATACAATTAGATCAGCATATTCAAGAATCCTAAAAATAGCAAAAAAGATGCTCGTTAAACGTTGTCAATGACGTCACATTAATTCTAGTTAACACTGACCATCGTCACGCCGAAATGTAAAGGTCATCTACAAGATAAGGACTCTGTATCAGCGCGAGAACAAAAAAAAACTAACTTCATCTTTTTTTATCTCACCTTAACAGCCATACATAAATCTATACAATATTAACACTTATTGCAAAACTTTAAATGTTAACTCATTGATACATTATGTGCTCTATCGTCATCAATGCAACATTGGAAAAACATCAAAATATATAATAGTAAAAGTAATGTTGAGTTGCAAATAACACCACACCAACTCAACAAAAAAACAATTAATTAAACTAGTGGGGCATTAAAATATAATATTTTTTTTAGACATAATTAATAATGATTTATAATTCAGTACGTCTCATCAAGCATTTATTAAACCATCTTATTAGTTAAATCATTGATACATCAAATTCTATCTCTTCAAGTAAGCAACACCGACAGAAGGGAGAAGGGGGTGAGTGCAATGATAACTGCTAATATATATTCCGGCTTAACACACTGATAGAAATAAGGCAGTTACTGTTAAAAGTGTTGATAAAAGCATAGGATCTTTAGTAAATAGGATTCCCATCATCGCGAGCGTAAACTGCACATAAAGAACAGCAAATAATATAAAAGAATAACTGCGGAACATAAATTTTTAATAGTTATCTATCTGTACCACATTAGGGGAGACCGGGGTTAGTTGGCATAAGGGGTTAGTTGGCATTGTGCCTTTAAAAAAATTCAGTGTTTATTAAGAGCGCTACTGAGCCTGTCACATGATCCTCATTTAAACGTCCAACTTGCATGAGAACGCCAGTTGGATCCAGGCATTGCCTTTAGAGGAAGGATGGAAAACGTGATTTTCATATAAGAAAGTAAAATTTTGGTTATTCAGTATTTGTCGTTTTGTACAGTAGTATAGTCATTCAGGAATAACATTCACAAGTTTTTAGTATCTTTGGGCATTTAGCTAAAAGGTTATAAGTCCATTTCTGCTGAAGTTCATAAACATTTTTTTTGGTCGCCATGTTTATTTTACTTGCTCGATTGGGGTTAGTTGGCATAGGGACTCGGGGGCTAGTTGACATAAGCTGGCTGGGTATGCCAACTAACCCCGCAACAACGGGTAAGTTGACATAAGTATGCCAACATTCATAGCGACCTAATTTTAGTTAGGTATAGGCTACCTCATAACAATAAGTTATTATTATTTTTTTTCTATACATATATAAATGCGGAAGGCGTTTTCTTTTCGCAGTCATAACTCAATAACGGCTTAACAGATATTAACTTTTACTTTAAATACTTTTACGTAGATTTGCCATACTCAGAGTTTTAAAAATGGCATAATTTAAGACTATACAAATTTCAGCTCGATTTCAAGCAAACGGTTATCGAGTTATTATTATGTAATAAACGGAAACTGCAAGTTCACTTTTTCTGCCTTACCTATCTATGATAATGTAAATATTTTTTGTTCAGATTATGAGTACCTATAAACGAAAAACTGAGAGGGCTACAACGACAGCAGATCATCGAAAGAGAGTTGTTGAGGCACACTTACTTGAAAAAAAAAAAGTTTGAGAAAAGTGGCGGATGAATTTAAGATCTCTGCTCGAAGCCTCGCATGGTATTGTAATATCGCAAAATTAAAAATGAATTCTCTCTGCCTAAAGGGTACCAGAGGGTATTGGAGGATATGGGATAGTGCGGAAGGTGTTCACTCCTGAACAAGAATTTGCTTTGAGTGAATAGAAGCCCAAAAGATTCAAGAAAGTTGGCATATCAATATGCAGTTGCTAATGGCACTGCACATCCTAGTAGTTGGGACTCAAAAGAATCAGCAAGTGTTGACTATCTTTCTTTTTTCCTAAAACGTCACCCACAACTTCAATTCGTACCCCCGCGGCAACGAGTTTGGCTCGAACGTCCAGTTTCAACCCACATAATGTTCAAAGATATTTCAACCTCCTATAATCAGTAATGAACCAACATTCATTTACCGCCCAGGACATATGGAATGTTTAATTTTAAGCTGATTAACATTCATTATAATTACACCTTACATAAAGACGAGTAAAAACGCTTGCCTCACTTATGCCAACTTACCCCACTACCTATGCCAACTAACCCCGATACCGGGGTAGGTTGGCATAGTTTGACTGGACAAGGAAAAACATTTTTCACACAAAGTGGCAACAATATATTTATTCAATTGTATGTGTGATTTGTAGCCAAAATGCTTACCTACATTACCAACTTTTTACATTTCAAATATCTTCAAACCAAAAAATTAGAAAAATTTTGAAGTGAAAAGTGTGCCAACTAACCCCGGTCTCCCCTATATTTAAGATAATGTCTCATTCGGTTTCCTTTTCTTCAAGCACTTATTATATCCATATAATAATCCACTCATTACATTAAATTCGCTATCTTTAAGAACAAAAGACCGGTAGAAATATGGAATATATATATTTTTTTTTAAGAAAAATGCTATTGATAGAGGCAACATATGTTTAGTAAATCTGATTCCCATCATCGTAATGCGTAAACTGCACTAAAAAAACAATAGTTAAGAAGAACACTACTAGAGGAAAATAATTAATAAGTTTATCTCTTTACACTTTATATATCAACAATGGTATTTCAACCGATTCCCTTGTCCAAGAACTTATTAAATCACTTTAATAGTTAGCTCAATGACACAGTAAGTTTCACTATCTTCAAAAACGCAACATCGGTAAAACAGATGCTCGTAAAAAGTGCCGATAAAGCCACATAATCGTCAGTAACATGGATCCAAATCATCGTGGGGTGTAAACGGCTCCTCAAAAAAAAAAAAATAGACTATGATTTAGAAGAACAACTGCGAGATGGAAATAACAGCCCCTTGTCCGCGGCCATTTTCTGGTCCACTTACTTCGGCAGCTGGCTTTATCTTTCAGGAAATCATCCCTCCTTTCCAA